>JANZXR010000008.1:21123573-21162490 GCA_027575705.1 Erythroxylum echinodendron
TAATATATTATTAACAAGTCATAATGTTAATACATGAATCACAAATATCCATTGGCCTAGGGCACACTACTAACAGTTGTGCTATCTACTTAATATATCTTTAACCCTTGGAAAAGAGGATGAGGTAGTAGGGGATTGCACAAACACTAGAGAATTTTCCAATAAATTAATGATGTCAATTTTCTAAAATGGACAACCTGAGGTGGTAGGACATGAGTTGGTTTGGTGCTACTGATATAAGTGTGATTTGGAGTGATTTGGAGCCAATTGGTCATTTCCTATTCCAATGCCCTTATTCAAATAGGGTATAGAAAGTGAGTGGTCAGAGATGTGGTACTGTTAATAAATCATATGCATAGCAAGAAATTATTGAATAAAGAACCAAAATATAATATAAAACTAGATAAAAGAAATGGGTATACAAAATTTTCCTTCTTTACCTAGTGATGGGTATACAAACAAAAATTTTCTGTAAGTAACTAAATGAAGGACATCTGGCACATTTTATGAATTATATGTGTATGATTCTCAACTAAAGTAATAAGTAGGATGTATCAAGTTTGAAGCATATTATGCTTGTTGTAACCCTTTTGAAAATCATTTGTTTTGCCTATATGGTCAATGAATTATTTTTCATTCTTCAAAAAATTTATTTATTCTCATATGCATAATAAGTATAAATTCTCTTAAGGACTCATCAGAATTTTAACTTAAAACACCCTTGAATAATATTTATCAAACAAAAATATTAAATAAAATAGCATATACCATTTTAATTTCATGTTTAATAAAGGATATCATTTTCATTTTATTTAACTCACTACTTCAATAATAATTTTTTAATAATAAAAATATTATTCCTTGAAAGGAAGTGAATCTACAAAGTCACTGAGGACTATGCTACAACTTATTGCAATATGTTACATTTCAAATCAAAACATAAACATTACACATTTCTAGCTACTAATCTGACTTGAATTCCATCTATGTGAGTCTCCAATTGGTGTTGATTCTTGAGTTAATTATGTGTTTGCTCTTAAACAAACTTATATGTAATCTGATTTTTTTTCACTTATAGACCTAATGCAATCCTTTTCATTTTTGCTTAAATTAGAAATTACCTTTTTATTTCTTTCATCCCATACAATTTTCATACATGATAAAGACATGTAAATCACCTATCTATCTCCTTCATTCATGCTTGTGAGCTTCATGAAGCATTGGAGTAGCTCCCAAAGGCCTCTAATTTCCATATCAATCTATCATCTGCAATATTATGCAAAATGTAATTGATTAAAAAGGTGATTAGACTTTAGGAGGAAGTGGAGAGTAAGCTATTGATATTATGCAAAATGTAATTGATCAAAAGGGTGATTATACTTGAGGAGGAAGTGGAGAGTAAGTTATGTCTAATCATTAGCAAGGCATGAGCTTTTTAGGGTTTCCAGATTATTGATCTGAATGAGTTTTCCATAGAGAGCCCAACTATCAAACCAAAAATTAGTAAGTTCACCATTACCAACCTAATTAAAGCACTTCCTTCTTATTTTATCTTTAGCTTTCCCAAGGAACTTCATAATTGTTGAAGCATTGATGGGAACTTTGAGGTTTCAAAAACATTTATCCTTGATGAAAAATGCACATACCTATCTTACCTAAAATGATTTTATATCTTTCCTTTTTTGTCCATAGCCCTTAATTCATCAGTTTATTTGCTAATATTCCCATACCGCCCTACTCTTTTGGTTGGCACAAATCAAACCGTCTGATTTTGGTCCTTGAGTTCTCCAGCTTACATCCTAACCACACGAAATTTCTAAAAATTATATCAATTTCCATGGAACACAAAATGAGAGTCCCAGTATATACTTACGGATGTAAGTACATGTTTGATTAATTGAGCCCTATCAAATAAGGAAAATTCCCTATAGCTCCAATATGTCTATGATTTTATCAATAAGGAGCTTGATATCAACATGTTTTTGTTTAATTAAGGATACTGGTACACCAAGATATTGAACTAGTAATTCTTATAGCTTAAAATTGGTTATAGTTGATGACTATAAACTCAAATTAAGGGCATTTGTTGAAATTTCCGAGGAACCTTTGATTCTTTTGATACATGGTCCAAAATAGAGTATTAAACATCTTTAAAATAGTTATCATAGAGAAAATTGAGTTGCAGTCATCTTTGAAGAATAAAAACAAATCATATTAAAATTTAAGCTCAAAATTCCAAGCTTTTTACACTTAGCATGAAGTTTGATAATTTGGATTCTCTCCACAACTCTTCTTAATCCCTTGTTGAATATTTCCATTGCTAGTAAGAATAGGTAAGGGGGTAAAGGTTCCTCTTGCCTAATTCCCTTAGCTTCTTTAATTAGGCTTGAAGGCTCTCTATTCACCAATATATTGAAAGAAACTGTTGAGATGCATTGTCGAATCCATATTATAAATATACTAGGAAATCCATATATAAGAAAATTATTGATAATAAAGGACCAATCAATTCTATCATAGGCCTTTTGGAAGTCAAACTTTAAAGCATAGTTCCTGTGGCCTCTTTTCCTAGTATAATGCTCAAACAGTTCCTAAACAATGGTGATATTATCACCAACATGCCTGCCAGGTATGTAGGCTCCCTAAGCCTGATCAATGTGATTTTGAAGAACTGATTTTATCCTCTATACTATGATTTTGTAAATAACTTTGTAAATGGTATTGCAACAAGCAATTCATCAAAATTCATTTACAGTTTTATAATCTCTACCTTTAAGAATAAGAGTAATAAATGTGCAATTGATTTCCTTCAAAAAATTTGTTGTTCCTTGAAGATTCAAGAGATGCATCCACAACTAATTGATTAGTGATAGGCCAAGTTTTGATAAACAAAATTGGCATTAAGACCATCAGGCCTTAGTGCCTTATATGGATGTAAAGATCTTAGAGCTCTGGCAACTTTTAAGCATTGATCGGTTGAGCTAGTTAGCTACTTGAGATGTAATCTGATCCTGAATAACTTCCTATATTAGTCTTAGGTTGAGCAAGCATCAGAAGAACCCATAAGACTAGAGAAACGCTCTACCACATCCTTAAGGAGTTGATCTTATGTTATTAAGACTGATCCTGAGTTTGAAATGGATGTTGGAGATTATTGCTTTATGAAAAAAGGTTAAATTTCTATCATCTTGCTTCAACCATGTGATCCAGATCTTCGCTTCATCAAGAAATAATCAAAGCTAATAGCTTAAGAAATATTGTGTAAAGCTTACCTTTCTCTAGTTTGAAGAATTGTGGATTGAGGATCCTTGTATAAATCAGGTTTAGCCATATCTAGTACAACTTTAGCAGTCTAAAGTAGATGGCATATTACCAATATTTTGCTTGTAAAATGTTTTAAGTTCCTTCCTTATTTTGCTCATCTTTTTAGTGAAGATATACTTTTTGCCCCTAAAGCTTAGTCCACAAGGTTGTCCGTTGAAAGGAGTAATTAAGTGCATAATTGATAAAAATGTAAGCAGGGATAGAATTAGGATTCTTTCATTTAAGTGTGCATTGTAGTAATGCACAAGCTTCCAAAAAAATGGCAAAAAAATTAAGTTACAGTTAGGCTTTCAAGTTTTCTTTGATGTCATTATTGAAGGCTTCCAAGCATAAGTTAACAACATCCTCCCCCAACTCAAAGTTGTCATTTAGTCTAAGTATAGGAATTTCATCAGGAAAATTCTCCATAACTTTAACAACTACACAAATTCTAGAAAAATTAAATATGCTTGTTTCTGTTTTAGCTTGGCCTAATCATACAAGTCATCTAACAAAGATGGAGATATGGCTTAATCCTTATGTGGTCTAATAATCAAATGGAATTCCATAAACACACATCCATGTTGGGTTATTAGACTGCTTGATATTTTCAATGTTGATCCTTGGTTTCTAGTTTTGAAACAAAATAGATTTGTTTTGATCATGAAGTTCCTAATTCAAGGACTTCCTTTTAGAGGAGCTACTGAGAAATATGAAGAATAATACATCATGATTGTCAACAAGAACATCTTTGAGTCCCAGTCATTTCTAATTAGTGTTGGCTCAAGCTTTCATAGCTAGGAATGACTCGTTTGTCTAGGAAAAATACTCCGTGTTGCATTCCACATCTCTACATCAGCTTTCGATGTATCAATATGGGGAGCAATTACTTTTAATTTCAAAATTCCTATTTGGGAGACAGTAGCTAAGTTTGATCACAGAATTGGAGTCACTTACCACTGGGTCTAAGGTTTTTTAAAAGCTCTAGAAGCAGTGTTGGCATAGGGGTTCACAAATTCAGTAGAAGTCAAATTGGAGTTGGTAAGGTCAAATCTTGGAGGATTGCTGGGAATGGAAAAAGGTGATGAACAGTGGAAATGTTGAAGCAGGAAGGATCAAAAAAAACAAGGGAAAAGCCAAAGCAGGAAGCTGGAATTTGGAGAAACACTAAGAAGAGAAGAAGAAATTGAAAGCATAGAATCGGGTCGAGGTTGAGAGGTCCAATGGAGCTTGCATGCCATGCGTGCGCGAGGGACACTGCAATTTTGCTACTTGTATATTCAATAACAAAAAATTTACTGAAAGGGTGCTTTATCCTTTGGAACTTATTAATATATCCATCACTTAAATTAAACAAGAGTATTACTTAACTAATCTTATTTAATATGAAAAAATATTAAACAAACATCTCTGAAGTGCAACAAGGGTGTAATGTAATGGGCTTTACACAATGCAATAGTTTTTCGCTATATTCCAACTTCTGTAGATAAGTAAATAAAGAAATGGATGGTGTAACATAATGCAATAATACGTATCCATTAAATTGTACCAAGCCTCACCATAAAATAAATACTTCTAAGGTAAAAGAATTTTCTGAATCGGGGTGTTATAATCTTGTTTTCCAGAATTCTTTGGAGGAAAGAGTGAGCCTCGTTTCAGCTTTCAAATCCTACTTGGCATCTTCCAGTAGCCTTGTACCGAAGAATGCTCTTGATCATTCCTTCATGTTTCCTGCTGCATCCCAGCAGAAAAAGTGTTGATCAAACCAGCTCTGTACAACGAGAAGATTGCTCGTTTGCCATTGTTATTTTGACCTCAAGCACATTTCTGATTAATTTGCCATTATAATGTCGGAAGAGGAAATCTGAAGAAGAATAATAGCCATTACAAAAACAATGGCTAAGTGAAATATCAATAAATCGTCATATTGTACAAACCATGGAAAATCAATAGCTTCGCAACCTTGGGATGTTATAGACATTATTGCTTGTATTAACAGATCAAGGCTCCACGTTGCAGCAGAGCTAAAACTGATTATCAAGCTTAGAGGCAGCAGATCTATTGACTAGATTAACGTCCAGGAGCTCAGATGATACACCTAAATAAGTACATCTCCCAACCCATCAGATAACTAAATTCTTTGGCTCAATTCGAAACTTTGTACAAGCTGTCTTTCTTCAAGCGAAAAAGTTTTAAGTAAGCCTCCTCAACTGCAAGCAGGACCACTTTAAAACCCCAAATCAGTTCTATGTTACGGGTACAACTGCAAGTAAGGCCCACCGCCCACACTTTAAGATTAATCCCTGTTGAGGAACAGATTTTGCCCAAACTGAGTGCATGAAGTAACCTAACTGTGCATAAAATGATATTGAAAATCATAGAAACTGGAATAAAATACTAAATAAAAGTCTGTTTTGACATCACTCAGAAGTGGAGATCCGAAACCAAACAAAAAGTTATTCTACGGTGAATTTTCAACTTCCAAAAGAAAACTTACCCCAAAATACTTATTGTTGTTTATGAATGACAAGTTTTTGCGAACTTAAACACTAGAATTTGGTTCCAGAATTGGAATTACAATAACAATCTCACCTCAATGGTTTGAATTCATTTACCATATATCAGACAGTTCTCCACTTTGTTATCAATCTTCAGCAGCCAAATTATCAGGATCATTTTTTTTTTCAGTGGAGAACGATCACGCACCTCAAGATCCATGCAGAAGAACTTCACTTGCATATTTATCAACATGAATAGGCTCCAAAGAACCCCAAGTTCTCCCAACTTTTACTTTGACTTGCAAAGGAACTGAAAGTGACACAATATAATTTACCAGTTAAAATCAAAATAGAAAGAACAAAATACCAAGATTTTAAAATATACCTAGAAGCAAGGCAGCACTTTCCATGCATGTTTTCAACAAGCATGCAGCTTCCTTAATCACAGTGGGATCAACTTCCAATACCAATTCATCATGTACCTGCACAGTTCAGGACAAGCATCAAGCATCCGTAAACACTCGATGTTGTGTATGGGAACTCAATAAAGACGTATAGGATGATATCTTGTTGTAGATTAACAAAGTGCACAAATAGCTCGTATAGTGGTTCTATGCAATAACAACTATTTTCCCAATCCTTTGAAGTTTCAAGTGGTAGACGCTAAAAATGAGAACTTCAAGCTGAAGATTTTTAAAAACCTGTAGAAGTATTCGACAACGACCCTTCAGCATGTGAAACTCAGTTGCAAGTGGAGAGTCAGAATCTGCCAAGTCAACTCCTTCAACGATAACAGAGTATATATTTATCATTGCAATCTTGATTATATCAGCAGCAGAACCCTATCAAAAGCATATAAAATTAGATGATTTTATAATCCGATGCTGGCCTTATTCACTCCAAAGTTTCTTCTACCTGACAAATAGAATTGACAGCTTGCCTCTCAGCTTTTGATTTTTCTTTACTGCTTCCACAATTTATTTTTGATAAGAAGCGCTTCCTTCCCTTAAGTGTCTCAACATACCTTCACAATAAATATAAATAGTTAGGAAAAGACCTTTTGAGCCCCACATACTACAACCACATCAATCTGGCAGAAATTTTAACAGCATTAGAAGTGTAAGGAATATATTGAATAACTACCATAATGCAAATGCACTAAAAATATAATTGTCAAGGAGCTGTTAAACTGAGAAGCTTAAGCTAGATTCACAATTAAATCATATATAATATTCTAATAAATTCCCTTGTCCAAACGGCTGTTGGGCTCCCAGTGTCAAGAAAGCATAGGCTTAACATATCTTATGATGACGATAAAATATCAATATAATATTAAGGGTGGTATCATTTGAACTCATGACTTGTTGGCTAGCAATGCTCTAACACCATACAAAAATCCATTTAATTCAAAAATTAAGATATTTGGTAACAACTGAGAATGGATCATACACAACTCTAACAATGACCTATCCAGAAAACTCCACAGTTATGTATACTCTTCAAAGAAATTATGCACCTAAGAAAGATATGAAAGAGGAATTATCATTCCAAATATATCAAAAGAATATTCAGTGTCATTAGGGTGAAGAGTTAAAATCACGAATTGAGATGGAAAGCAATGTCAACTGTCTGAAGAACATAGTGAAAATCCAAATTGAAAAACAAGCATAAGCCTGATCTTGATCAAAAGCAATGGGGTAGCTGATCAACGGGAATCCATAAAAAGGAAAAGCTCTCACCCTTTCTTACGGCAAGACACAACTGCTTCTTGAAGCCAGGAACCCACACCAGGAAAAGCACTTTTAAAGCTTCTAATTTTCTCAGCAGCTTCCTCTGAACTACAATCCAGCTGCTTGGCAAGTTTATTAGCACCCATTCCATAAAGAATGCCATACACCAACCTTTTAGTCTGATCTCGATCATTTGATCCCACAGAATCTTCTGGCTTTCTGGTCCATAATGCAGCTATCATGGTGAAAATATCACCTTGTGGTTTACTGAGGAGCTCAATTAACGAGGCATCTTTAGAGAAGTGTGCCATCAACCTCAATTCTATCTGAGAATAATCTGCAGTTAACAAAAACCAATTTACCTGGGAAAAGGATTAGGCCGCATTAGAATTTAAATGCCTGCAAATCAAGTATGAAAAAAATTTGCAGACTTGTGGAAGAAGATATCAAGAAAAGAGTTGCTGTTCCTTTTTGAAGGTTTATCAAGGCAGGATTCAGCAGTACTTTGATAAAAATCAGATACATGAAATAATGTGTATCACAAGCACCTTGTGGTTGTGTGATACCTGAGTTGGAACAAAGAAGTGACGAGCATTTATTCTATGATGAGGAGCATCAGCAACTTCATTTTCTTGCATACTCATTTTGAAATCAACCGTATGCTCAACACACTGCATCACCAAAAATGAACTTCAAACAATCTAGCACACAGAAAGGAAATATTAGCACTACCATAATGATTAGCATTGAATGAGTACAACCTGAAGATTAGGCTCCTCCATGGAAAGCCGTCCGGTAGCTGTAGATGTCTGAAGCCAACGGCCGTGCAGTGTGTACTTTGATGTCCTCATAGATAACCTAGCCAATGAGCAGATTGAACCCAGCGTACAATTTAAGAGCTTTGACAAGGTTCGATGCTCTCTAATAACTGGAATAACAGGATGTTCATCTCTGAAAGAAACAACTTCTGTCAGCATCTTCGGGCTATGCATATTTGAAACACCATAAAAAATGCAAATAAGCCATTTAGCTTTAACCCAATGCAGTCTTGAAAGCTAAAAGAGGATATAATCAGTTATTACCATCTGCAGTATAAAGAAAGTTCATTTCCAACTTTGTCAACAACAATAACAACAACAACAAAAACAACAATTTTCAACAAGAATCCCACAAAAATTCAAGGTCTAGGGAGGTCCACCTTTATCAAAGTGATTAAATCAAGACTGAAGAAAGAAGAAATCTTTTTTCTTATTTTGCACATCAAGTGTCTTTGAATATATACAAAAGTCCTAGCCTAATTTTAGGTAACTAAAATATTTCCTATTTACAGCAATATCCCCTATTTACAGCATTTTCCTAAAGTAAATATCCATGATATCCTCTAGTTTCCTATTATATGATTAGGAAATAATTTCTCCTAAATCACTGTTCTGATTTTCATCACTCCCCCTTAAGTTGGTAGGCGCATAGACGTCTTGCATTCCCAGCTTGCTTATAACATCTTGAAATTGTGCATTTGCCAACCCCTTAGTCAATACATCTGCCATCTGTTTGATACTGGGAACATATGGGGTGCATATAAGCCCATTTTTCAATTTTTCTTTTATGAAGTGCCCATCAATCTCAATGTGTTTAGTTCTATCATGTTGTACCGAGTTGTAAGCAATACTAATAGCTGACTTAGTATCACAGTAGAGCTTCATAAGTCCTTGCCACCTAACGTTCAAATCATTCAGGATGATACGAATCCATAAGAGCTCACGTATACTGTGAGCCATAGCTCTAAACTCTGCCTCAGAACTTGATCTAGCCACAATTGATTGCTTCTTACTTCTCCAAGTGATAAGATGGCCCAAAAACATAGTGCAATACCCAGTGGTTGACTTTCTATTAATGCTTGAACATGCCCGATATGAATCTATATAAACTTCAACTATTTTATTGTCATTTTTCTTAAACATAATCCCTCTGCAGGGGTGGTTTTAGGTTTATGCATTAGGTATCCTTGAAGGTCCCCATATATCATAATGAATCAAAGTAAAAGGAAATTCAGATTTATTATTGCTCAAAGAAAAGGAAGTATTACAATGTTTGGCAAACCCACACACATCACAATGGAAACTGTTAGGATCACTGTTTTTAAACCAATTAGGAAGCATGGTTCTCAATAAATTAAAAGAAGGATGACCTAAACGATAATGGTGAAGCCAAATAAGGTTAAGAGTGTCTCTGGTCATGAAAGTCAAGGAATGATGTGTGGTTTTGTCTCCACTATTAGATTCCAAAACTATTAGATTCCAAAAGGTGAAGTCCATCCTTTTCCTTAGCATGCCCAATCATCTTTCCCATTTCCCGATCCTAAAATACACAATAATTAGAATCAAAGATGGCAAATCTTTTAATGGACAAAAGATTGGTAGAAAGTTTAGGAACATGTAGTACTCTTTTCAAGAGAAGATTAGGGGATAAAGGTTCCTTGACCTGCGACAGTAGTAAGAGAGCCGTCTGCAACTTTAATTTTTCTATTACTAGGACAAGGGTTAGAAGAAATAAAAGAAAGATGAGAGGTCGTCATATGGTCTGTAGAACTTGAATCTACAACCCAAGAATCCCAAGGAGACACTAATGAGGCACTAAAAGCATGAGAATTAAAAAAATTACCTGATTGGGCTAACGAATATGATGCACCAACACCTTCCAAGGAATTCAGAATGCTCTTTAGGCGCTCAATCTCTTCTTTATTAAGTCCTTTTGGTTCTGATCTAGCTTGTTCAGAATCTCCAGAGTTTGTAGGTTCAGTAAAGTGGGCTTTGGCCTGTCCATCCTTTTTTGCCTTATTTGCCCCTCCCATCTGTGCTTTCTGTGGCTTCCCATGTAACTTCCAGTAGGTCTCTCTAGTGTGATGAGGCTTCTTACAAAAACTACACCAAACAACTTCCTTATTTTGAGGATTATGTTGGTGGTGGTTAAGGGCTTTGTTGGTTTTCATAGGCATGAATGTTGAGCTGTCAGCAGACTTGGATTCCAAAATCACAATTCTCCTACTCTCTCTACCCAGATGACAGAGAAGGCCTCATTCAAAGACGGTAAAGGGTGTTTGCCAAGCATTTGAACCCGAAGTTGGTCTAATTCAACATTAAGAATTGCTAAGAATTCAAAGATTCTTTCCCCTTCTACAAACTTTTGTAATTTGACACTGTCATCACTGCATTGCATTTTAAAATTCTGATAATGATCCAACTCAAGCCAAAGAATCTTCATCAGATTGTAATATTCAATGACAGAGTGCATACCTTGCTTGGTAGATGAGATTCTGGTTTTAATCTCATTAAAGAGGCATCATTTACTTTAGAATAAGATTAACAACATCCCATATCTCCTTAGCTAATAAGAGGAACGTCTCTAATGTCTAGTTCCATAGAATTCCAAAGCTATGACATGATTAAGGAATCCTCTACGTCCCAAGCCTCAAACTTCAGATTCGAAACAATAGGACCAAGTCCTAATAGGTGAGAAAGCTTTCCCTTGCCCTTAAGGAAAGTCTTAACCATTTGTGACCAGTGGATGTAGTTTTAACATTGAGTTGGTAAGACGGAAACAAGGTTCGTAATTCACCAATATGGGTAGGGTTGTACATTTTGGGATTACGCACAGGATATTTCAGAGGAGGAAGAAACCTCCACGTTGGGGTTTTGCTAGTAACGGCTTCAGCCATTTGTTTTCCAGAAGGCACTATTGGCAATGAAGGCCAATTAAGTGTCAAAAAAAAAAAAAACCAAGAGTTACAGTGTCTTGGGCTCTGATACCATGAAAAAAGAAGTAATCTTTTTTCTTATTTTGCACAACAAGTGCCTTTGAATATATACACAAGTCGTAGCCTAATTTTAGGTAACTAAAATATTTCCTATTTACAGCAATATCCCCCCTATTTATAGCATTTTCCTAAAATAAATATCCATGATATCCTCTAGTTTCCTATTTTATGATTAGGAAATAAGTTCTCTTAAATCATTGTTCTGATTTTCGTCAAAGACCATTAAGGATTTTATTTTATGCTGAATACCACTAGGGACCCCATAACATTCATTTTCCAAAAAGCTCCTTGTGTTTGAATTTAGTCTTAGAGGACCCATGGCTTAATAATTAGTAAAGTAGGTTGCTTTCCCAACTTTTATTGTGTAACTTTACAAAATTATGAGTAATTAAGTCTAATTACTTGTCAACTATTTTCAAATTGATCAAAAAAATAGTTTAGCAGACCTAAGATATCATTGAACAATTTCACAATAATTAAGGTTAAATATGCAAACATCACTTGTACTGTCAGTTACTTTTGAAAATAGCCTTATCGTTTTAAATTACCTAAAAAACACTTTGAAGTGTTGGAAATACTATAAGAGGACCTTTTATCGAGTTTCTGTTCGATTATTTTAACACAGATTAATATGTGATTGTAAGGATGGCACCTTAGGCCCGGATCAAAGTCAATGGGCTAGGCCCGAGTTGATCGAGCTTCAAGCTAGACTAGGTAATAAATCAATTCGGACCAAAAGATGTCATTTTGTCCCTATCTTGATCAAACCAAGGAAAAAAAAATCAGAACTGGTCTTATGGTTGCACCGACTTGACTTTAACAGCAAATTATGTTAAAATAACTCGACAAAAACTTAGTAGAAGGTCCTTTTTTTAGTATTTCTAATACCAAAAGGTGGCTTTTAAGTAATTTTGAACAATAAGAGCATTTTTTGGAATAAGTAAAACAATAAGAAAGGTTTGTACCTTTTACCCCAATAACTATATTAGTTCAATACGCATATAATATTTCAAAGGAAGAATTGTTCAAAACTACTTTGGGTTTTCATTCAAAACAAAGAAAACTATTTTGCTTTCACAAAAGCCAATCCCATAGTATTATATTTTGGTAAAGATACTCGAGTAATTATCATTATTGTCCATAAGCCAGCATGCATCTGTGGTAAAGAAAGCAAGCATTAACCTCAGGTGAGTAAAAACTATTGGATACACTTTGCATATTAGTTCAGTCAAGGATACCAAATGCAATGGCATGAAAAGTTCTTATTACCTTAATAAATGCAGAGAATGCTTGTCAGTACTTGGATGATGCTTCCCTTTGTTTTGTCCTTTAGGCATCGGCAGTTGCAAATGTGTATACAACAAATTGGCAATATCAGCTGAAGCATGGAGTGAAAACGTTCGACCAGCCAACTTGTAGGCCTCCTTCTCAAGGTTCTTTAACTTTTTCTGCAACACATTGCATGCTTGAATGCATCCGTCCAAGTCAACACCGATTCCCCAAAATTCCATATCAGCTAGAACAGTCACCTAAGCTTACATATAGAGGCAATGAGTTCACAAACAGAACAATTAATATAACAAAATTAAACAGTGAATTATTATTAAAAATAGCTCAATGGATCCAAAATCAAGGACAGATTAGCTCAGAATTACTAGCAACTCCATACTAAAGTCTGCATACCACTTAAGCGTGTGCAATGACTGATGGATCAAGCTTATAGATTGTGGATCGAAGGCAGGCCCCTTATTAAATATTCTGATCGAAACTTTCAATTTGTATATTAACTTTACATAGATAGCACTATGGATATCTAAGATGGATCCCAGATTTCGATATTTGATTTTACCTTTTCTCCCCATGTAGAAGGCAAAGCATGTCACAAATACAAATATATACCACCCTTTGCACCAGAATATAATACTCTCTTCACATCACAGCAGAAACCTAGTTTCTGAACTTAACACGTCTACTCCAACAATGCAAAAAACAAAAAGAGAAGAAATGATGTAGCATGCACTAGATATTTTACCAGTGGCATCTCTATCTTCATGAGTGCTTCAAGAAGTCCCTCAGACATAAGTCTCTTCCAAAGTACAGAACATAAAGCTCTTGTTTGAGCAACCCGACGGCAGCAGCCATTATGAGCAGCTCTTCTTGTTTGATTCATCCACCTGCCATTCCAGTTAGCAGCTTCAACAGCATCACTAGGTAACCTTCTCTTCACTTCCTGCATTGCCATATAGCTACCCGTAGGCCATTTCCATCACGTAAAAAAGTAAAATATACAAGTACTGTAACAGAAAATGACTCATGGCGAAACAAGTCATTCACGTATGACCAGATAGAAATACCCTTAGCAAAAAATAGAACTAGCTAAATTTCAGATTCAATTGTTCCAAATATGGTGGTAAAAAGGTTTTACCCTCTCCAGGTCTTGAAAAGAGCTTCGCTCCTCATCAGGCCAAAGAATCCATGCCGCAATACACAAGTCAATTCCTTCTCTGATATTAATTGGTGATAACAGTAAATAGGAGTTGTCTACAAGTTTGAGACTCAAAACTTCCTCTGCAGGATTCAGACGGCTTAATCTCCTAATGGAAATTACAGCACTTCTGAGCACCTGAATCTGAATCTTCAAATTCCAAGTAACCTTTTTAACCCCCACTTTACCCATTATTTCAAGAATCCTATTCCACCTCATCTTAACTATCTCCAACCATTTCTCAGGTGGTTGAATATTATTTTGCTCAAGAGATTCACTCAAGGGAAGGTAATCTTTGCTTTGCCTTTCAATCTGTAAGAGATATTTTGGAAGATTGACATAGTATATAGGAGAATTTTCCCAACAAATAGCAATACCATGTATTTCAAAGGAACCCACAGAACTAATTTCTTTTCTTTTATTATAATGGAGGTCAAAATAAAATTCTTGGGCCTTATCCCACAGATTCAAGAAAGAATCAAATCCACCTGAGATGCTACTTGCACTAATAGGACCCTTCTCATGAGCATGTTCCTTAACGTTAGTGCATAATTGTCCAGTACATTCTTTTGTTACGCAATTACTTTTTCTCATAAATGCCCCAGGTCCATCACCATCTTGCCCTACTATTGAAGAAGGGACCATGTCACCACAACCTTTATGATATCCCAAATCATCAACATATCCTCCTTTCAAGGTTGGCTTTTCAACTAACACTGGAGTGCTTTTAGCGGCAAAAATACAGTGCATTTGAGGGTTCATTTCTGCTGGAGCTACTAAACCACCACCAAATCCTTTCATTAATTTATCTCCACTTTTCAAATCGTCATTATCTGAATTAAGATTACCTTCTCCGGACATTTCAAATGAATGATTTCTTAGTTCCACATTAATACAGGCATTAGTTTTGTCATGGATAAACAAAGGACTTGAAACTGCCTTCTGTACAAGACCTCCAGAATTGTTGTATAATAATTGATGAGAAAACTGTGGAACACTCAACCCAAGTGATGTAAAAGCTGAGAAGGCAACAACTCTTGCCTCTTCAGCTTTATCAAGAACAATTTTACGTGCTCCATTCTTGATTTTTTTAGCAACTCCCAACTGTATGCGTCGCTTTGCTGAACCTTCTACAGCCATTAAATCAAGATGTCAGAAAGATGATAAAAATGAAGCTTTTGGCATAAAATTGCAAAATCAGATGCCATATAGGCAGAGGAGAAGATAGATAATGCACGACACTAACAGAAAAATCCTTGATAGAAAATCTACACTAAGCATAAAAACAAGACAAAACAGCAGAATGATAGCCAGCAATAAAAAGTAAAAGATATGCTAATGAAACCCACTGAAAAGAGGAAATCAAGTTTTGTGGAACTAGAAAAAGGAATATACACCCAGTTTTTCTTAATTGTGTGTTGAGCAAGAAAAAATAGAAGAGTATGACAACCATTCAGCAAACTTATGAGAGATAGAGTTATTGCTACTGGTGCCTTCTACTGAAACATAGAGGTATTCATGTTCAGATGTATGTATTAAATTTAGAAGCCTTCCTCTGTTCCATTCAATTTGGGAATCAGAAAATTGTCATAATACACATCAGGACTCACAAATTTCAAATAAATTGCAGTGCATTCAGCATTAACCCAAAGCTTGAATACCTAAATTTTTAAATCTAATCACTGTCAAACCCTAAAATCATAGCCTGAAAAATCAAGATATTGAAATAAACAATTGAATTTCCAAACCCAACCCTTTTCCTAGATTAAAATCAAAGGAAATATAACCCGGCCTATAAATAATGAATTTATATATAGCTACATCTCATATGGATTTATTTCCAGCTTCATATAACATCCAAAACAGTTAACCTTTTAGTCCACTTTTCAAGCTATGCAACTTTAACGCCAAAACCCAAATTGATCAAAAATTGATTAGAAAAATGCACATCTCATGCACATAAAGAGACAAAGTGCTGAGAAGGACAATGCAGATACCTTCAAACTAAACTATTGCTTGGATTAGCCAAGTGCAATAATAAAACTTTAAATATTCCAAATGCAAAACCTTAATCAAACTGTCAAGCAAATATATACAACTGGCTAAAGCAGCATTTCAAACCGTATAGCAAGAAATAAAGGGGAAGAACATATGAAAATCTCAGCTATTCATCAAAGAAAATAATGAACAAGCAGTGTTCTAAACAGTCTCCAAGGTTAGTTGTCCTTTCATGAATACCTTGTGTATTTGACAATGACTAACAAGAAAATCCTTATCAATGACAACTAGGAAAATATTGAACAAGATATCTTGAAACAAAAAATCCAGAACGGTGGTGCAAAATGTATAGTTAAAACAGAAATCATATGTGGACTACTCCTCCTTCAAAGATTTCTTTAGGAACATTAAGCTGAAGAGAATAGACATCTTCAGTGCAAACATTGCCTAAGAGCAACAAAATATTCAACCAGTTTACCTTGTGCAGACCATGATGCTGATTCAAAAAGAGCTTTCATAATCTCAGGAATAGATGCTTCAGCAATAGCAAGAGGTGTGCGCAAGCCTGCTTTATAAAGTGCTCTTGCTCTAGAACCCTGCAAAATAAGACAACAAATATTGTAGTCATTTGAGCTACAGATACCAAACCAATCATCATGATGATAAATGGTTGACTAATATGAGAGGATATAGAGCCTTAAGAAGATTTGGAATGTAGAATCACCTTAACATGGGGAATAGTAGTCAACTCCACAATCTCTGCCCTCACTCCAAACGAGACACGATTTTGGAATTTGGTAACGAGGCCCTCCAGATCATGCCATCCAAGTCTTTCACAAAACACTGAGACCATGGAGGCAAACCTTCCAGCATTCTCTTGCAAGGCTTGTACCAAGCCTCTGGCAACCTTAAAAGCTTCACAAACCTCAACTACAGGTACTTCCTTCATCCCAGAATAAACAGAAATTTATTATAAAACAGAAATTCATTAAGAAGTCTCAAATAAAAGTAAGGACAAGTTAGGAAAAGGTAAATGGGGGAGATAAAGAGAGATTCAGGTAAACTATGAGCACCATGCAGGTTATGCATCATTTCAGACAGGGAAGGAACATGTATGTGCACCCAAAAACACATAAGCTGGTGACTAAAGCAAAGACAAAAACAAATCGATGTGATACCTGCACTAGTCTTGAAAGGATGAGAGCTACGTAAAATCGTTTACATACTCGAAGAATTTGTTCATGAGAACTCATATTACTGCTTGTGATCCCACATATACTATTGTATGCTCCGTGCAAAGCTTTCAGATTATCAATTGATCTCTTAGAAGTACGCATAGGTGCTCCATGCGCCATACGCATCAAAAATGGTTCTGAGACTCCAACTCGATTTCCAACAGACTTCATCAGCCAGAATTTGGAATGCAATATTAAAACAAAAATGCTAAATCATTGGGAAAAACATAACAAAAGGAAGGCTAAAAAAGATTATAGAATCATAAAAGAGATAACAATCAGAAATACAGAGCAATTAAAACTGAACATCATGAAAAAAAATAAAAAAAGAAAATGAAAAGATATCTCAATTTTCCCACTGAATAAACTAGTTTCTGTTAGGTAATCAGAGGTCTGTCAACAACTCCAAAAAAATTTGCATTAACTAATATCATTATTTTGAACTCAATTTGTTTTCAAATTTTCAGTAACTAGCAGCATGATGCTCAAGGCTACTGATGAGTGATCCTGTCACTAAATTATATGTCTTCAGGGAGCTCTTGACACAAATTATGTAGCCCCAATAACATCCATTACATCTTAAAACTACAAGGCATGCAACCAAAAACCCAAACTGACATAGCGGCATCAGTTGCCTCCAAATAGACTGTGAAAGCATCTCCATATCACACAAAGAAAAGGTGACATACAAACCATTTACCTGATCTAGAGCAGACAATTCCATGAACCTTTCATAAAATAGTTCCCAGTCTGGCTCAATTTCAACATTGACTGGTGTTACCAGGTACACTAAATGTAGATCAGATGCAAGAACAAATCCTTCTCTTGCTCTGGAAAGATCATCTAGCACAATCTGGAAAAGAGTTGACAAAAAAAATGAATATGAGCGGAAGATAATCCCGACAAGTTTAGCTACCTATTTAAGATGGAAGCAACCAGAAAATAAGTATACTCATTAAAAAAATAACCTTGAACATTACCAAGAAAGGAAATCAAATTTAACACTAGCGGCCGTAGGAACATTAACTAGAAATCAGAAAGATTACAATAACAAAAGCTGCAAAACTTTACTAGTGATTCTTCTGGGCAAAGTGAACTGCCAAAAGCTGCCCGTCCTAGCGGTGTGGTGCTGTATAACTTACTATCTTGATTCCATTCAAGAAACTTTCTATGGCACAACCACCGAAGAGATTCTTGTGCAGACTTGACAACATCCTTGAATGGTTTGGTAGAATTGAGAAGTGTACATCTAACATAACGATGTATATCATTGGCAGTTTGAACGATCCCACTAGCTACCACTTCTAGAATTGCATGAGTCATTCCATTTTTATCTTCAGAGAGACAAGACTGCAATGGTGGACAGCACTCGTTGAGTATTCCCATAATTCTTTTAAGCTCTTCTGGTTTGCAAATCAGTACCTGGTTAAGTGAGATATTTAATTTTTTAGGAGAAGTAGACAATAAAATCAATATACTCCAATCAAATAACCAAATTTCGAGAATCTTAAAAGCAATCAGGGGAATAGTCAAACCAATTCAAAATACTACTTAAAAGATTCAATGAAGGTCTAGATGAATAGCATATTAGTTAGAGGATAAAATCAGGTTAGAAGAGGGTACAGGCACAAGTAGAAAGACTTGTAAGAATATGGAACATACACTTTCCCCTCTAGTATCAATTCCAGTCCGACCTGCACGACCAGCCATCTGTCTGTACCTTGTACCATCAATGAAATCACGACCAACTCTAGGTTGTCGAAAAATGACTCTCCTAGCAGGTAAGTTAACCCCAGCAGCTAAGGTAGATGTAGCCGTTAAGACACGCAAAAGACCTCTCCGATAGCATGTTTCTATGATTTCCCTTTCCTCAACCTGTACAACAAGTGAAAAAGAAAACTAACCATCCAACTATTTAAGAATACCAAAAGTTGATGTTCGAGCAATCAGAATACCAAAAGTTGATGTTCGAGCAAAGTTCACTATTCCAAAACATGAATCCATATCTACAGAAAGAAACCATACAGTAAGGCCAGCATGATGATAGGCAACACCAGAAGGAAAAGTTTCTTCTAACATAGGGTCCAATCCAGCAGGAGATTTCCGTAGTGCATCGACTGCTGAAGCAATATCAGAAAACTCACTATCATTGTGAAAGGTAACAGACCACTTCTTGAGGAACTTGGAAACATGCCTTGCAGTTGACTCGCATCCCTTTCGACTAGAACAAAATATCAGTACTGAATGACCCTCTTGCACAACCTGGATCAGTTGTCAACCATTGGTAGTCAAAAGAAATATCCATATAGCTGAACTAATCCAAGAACATTATCAGTTCCTACCTCATTACAAAGCTCCACAATGTGATCTGGATCTTTACCACCAAGATCAGCTGCTTTTGGCATTGTCCTGATAACATCCATTTTCTTGTTATACATGGTGTTACCAACTTTAATAAGTTCCTCCAGCGGAACGGGTCGGAATTCCGTCTGGTATAATGCTGCCTTCACATAAATTTAAGAAGAATAAATAAATGAAATATTCACATGTATAATAGTTTCACAGAAATCATATAACTAAAAGTACTGTAAATACAACTTATTCCCAAAAAAGTATAAGAGAATAATTTACCGGACTTCCCGTAAAAACATGTCAGGCCCGAAAATTCACATGAAAACAGTTCAATTGAAAATTCAAACTATAAAGCAGATGAAACAATCAGGAAGGTTCCAGCTCTTGAGCTTACTTGGAGCCACTCAGCAACCGCTGCAACATTTGGCATGGTTGCACTCATCCCAACAATTTGCAGACCATGAGCAGGATCATCCTTACTGCTTGTACCTGAGCTTTCTCCACTACTAGATTCTAAATTACCATCACCAGCAGCATACCGAAGTTTCGTCAGCATCAGTTCCAAAAGATAACCCCTGCTCTGATCACCAACCTGTAGACACCTATATGGATAAGAAACATTGAAACCGGAGTTTGAGAAACAATAGTGCACATACCATATGTAGTTCATCTATCACAATTATCCCAACTTCTGATAAGCGTCCCTCTTCCAGTAATCTGTTTATCAGAGAGTTTGCTTTCTCTATTGTACAGACAGCAATAGATGTATCTCTGGGAAGTGTTCCGCCACCTTGGTTTCCATAATAACTCCTGACATGCTTACCAAGTGGCTCGAGAAGACCCTCCATATGCTCTGCCTAGAGAAATAGGCTAATGATTGAATTACATATGCACATATAGAGCAAATGAATAGTGGTGAAAATGTTAAATTTCAACAGAAAAATTAAACAAAAACCTTTTCTGCACAAATCGATACATAAGGAAGCACAAGTAGTGCAATTTTTCCAGTTGATATGACCCGTCGCAACATCAAAATTTCCGCAACAAAACTTTTACCCGCACTGGCATAAAGAAAAATTTAGCAATTAATAGAGAAAACAAGGAAATGTATAATCAAGGGGAAATTTATGCTAAAAGTAGAGGGTCAAAGCAACAACAATGCCCTGCAAAAGATAGCATACACGATGAGATTAACACAAACCTGTTAGAGTATCAGATATTGTGGGAAATAATTACCAAATTAATATATATGACAGGAGAAAAAATCATAAATTTCCATAAAAGGGGTACCTTGTAGATGCACAATACACAAGATTTCGTCTCTGTAAAACACCATCCACCTGAAGGCAATCAACCTAGACAATAGAACATGTATTTCCATCATGACACCCAACGTATTGACCAATATACATTTATGAGAGAAATTCAGAGACATTGGTTTCTCCAGCCCCAGGTGAAGCAGCATCTGCTTGAAAAAACTAATAACAAACACACTTACAGTAACAAAAGATGACAAAGATGATAACAAAACAAGAAAAAGTTGTATAACAAATATAGAACATCAAGCGGACAAGACTAGCAAACAGATACAAAGTTGAGACAATTAACTAACATAAGAGATTAGAGAGAAATTGGTTCCTGAAGTTGTAAATGTTTATAAGCCCTTGTATTTCTACTTAAATCAAGTTACTCTCAAATCTAATTTCAAAGAGCAATTCATCCAAATTCCTATAGAAATTATTGCCTTCTACCCACAGTAGATAGATGGTCTATTAAATTTTCCAGGTCAAATGTCAGATAAGAACAGTTCACATCTAGGAACTATTTGGTTAGGCACTCATTTTAATAAGTTCGACAGATCCAAGGATAATATGAATTTCATTATCAAAATAAGCCATAAATACAAATTCATTACGATTTTGACAAGCAATACTACTCTAAGTTAGCAATGCTGCTTCATCTAGCGAATATACGAATGATATTATGTGCATAGTTATCTTTAGAAAAGATATGCAAGGGAAGACAGTACCAGAAAATCAAGCCTAGGTCCACACAACGAAAAACTGGGATTTTACTGCTAGGAAGTTAACAAAAATCATATGAGCCATACAAGAGTCCAGTATTGTTCTCTTCTAAGACAAAAAAAATATCATCTCTCACCCTAAAATTCTGGATAGTAACTTTAACCTCAATGATCAATACTTTTATTCAGTACTAGAGACGCAACAATAAGGTAAATTGTGAAAACTCTTCTGCACCAACAAGAACTGCCAAAAATCTGGCTAAGATATTGAGAGAACAGAATGCCAAAAGCATACACAATAAAACTGGAGCATAGGAAGGTGCATATTGCATAATGCTTGATCTTCATTATGTGTGAAGCAACCACATTATATCCATACTAAACAACCCATGTAGCCAAGAATAAAAATGGAACTGAACATTCTCTCTGAGGTAACTCTATAGAAAATTGAGGAGAGGTAAATCAATTTGTGCATGCCATTAGCAATCACAATCAACTCATGTAATCAAAACAAAAGCAACACTACAGGTATTCAAACTCAACCATACCTGCCAAGGATACAGTTTTGATATTCCTCTTTTCTTGTATATGATGCACACTTCTGAAGGAAGCCAATTGCTAATATCTAATTGGTCCTTGCCTGACACATCACTTGAAGGAGTTTCAGCCTCACCATATTCAGGATTAATCAAAATCCTCGCCCCACCAACTGTGGAGTTAGAAGTAGTACTATCCATACTTGCATCCAATAAACCTGTTTCTGTGTTGTTTACTACTTGCACAGATTTTTCTTGTACTTCCCGCATGCCTTCATTATTGAGACTTCGAATATGATGCACTGCAGTGCTAGGTTTTACTGAGCTTATGGTATTAATGTAACCAATTTCAGATTGTTCAGTGCCTCTTTGTACTTCTGAACGAGCTGCTGAACAATGTGAAATAACCACATCCAAATTTTTTTCCTCAAACAAAAAATCAAGTTGCTTAACAGGCATTGGAGACACTTTTCCAGCTGAACTTTTGATATGTTTCTTTATTAAATCCAAAGAAAAACCACTGCCTACCTTCTGACTTCTGTTAAATGCTTCATCCAACATTTCCCTTGACAGGTTACCAGGTTTTTGATTACCAATGTCATTAGCAACAAGAGCAATTTGAGTTTTATCAAACAAACAGTCAGCAACGTGAATTGCTTCATTCCAGAATGCTTCTCCCGGGGAAAACATGGAGCTTCCTCGTGCTGAGTTAGGAGTTCCATGACGTGCTCTAACCATTGATGAGGCCGGTGAACATTCAGACACTTCTACAGCTGATTTAGATACTTCATTGCATTTTCTCAAGGTTGTTTGAACCTGGATGGAATAATTAAACATATTCATCTGCTAAAAGGATGGGGAATAAAAGAACAAGTAAAATTACCATAAACCAAAAAGCAGTTAACTAAGTCCAATTACATAAGGGCATTTGCTATGCCTTACCTCTCCAAATGCACTGAAGACAGACTTTCCAGTTTTAACTATTAAAACAGATTGCATATCTTCTGCCTTCTTATCAATGAAGCCAGCAGTTTCTTCTTCTGAGCATGACCGGTCTGCCATGCAAAGTTTCTTCTTAAATTTTTTGTTTTCCAACGGCAGGCTAACATGCCTCTTCCGGTCATTTAAAATTGCTTTTGATGGTGAAGTAGCTGTTGATTGAAGTTCACTGCACAAAACAATAAGTAAAAAAGTGAAACACTAGTGCAACAAACAGGCACAGCAACAGCAAGTACTAGACTGATACAGAGCTTACAAATAAAACTCCAAGAAGTACAGTACCCGCAATACAAAGACAAAAAATCAGATGCAAATTGTTTTAGTTCCGAGCTTTCCTGAACAGGATCTAAAGTCAAGGAATCGTTTGGAAGGTCTCCAACTGGAACATTGCCCACGTTGGATGAACCTTCAGATGTTTCTCTTTTTACTGTTTCGAATTGTTGAGAAGTTATGGAAATTTTTTGTTGGAATGAGCAGGGTTCCTCATTCTGTTCTTTGGAATTTGGAGCCTTATCAATCTCCAATGCCAGATTTCTTCGAACTGGATCTTGCCAACTTAATAACCCACAAGTCGTGCTTGGTGATTTTGCAGCGGCGCGTTCATTATCCAATGCATCAACTAAATAACTATCTAAAGTGCATTTCGCGTTAGGTGACCCTTCTACTATAATTCTTGCATCTTTTTCAACTTTACCAGACTTCAAAGCCGGTGACAAAGATTTCCTCTTTCTCGATGCAAAAAACTGCATGTAGAAATCAAAAAGCAGAAATCAAATTTAGCCACTCATTTCCAACAAGAACCAGCTTTGGGACTGGGGACTTCTGCATATTGCCAGGAAATCTTTAAAATTCATTTGGTAAATGAAGGTACAGTTATCATAGTTCTTATTTTTCTAAGAAAAAAAAAAGAGTATTTCAAACTTGAAAGTTCCAGTAACCGTTGGACAAGTCGGGCCTCGAGAATAATCAGAACCAGACCTGATCGATGCGGATGCAAGGGGGATCAGACGCCATCGGCGAAGGTGGACACGAACGGGATCTGCTGAACTATGAAACGTTTCTCCAGGTTTCGAGACGCCGCTAAGACGTCGCCAGCCGTTCGTTCAAATTCTTGAAGCAACTGCCAAGCTCCCGCCCACACAATAATTTCTTGTAGGAGTCTGATGAACAACCTCGCAAAGGGATGACAAAACAAAAAGCCCAACTCTACCCAAACCGGCCCAAATCACTAAAAATTCTAGATGTCGGGTCGGGCTGACAAAATTCTTCGTAAACAAACTTGAAGCCCTACAAAGAAATGCTGCCAAATTGGAGAGTACATGGTATTTATGCAAATAAAAATGAATAATCAAGTAGATAGCAATGACTATACTACCAAGACATCTAAAAAGGAAAATGAGCTTTCTAAGGAGGATCATCCTATCAACAAACTTAACATTGAAGGGGAGAAAATTCCCAATATTAAGGGTCCAAAATTTGATTCTTTAGGTTAAAACAATAACATAGTGACTCTTACAATGGAGATTGAAGAAATCAATAGATAACATATATCAATAGAGGATATAGAGCATCTTATTGAACTTTAATAATAATATTGTGGCTCTCACATTGGAGATTGAAGAAATCCATGCATAAAAATTAGTGGAAACTTTTGGACTATTAATGTCTCATGTAATAAATGTTTATAAAGCTTAATACTCATATGATGGGTGTGGTAGTTAAGAGGTAGTTTTCTCGAAAACCACTTATAAACGTTGTCTCTTTTGGTCTTATTCTTGCCGATTAAGTTAATTCTGTTGATAATCATCAAATAAGGAGAAATACAGAAGTGATAAAGAGAGGAGAAAGAATAGAAACACTGAAGAGAATCAACATCAATCAAATTTATGGATCAAAGTACGATAATTTATATGTGAGAATTATATATGTTTAAGATTCTGTATAACCGTATAATGAAGAGAAAGTTTAACATCTGGTATTAGAACATTTGGTTGTGAATTGTATCATTCTCCGTTACGTTTTCAATTTTGATATATATATATATATATACGTACTGGGCAATTTTTATTTTTCAAGTACGTGAGAAATGCATGTGTTTTCTCGGTGATGATCCAGACTCTACCGGTAATGATGTTTCCTTTGGTGGCGTAAGATAGCGTCAATGACTGTTGCATTAGTCGTGTGTGCAGCTGGTGTGACAATGCATCATCGCTATTATGTCGTTGGTTGTTTTAAAAAAAGATGCATGAACGTTTGTTGGTTGTTTTAATAAAAGATGCATGAACGTGAACAATGTATACATGTTGTTAATAGCATTAATCAATAAAAGATGAACACTGCATGCATTTATGTTAGTGTACGTGAACGGTGTTAATAGTATTAAACAATAAAAGATGAATAGGGCATGCATTTATGTTAGTGTACGTGAGCAGTGTTAATAGTATTAAACAATAAAAGATGAACAGTGCATGCAATTATTTTAGTGTACGTGAATGGTGTTAATAGTATTAAATAATAAAAGATGAACAGTGCATGTATTTATGTTAGTGTACATGAAATAGTGTTAACAATATTAAACAATTAAAGATGAATGAACGTGAACAGTGTAATTATGCATGCATGAACAATATAAAAAATGCATGTTAACGTGAATGAGGATGAAGTATATATATGTTTCTATCCTGGGATAATTTAATAATTAATGTTTTATGGATTTATCAAATTAGGAACAATATTATGTTAGATTTGTTAATCACTAAAGTGATCAAAACTTTAAGCTAATTTAGTTCTAAATTGACCAGAATGAACAAAACTTTAAGCTAATTTAGTTCTAAATTGACCAGAATTTTTCAATCACTCACTCATAAAATTAATGTCATAAATGATTTTTATCTAGGAGTATATTGAAATCATTATTATAAGAAATTTATGAATTACCCAAACGTTAATTAGTTCTTCTTATAATGAATGAATATGATTGTTTGGCAATGTAAATACACCATTAGTTTTACTTATGTATCCAAAGATAATAAATAATTCTAAGTAGTGTGCATCATTACCTAATAATGTTAAATATTATTGGCATCATTATGATTATTTTGTGCATTGATGTATCACCTAAAGGAAAACATTAATGTACATTAATTGTTAATTTAATCTTTCATTTAAATCTATATAATATGTTAGTTTTTGACTTAAAGCATCAATTTTAGGAATGTATTTATTGTAGTTTTTGTCCTTATGTCTTTACATTCACAAGCTTCGTTTGTACCAACATTTAATGGGCTGAATTTTTATGACTAGAATGAACAAGTCCAATTTCACCTTGGTGTATTGGATTTTGATTTGGCACTTCAAGTTGGGAAGCCTACTGCTATTACTGATGCTAGCAGTGATAAAGAAAAGGCTCATTATAAAACTTAGGAAAAATCAAACAGACTGAGCTTGATGTTTATGTGAATGAGCATAGCAAACAAAATCAAATCAACTTTCCCCAAAACTGAAAGTGCTAAAGAATTTATAAGTTTTGTGAAAGAGCGCTCTTAAACAGCTGATAAATCTCTTGTTGGGATACTAATGGGTACTTTGACCACTATAAAATTTAATGGTTCTCGTACTATGCATGACATGTCATTGAAATGACAAATATTACAACAAGACTTAAGTCTCTAAAAATGGAAGTGGATGAGAATTTCCTTGTACAGTTTATTTTGAACTATTTACCATTTGAGTATGATCTGTTCCAAATGAGCTATAACACCATGAAACACAAATGGAATGTGCATGAATTGCATAGTATGTTAGCTCAAGAGAAAACAAGACTTAAAGATCAAAGAAATCATTCCATCCATTTTGTGAAATATCAAGGAGCTAGTAAGAAAGTACATAAGAAACATGGAAGGGCAAAGGGCCATTCAAGACCAATGAGTCCTCCGTTAAGATCCAGAAGAAGGCAAACAATAACAAATATCATTTCTGTGAAAAATCTGGATACTTCCAGAAGGACTTTCCATGATGTAAGGCGTGGTTAAATAAAAAGGTAAGTTTAAGGCTTATGAATGTTTTGAATCAAATTTAACTGAAGTTCCACGTAATACTTAGTGGATTGATTCTAGACGTACAACTCATGTTTCTAAATACTTTGCAGGGATTCTTACTATCCAAACCACAAACCCAAATAAGTTTGGCTTCATGGGGAATAGAGTAAAGGTTCTAGTGGAAGCAGTTGGGACTTACCATTTAATCCTGAATACTGGGCATCATTTAAATTTATTTGAAACTCTTTATGTTCATAGTATTTCTAGGAATTTGATTTCTTTATCTAAACTTAATGTTACTGGATACTCTTTTAAGTTTGGTAATGGAAGTTTTAGTTTGTTTAATCATACTAGTATGATTGGATCTGGTATACTTTGTGATGGTTTATATAAATTGAATCTTGATAATTTGTAGGCCGAAACTCTTATGACCTTGCATCATAAAGTTGGAAGTAAACGTAGTTTCGTGAATGAATGTTCTACTTACTTATGGCATAAGTGTTTAGGTCATATTTCCAAAGAAAGACTAGATAGATTAGTAAAGAATGGAATTCTTCCAGATTTGGATTTTACATATCTCAATATTTGTATGGATTATATTAAGGGAAAGCAAACAAAACACACAAACAAAAGTGCCACGAGAAGCACTCAGCTTCTTGAAATTGTACACACTGATATATGTGGACCTTTTGATATTAATTCTTTTGGCAAAGAAAAATACTTTATCACCTTTATTGATGATTATTCACATTATGGATTTGTCTATTTACTGCATGAGAAATCTCAAGCAATGAATGCCTTAGAAATTTATATAACTAAAGTTGAAAGGTAACTCGATAGAAAAGTGAAAATCGTTAGGTCTGATAGAGGTGGTGAGTATTACAGAAGGTATGATAAAAGTGGACAACACCCTGGTCCATTGCTAAATTCCTAGAAAAGCATGGTATATGTGCTTAATACACAATGCTAAGTGCACCACAACAAAATAGTGTATCAGAAAGGCATAATCGAACCTTAATGGACATGGTTAGAAGTATGTTAACTATTGCATCTTTACCCTTATCATTATGGATGTATGCCTTAAAATTGCCATGTATTTGTTAAATAGGGTTCCTAGTAAGGCAATTCCAAAGACCCATTTGAAATGTAGATTGGTGAGAAACCTAGTTTAAGGCACCTACATCTCTGCGGTTTCCAAACAGAAATAAGAATTTATAATCCACAAGAAAAGAAACTAGATGCAAGAACAATCAGTGGATATTTCATTGGTTATCCATAAAAATCTAATGGGTATAGATTTTATTGTCCTAATCATAGGATAAAAATTGTTGAAACTGGAAATGCTAGGTTTATTGAGAATGGTGAAATTAGTGAGTGACGTTTCATGAAATGTAGAAATTAAGGAATTTAGAATACAAGTCCCTTTGACTTGTGTTCCCACTACTCAAATTGTTGCTCCTCAAATTGTTGCACTGCATAACAATCATGAAGAGCAACAAATACATGCTTCTGACATTCAATATAAACCTCCAATAGAAGAACCACAGGAAATAGCATTAAGAAGATCCCAAAGGGAAAGGAGATCTGCTATTCTAAATGATTATGTGTTCTATCTATAATAGTTGGAAGATGACTTAGGAATTAATGATGATTCAATTTCATTTTTCACAAGCCATTAATAGTGCTAATGCTAATAAATGGTTAGATGTAATGAAAAATGAGCTTAAATCCATGAAATATAATGGTGTTTGGGACCTTGTAGACTTACCTAAAGGATGCAAGAGAGTTGGATGTAAATAGGTCTTTAAGACAAAGTGTGACTCTCATGCCAACCTTGAACGTTAAAAGGCTAGACTTGTTGCTATTTTTCTAGAAAATATGGCACTAACTATAAGGAATGTTCTCACCAGTTTTGAAGAAAGATTCTCTCAGAATTATCATGGCACTAGTGGCTCATTATGATTTAGAGCTACATCAAATAGATGTAAAATCTATCTTTCTAAATGAGAATTTAGAGGAAAATGTATATATGGATCAATCAATGGGTTTTTCAGTTGAAGGGAAAGAACATATGGTGTGTAAATTGAAAAAGTCAATATACAGGCTTAAGCAAGCTTCCCGCCAATGGTATCTTAAGTTTAATGATGCTATTATTTCCTTTGGTTTTAAAGAAAACATTGTTAATCAGTGTATATATCTGAAGGTTAGTAGGAGTAAGTTTATCTTTTTGATTCTGTATGTTGAAGACATCTTGCTCGCAACTAATAATATAGGTCTATTAAGTGAAACTAAACAGTTTCTCTCTAACAACTTTGGAATGAAAGATATAGGATCGGAATAAAAATATTTCGGAATAGATCACAAGGAATATTAGGTTTGTATTAGAAAGCATATATTAATAAAGTTTTAGAGAGATTCAGAATGGATAAATGTTCATCGTCTCCAGTTCCAATTCAGAAAGGAGACAAATTTAGTCTCATGCAATGTCCAAAGAATGATATGGAATGGAAACAGATGAAAGAATTCCTTATGCATTTGTTGTTGGGAGTTTGATGTATGCTCAAACATGTACAAGGCCGAAAATTAGCTTTACGGTTGGTATACTTGGTAGATACCAAAGTAACCCAGAATTGGATCATTGGAAAGTTGCAAAGAAAGTCTTAAGATATTTGTAAGAGACAAAAGATCACATGCTTACTTATAGGAAGTTCGATCATCTTGAAGTAATTAAATATTCAGATTTAGATTTTGCTAGTTATGTGGATACTAGAAAATCTACATTTGGCTATGTATATCTTTTAACCGAAGGAGCAATATAATGGAAGAGTGGGAAGCAGTCAATAATTGCTTCATCCACCATAGAAGTTGAAATAGTCTAATTGCGTGCTTTGAGGCCATGGTTCAGGCTAAGTGGTTGCGAAACTTTATTTCAGGACTTGAAATAGTCGACAATATTGCCAGGCTGCTGAAAATTTATTGTGATAATTCCACAGCAGTTTTGTTTTCTAAAAATGACAAGCATTCCAAAATTCCTAAACATACGAAATTGAAATACTTTGTCGTTAAATAAGAAGTTCAGAAACGTAGAGTGTCAATTGAGTACATTAGCACTAATCTTATGATTGCTAAACCTTTGACTAAAGGATTACTACCCAAAATATTCATGGGGCATATTGACAATATGGGCATTATTGTTGAGTAGGCATTAATGCATATTATGATGACGTTTATGTTTTAATGTAATTGACATTTTGAGCTCATTATTGAATTTGTTTTTGATTTATCTGGTTTTCTGAATGTGTATCTTGACTTGAATGGAATGATGATAACATTTTTTTTGTCTTAAATCGACGTTATTTTTTGATCAATTTTGTGCATCCCATTTATGAATCATTTCATGGAGAAGACTAACTTTGTAATGCATAGAAGATAATATGTTGTTTAAATCACATACAACCACCATGACTTACGTTAGTTCTAATTCTTGATTATGATGAATAATGTATTCAATGCGCATTAAATTTAAATGATTTATGTAGATGGCAATGTTATATGAGCCAAGTGGGAGAATGTTGGATTATTAATGTCTCATATAATAAATGTTTATAAAGCTTAATACTGATATGATGGGTATGGTAGTTAAGAGGTGGTTTTCTCAAAAGCCACTTATAAATGTCACCTCTTTTGGTCCTCTTCTTGCTGATTAAGTTGCTTTTATCGATAACCATCAAATAGGGAGAAAATACAGAAGTGATAAAGAGAGGAGAAAGAATAGAAACATGGAAGAGAATCAACATCAATCGAATTTATAAATCAAGGTACGATAATTTATATGTGAGAATTATATATGTTTAAGATCCTGTATAATCGTATAATTAAGAGAAAGTTTAACAGAAATACCTAGTAGTCTATTAGGTGCTTTGGAGCTTGGAAACAAATCATGGTGCTTTGAAAGGAACAAAACTTAGGATGTTTATACAAGAGTGATCTGAACAAATGTTTTCTCCAAAATGAGCATAAGAGTTTGGGAAACATTTAAGCCTGAATTGGTTTACCAGTACTCTATATAGATGTTTTCTGATAATCAGATCTCCTTGCAATTTGTTGGTATAAGTGAAAAAGTGACATGTGTAACTTAGATCCACCAAACCAACTTTTTACACCAATTCTATGAGTTCTCTGTAGGTTCCTACTTGTTGATTTATGCTTTCTTTAGCTTCTAGTGGAGATAAGATAAAATTAAGATCCCTAGTTAACACCAAAGACCTATAATTCTAGCATGTAAGGCCTTGATACCTTCCAAGATTTTGGGTCTCTAAAACAAGAAGTTTGTTGCATAAATGATAGTCATTTCAAACTTAACTTGCACTTCATGAAGCTAAAATTTCAAATGTAGAGCTTGATCTGATTCCCAGGTTACTTGAACTATGATTTTTTTTAAGGTTGTAAACATATATGATGCTTCCATTATAGTGGCAAGTCGTGTTAGAGATGATTTTCTATTTAGCACCTAAAAACCCAAGGCAATCTTAGACATTAGGCTATTTTATTTTAGTTTTAAGAAGCCTTACAAAGCAAGGCTTCTTTTCCTTAATGACCTCTCTGACAGATTGCCTTTTAAGAGGGTCATTGAGGCCTCTAACATTCTAAATGAGAATTGTCATTTTTTTTCAAGAATGACCCCCTTCTGATTGGTTTTTCCTTTCCTTCTAGCAAATCTCCTTCTGGAGCTATTGGTGAATTCATTCTCCTCTTCCTTTCCTTAGTAACCTCTATTGTTCAGTTGACTCATCCCTAAGGTCTTCAGTATCCTTATGAAGAGAGGGAGCTTGTGTTAATGGGTTAAGGGTGAATTCTAATACGTGGAGGTCCCCTGTCACCTTTTATGTTTCAGTCACAAATTCAACACATCATTCCTCTGAGTTTGTTCTTTAATGGTATTAGTAACACCTTGAGAGACTTGACCCACGAGTTCTTTGTATCCTCCATTATTTTGAAAGTTCTTCTTGTAACTATCGATTTTGCTGGAATTATTTCGCTTCCAAGGGTAAGTGACTAGTATTTCCCTTCTTACTAATTCCCCTATCTCTTTCGGCTTCAAAATAGGAATGCTATTAATTAGTTCTGCATCTTTCTTAATTTCAACACATATTTTTAGCCAAACAATTCCTCTCTATACTTGCAGTTTGTGTATCCATACATATTGGCTTTCCTATAGAATTAACTAGAAAGCTACGTCCCTTAAAGGCCTAAAGTTTAAGCGAAACATTATGAAAATTAACCCAAATAGGAATGCTATTGATGTTTGCTCTATCACAGTCTATACATGGTTTGCATTTCTTGATAAACACTGGTTGACCTCCTATATGCCAAGGACCCTACTCTAATATCTCATTTAACAAGTTTCATATTTGAATTTGAATAAAAATGACCCATCTTCCATTAGTATAGTCTTCTTCAGACCCTTATTGCTCTATCTAGCAGTGGTCCACACTTGCACAATTGGAAATGTAGGTCTTTTGCTCCAGAAGAACCTTACTAAGCTGAGGACCACATAGAAGCTCCAACTTTCAGTAACACCATGGGAGGTATGAGTACACCATCCACCACAACATTTAAGAAATGTTTGAGTTTTCCTTTATGATGTTGGATTAAGCATGAAAGGTTCTAAGGAGATTCTACATCTTAATCTTATTTATAAATTGATTGTTTCATTCTTGTTTATTACTTTAATTTGATATTTTAGATTAAAAATTTTAGGTGGTTAATCATTTTTTTTAATTCAATAATCCATTTTGTTATATTAGATAATAGAAAGATAGTTAGTACTAGTACTTATAGTCCTCATAGGATTGTCACTCATATTTACTAAGCTATATTATATGAAAGATGGGTATATTTACCTAGTGAAATTCAATATTGTTCTAAAATTTACACAATCAACCTTGTAATTTCATATGTATGCACAATTTAGAAGAACATGATCATATATTATATTAACCGCTTACATGTTTCATTTTATTAACAAAATTTTTTTCGAACCCTCTATTACATCTCTTCCTTTAAGATCAAGCATTCTAAAGCAGAGAACAACCATAAATAACAATTCTGATACCTAAATGCATGTATAAATGATAGGTGTATATTATAGTATGTATTCTAAAGTTTTAAGTATGTTTTTAAGTGTTTTCTTTGATAATAATAATGTGTTTAGGACATAAAATTGTGTTCTTATTAGTGTTTTTATGTGCTTTAATTGTTTGATTGTTTTAAAGCAAGGATTTAATCTTAATATTATGTTTCAAAGGTTGTTTAATGTGTTTGTTAGTGAGTGAAAATAGGAAAATTTGAAGAAAAGGTGAAGAATAACTTGAATAATAGGAAGATGCATGATCATGCGTGAAGCAACTGCATGATGCACAATCGTGATAGAGAGTAGGAATGAGATGCACTTCTCATCCTATATATGATTGTATACAGTGTTTCCAACATGCAAAAATTTTTAATTCTTGACATTTTGGGGCTATTGTTGGAACCAAATCAAGTGGAACCCTAAAAGACTCAAGAATTATTTAAGGATAAGAAAAATAACAAAAACTAGGTTGTACATCGTAAGTAAGCAAATCAAAGTGGAGACAATAAGATCAACTCTAGTTTTTCCAAAATTTACAGATCAAGACATAAAGCTATTTTTACCTCTTCATATATTTTCATTGACTTAGATGTTAATTTATATTAATGGGATGTTGAACATGATTATGGATTTCTAAATTCATATCAGAGATTATTTTTGAATTGTTTGTTAAACTTTATTTTTGTTGAATTCAATATATATTAATTCTTTGTGGTATTTTTTATGCTTATGCTTGATAACAAATTGAAAGATTGAAACAAGTTATATGTGTTAAGATGGTCAAAGAGAGTTAGTAACTTAATAAACCTACACATACCAAATTAACAAACAATTGAATATCAAATCCAATTGAATAGTTAGGATTATTTTTGTACATTGATAGGTTGCAAATCTATTGTTATCTATTTCAATTGGGATTATTTGATTAGATCTCAAGAGAGGGTAATCAAAACCTTAGGATATCTATGATCAAACATAATTGTATTAACAAGATAGAGGGAAGACAAACAAGGATAAAATAACCCCTAAGTTTCCATTATTGATTAAATTCATTCTTATTACTAGTGTCACTTAATTAATTGTTTAGTTTTATTAGTTTTATTTAATTTTAGCTAATTTATTTTAATTCAATTCATTCAATCTTTTATTACCTTAAACAAAGTGCATTCAAGTTGTTAGGTGACTAATCAATTCTTGTGGGAGTGATACCTTTTATACTATGAGTTATTATCTATATACTTATAGTATGAAGGTTTTTTGAATGTAAAAGTACAAACAAGTTTTTAATGTGGTTGTCAGAAATTGAATTAGTATCTTATACGATTTGAATTTCTTTGATTTAAAGACTTGATACTTTTTTTGTGGGATTGCAACTACACAAGGATAGCTTAGAGTTTAAGTAAATTAGAAGATACATCAATTATAGATACCACAAAGCAAGAAAGAGAGATTCGAAAAGATAAATGCCAAGAAGTAATAGAAAGAACAATGGAGGCAGAAAGAAACTAAAGAGAGCAACAAATGACCTTTATAGACTTCCTGGGGCCAAGGTTCAACATGAGTCAACAAGGAATTACATGACCACCAACGTAAACAAATTCATTCAAAATCAAACCAGCACTATTGAAAATGTTGCAGACCAATGTGCAATTTCATGGTTTGTCCAATAAGGATCCTAATGCTCATATGGACAATTTCTTAGAGAATTGTAATACATTTCGATATAATGGGTTACCAAAAGATGCAACCAAGATGAGGCTCTTCTCTTTTACACTCAAAGATAGAGCCAAGACATGGTTGAATTCATTCAACCCAGTGAACATCACAACATCAGAGTAGCTGGTGGAAGCCTTTTTGGCTATGTACTTCCCTTTGACAAAGACTACAAGACTCATAAAGGAAATTACAAATTTCTAGCAAAATGAAGAGAAGTCTTTATATGAAGCATAAGAGCGATTTAAGGAGTTGCAAAGGAGTTGTCCACATCACAACTTGCTAAAGGAGTTCCTCTTACAAACGTTTTATAACAGAGTGAATCCACCTATGCAAGGCATCATTGATGCAGTAGTTAGAGGTTCATTAATAAGGAAAACAGTTGAGGAGGCATATTATTTGTTAGAAGAGATGTTAAACATATATATCTTTCAACAATTAAAAGAAGAAGACAATAGTCAACCTTTCAAGATCAAAAGGGAGTGCTAATTATAGACTCAATGATAACATTACAAGCTGAGGTAGCAAACCTATCCAAACAATTAAAGAGTTTGAAGGAGAGTCGAAATAGACATAATCTAATGATGTCGTCATTTGCTCCATTGATTTTAAAAGTATCATAGATCTCTAAAAAGTTTGAAATATCCACGTTGGGGTCTTCGTCTTGGAGTCCATCAAAGTAGACTGACTGCTACACTATCTAGATGATGATCAGCTTGATCTCAAAGTTGTTCACCTGAACAGTCAGTCCCACTATGTTGGATTCAACACCAGTTAGGTCTGGCCTAGTGTAGTTACACATTGTATATGGTTGGTCTGCCATATTGTGAGATTCCTCAGTGTCCATATGACCTTCCAAACCTTCTACCCAACGATCTACCTTAAACTCTCACAAATCTATCCAACGAATATTCCTCTGCACAGTTGTTTCTATTTTAGGATCTGCGTCTAATAAGTTCTTAGAAGTGCTTCAGGTCATAAATTGATCATGAGTCTAAGTCTAAAACCTAAGAGATAAACTAACAAACTAAATAAATAAAATACTATGAAGCAAAATAAAAAATAGAATAATTTAAACTAAAGTAATGATTAGATTAATAAAATTAAGGTTTTCCTAATATCACTGCCCCGAAAATAATGCAAAAAACTTAATTTACTTTTTTTGAGTATCAATATTAAATTACTACAAGTACACGATTTAGTTATAGTTAGTTTCAGTAAATACGAGTTGACCCCACAAAGAAAATGATTACCAATAGTTACCATTGTTTTATTATCTAGTATATGAATTGATTGTGATTTTAAATTTAAAAGAAAATAAAAGTAAAGCAAGGAAAATATGGGCAACAAGATTGAATCACAAAATTAATGAAATACTAAGAAAATTATCGATATCAAAAGATTAGTATCTAGGTTTCAAATCCTCTTAAAGACTTAATAGATTGCTCTTTTATTATGCAATTATTTTGTTGATTTATTGGACTGTGGAGACTCCTATGGTATGTGATAGGTGTAGTTTATATTATGTTTTGATAGATGTTTAATTGTGCTTTTGATTGTTTCTTAGATGATTATCATGCATATAGGCTTAGAATTATGTTATTATTAGTATTTGTTTATATTCGAAGTGTTTTTGTGGTTTAGAGCATGATTTAGATCTTCATTTTATGATTAAGAGGTGTATGATATGTGTTTGAGTGTATGGAAACTAGAAATTGAAGAAAATAGAAGAATTGAAAGCAGGTCACAATCGTGATTGTGACAAGAGGGCGTAAACAACAATTCCAGTGGATTTCAACTTTTCCAACTCGCGTGTATTTTTGAAATTTTGACATTTTAGGGCTATTTTTGGAACCAAATTAAGTGTGGAAATCCTAAAAGCCTCAAGAATTATAAAAAATATAAAGACTCTAAAAAAGAGTAGCCTTCATCTTGCCAAATAGGGATTAATCAAGGAAGACCAAAAGGAGAGCATTGGGAGTTCTAACTTTTCCAGATTCAGTCCAAATCAAGTTCTTCTTCCTCTCTTTATTTATTTTTCATTAAACTTGATGTATGAACTAGATTTGAGTATTCTATATACGTTTATGATGTTCTGATTTTTAGATTAGGATTTGTTCCTTTGTAACTTGATCATTATTGATTTCAGTACAATGTTATGGTGTTGTAATATTTAGGTTTCCTAAATATTTTGACAATAAATAGAGAGAGTGAGTCAAAAGTAATTCGATTAGGTTGGGTATCAAGAGTTAACAACCTAATTAGTCACGTAAATATCAAATTGATAATCATATAAAGAGAGATCTTTTGTGAAAACTTAATTATTCGATACTTAAGAACTAGTTGAAAATGTTATGATGTTTTTGTGAATTAAAAGATTACAAAATCTGGAATTTCGTAATCAATTAGGGTTAATCAATTGGGGTTAAAGGAATAGGTCTTGAGAGAGAATAATCAAAACCTTCAAAAATCTAGGATTGATACCCAATTGAATCAGTAGTGGTTAAGGGAGCAAAAAAACGATACAACAAATCCTAGGCTTTATTTTTTATCATCTTTATTTTATTGTGACAGCTTAATTATTAAGTGGTTAAGTGCTTAATTTTATTCGATTGTTTTAATTTCTGATATAACATTTTTATTAAAATCATATTTCATAACCTTAGACAAAGTTAGGTTCACTTAGTTTTAGCTATTTCCTTGTGGGATCGACACCATTAATACTACGAGTCACGATCCATATATTTGTAGATATTAAGGGTTTTATATTACATAAAAATACTAAAAAAGTTTTTGGTGTTGTTGTTAGGGAATTAGTTTAGGAAATTTTCAATTATTTTGTGTTGGCCCCGGTCCCCGTACGGATGTGTCACCATTTGATATTTATTTGTAATAATAATAATAATAATAATAATAATAATAATAATGAGAGATACAGAAGTTGGGTGGTGGGATCATATCAAATAAAGAAATAAAGTATAATTGTATTTTCTAAATAAAATCTTAAGAAGAGTGAAAATAATTCTTAACAATTTAATAAAAATTTATCCATAGCAAAATGCAAAAAGAATAATGATTTTGGGTGCAAAAAGAATTAATAGAAATTGGGTTAAAAATAAAAATAAAAATAAAATAATAAAAATACGGTCGCGACCTGGTCGCGGCTGCGAATTTGACTAACTTAGTGTTCGTCGCGATCGCGCTGAGTCGCGATCGCGATTTTCTTATCCCTGTTGCGATCGCAATGCATAATGGGGAGGCTCGCGGTCGCGACTTGGTCGCGGCCGCTAATCTGACCAATTAGGCCAGTCGTGATCACGAATGTTGGGCCTTTGTCGCGATAGTGGTTAGATACCGATCGCAACTTGGGCGCCTTCGTCGCGATCGCGAATTGGCGAATAATTCGCACAATCGCGATCGCGCCTTGGTCACGATCGCGATTTCTCATATTCAACATCCTTATTTCTAATCAATATATCTCTCAATCTAGAAATCCGAAAATTACAAGATATATATCGTTGGAAAGCTAAGATCAATGCCTACAACTTTGATGAAGACTATTTTACCTAATTCGACTTGTATCGATACAGTTTAATCAATTAAATAAGGTTTCCATTTCAACCTATGCATAAATGCACCCAAATACAGCTACCTTAAAATGGTCATAACTTTTACATCTGATATCCAAAAATTTCGATCTTTATAGAGATAGAAAGCTAAAAGGATAATCTACAACTTTAATGTAGACTACAAAGCCCAATTCTGCCTAGATCGGTACAGTTTATCCATCAAAGTTTCAGTTTGCATTTTTACCCCATTCCTTGTTTTCACTCATCAATTCACAAACAATTCTCATCCAAAATTTCAAAGGACCCGAACCAACATAAATTTCCTTACATACCAAACTCTTTTGCTACATAATTTAACACAACCAAACCATCATAATACCTCTCAACATTCAGCACACAACCAATCTTATAGGAAAAAAATTCAACATACATATATAAGTATCAATTCACAACAACAAAGAATTACATACTTCATAATTTGTTTATAATGTC
>JANZXR010000008.1:21190637-21218694 GCA_027575705.1 Erythroxylum echinodendron
TTCACCGCCAGCTCATCTCCCTCTTAATTCAGATTGGGAGCTTCTTTTGTCACCTGCCAAGATCATTTCCCATCGCTAGATTAAAGAAGGTGGTATTCCTACTTTGGAACTCTTAGTTCAATGGGCAGATCGTCCGTTTGAAGAAGCTAGCTGGGAAAATTATGATTTGCTCGTTGATCAATTTCCTTATTTTCACCTCCCGGACAAGGCGACTGTCCAGGGGGATGCATTGATAGAGACCCACATCAAGACCCACATCCACCTCTGAAGACCTATGTTAGAAGGAAGACATATGGAAAACAACCATCTTTTGACCAAGTCTCAATTTGCCAGCTGTTGGGAATAGGATTAGCACTTGAAGAAGTGGCTACCTTTGCTCCCCCACTTTATCCATTATTTCCATATTTCTAACTGTTTGTTGCACATTTCCAAAATTCTAGTTATTAGTCGGCATAGTCATTTAATTTAAATATCTGTTCGGTTTTACTTTTCGAGGTTATGGAATGATATTGCTATCTCTTGGAGCTTTGTCCACTCCTTACGGACTAGTTTATTGGTTGTAATAGTGTTTAAGATCCTTGCACGAATTGCTGCCAATAAGAAATTCACTTTCCCTTTGCATTTCATTGTTTGTTTGCAAATTACAGAGAGACACAGTTCTTATTACTACTCCTTATTTTTCCTCTTCTTCTCTAGACGAGTTTGTTAGTGAAGATGAGTTTTTGGTTTATTATTTTAGACAAGTTCCTCCTCCTTTTGTGTCGTTGGAAACTTGTCCACCGGTTACACAAGTCTACTTCAGGTGTGATATGGATGCATTTGTGGGCAAGACTTATGCTCGAAGAGGAAGAAAGAGTGGCGGTTGAAAGCAGGAAAAAGATATCAGCTAGGGAAGTTGCTTGCGTTGGAATTATTTTCCAGAATAGGAGTTTGTTGTAGATCTAGAATAGGAATTTGTTTCATATCTAGAATAGGATTTTGTTTCTTATTAGGGGTACTTTTTAAAGTCTTTTTAGAAGTCTATTTCTATTGAAGTTTATCTTTATTTTTCTGCCTTATTAGGAGTCTAAATTAGAATCCTAATCACGGTTGAACTTGTGTTTTCGTGCCTAAATGGGCAGTCATTCAATAATAAAGCAAGCAACAATTTATCATAAAATTAGCTTAGAAGTAGAATAACTTAGTCCAATCTAGGCAGACCTTGTCCTCGACAAGTACTGCCTGTTTTTATCAGCAAAAATAGGTCCTGCAAGGAAGGGGTCCAACGTAAACAAGGGAAAAGAGGTTAACTTTCTTGAAAATCGTCCTTGGACTCGATCCCAAGCACGGACACATAACAAGGTGCCTACGAATTGTTTCTCCCACTCTTTCCGATTGCGTTGAACCTCCTGCATCCCTTCCTTTGCCATGTCCTTCGTCATATGATCCTAGTCTTGATCTTCCAATTGCCTTGTGTAAAGGTAAATGTAGTTGCTAGTATCTTCTTTCTTCTTTTGCTTCCACTGCTAATTTATCACCCCTTCGACAAGCATTTGTTGTGTCTTTAGATTCCATTTCTATACCCAAGTCTTTTATAGAGGCTTTGTCCCTTACTAGCTGGAGGACAGCCATGGAGGGAGAGATGGCAGCTTTGGAGCACAATTCCACATGGGATCTTATGTCTCTCCACAACGGGTAAGGAAACAATTGGTTGTACATGCATGTTTATTGTTTAGATGAATTCTAATGGCACTGATTCTCGCCTAAACGCTCGTCTAGTTGCCAAGGGCTATGGTCAAACTTATGGAGTTGATTATGCAGATACTTTTTCTCCTGTTGCTAAGCTTGCTTCTGTGCGTTTCTTTATTTCTCTTGTGGCATCTAAACAGTAGCCATTGTACCAATTAGATGTCAAAATTGCATTTTCACATGGTGATTTACAAGAAGAGGTATAAATTGAGCAACCCCCTGGTTTTGTTGCTCAGGAGGAGTCCGAGAAGGTATGTCACCTTCGTAAATCCTTGTATGGACTGCAATAGTCTCCTCGAGCTTAGTCTGGTAGATTTAGTGAGGTGGTTATGGAGTTTGGTTTACATTGAAGTTTATATGATCAATCTTATGTTCTTTTCTCAATCCGCTGATCGTTACATCTTACTTGTTGTATATGTAGATGATATTGTTATTACTGGGAATGATAGTAAAGGCATTGAGCGGTTGAAATTCTTTCTTCAAAGCAAATTTCAAACCAACGATTTGGGAGATTTGAATTATTTTTTGCGTATTGAAGTTGCTAGATGTAGATAGGGTATCTTTCTTTGCCAGAGGAAATACGTTCTTGATCTTCTAACAGAAATAGTTATGTTTGAATCTCAACCATGTATTAGATGATCTAGAATGGTGTAGAAGACTGGTAGGAAAACTCAATTATTTGGTTGTGACATGCTCAGACATTCCTTTTCTTGTGACTGTGGTTAGCCAATTTATGTCCTCACCACGGAGTATTCATTGGGAGGCAGTTATGCAAATATTAAAAGTTGAAGGACTATGTCATACAGATTTGGCTAGTCCTCCAATTGACCGAAGATCCACATCTGGCTACTGTGTTTTTGTGGTTGGCAATCTCATATTGTGGAAAAGTAAGAAACAATCAGTAGTTGCACGGTCTAGTGCAGAAGTAGAGTATCGTGCTATGGCACAAACTACATGTAAGTTGATGTGGGTGCATCGATTACTTGAAATTGGTTTTCCTAACTCAAGTCTTATGGACCTTTGGTGTGATAATCAAGTTGCTCTCTATATTGCTTCTAATCCAGTATTGCATGAGAGGACCAAGCATATTGAGGTGGATTGTCATTTTGTTAGGGAGAAATTGCAACAAGGATTGATCTCTACTAATTATATGAGAAGTGGGGATCAACTCGCAGATATATTTACTAAGTCTTTTCCTGGGAATAAGGTTGAAAGTATTTGTAACAAGTTGAGCATGATTAAAATGTATGCTCCAGCTTGGGGGGGAGTTTTAGAATATAATAGTATTTTAATAGGGTATTTAAGTCTTTTATATACTTTCTCCTATTTATAAATAGAAGATGACTAAGCTAAGTAAGGTTAGGCCCTCATATTCTCAAATTCTCTTCCTCTCTTTTTCTTCTCTTCATCACTATGTACAATTTACACACTTCACTCTCTATAGCATAGGAGAGGCACAGGATAAATTTTTCTCACCACTCAATCCATATGTCCTCATGTAGTCTTAAACGAAATATTGCACCCTAGGTGGTGGAAGTTAATGGCGGTGAACCAAGACTATTGGCGAATCCTAAATGCAACATACAACATGGAGTTGATTCTTTATATTGTTAATCAAGCATAGTAAAATGAACACTAATGAACTCTGCTATATAATAAAGCATGAGAAGATTCTTTCTAGATTTTAGTTTCAAAGATTTGTTAATGACATAGTTCGATACATTTTATCATTAAATCACATAGGGAATGGATAAACAGTTGAGTAAAAACTAGTTATATGGATATCAATACACATTTAACAATTAAATTATCCTCAAAATAAAAACAAACTTCTAGTAAAGTATAAATCCTAGACCAGTAAGTCTACCCTTAAATTAAATTATCTATAATTATGTGATTCTATTGTAAGGCATCCCAGTTTATTTTAGAAGCAGGAAGGAAAGGCACATAAGATAAAACTTGTATTTTTAATATGATTAGTTTTAGGAAGAAGTATTAAATTCACCTTAATAAGCTTTATTTGGGGTTTAATAATCATCTCTTTGGACCAGTCAGCCTCATCTTTCAGTATATCCTATAAATTTGTAAATTTTTCTAGTCTATTTATCCAATGTATCTAAATGCCCATTTAAAATGGCATGTTTTAATTGGATCAAACAATTAAATTACATTTAGTTTACAAAGGACAATTTAGGAGAAATTAAAAGTAAACATTTAAAATTAACAACTCAAGTAGATATCATCACTGAAGCTAATGTTATGTGTTTCTAACAGGTCATGTAATTGTTTTTAATATATTTTTAAAATGGATATAAACGAGTATATACACCACTAGCTTAAAACAACACAAAAGTAAAAGATTAATCAATCTTAAATCCTTAATGATCTCATTCCCTTCTCCTATTGAGTATTAATGAATAACAAGTACAATGTGGCTGCTAGTACTTTAACAAATCAAGATATAAAAAATTGAGGATTTGACGTATAGTGTAAATTTGGTGAAGCGCTTACCAAAAACATGATAAGAGTGGCAATACAACTCACTTTGACTTCTGAATTGATTTAAGTTTTCTCAGCTCCTCCCCTTGTTGCTGTGAAACAATCATCATCATCAATGCCATTTGATTGATAAGAAAAACCATAATAAAGAGAGCACCTTTAGAAAATGCCAGAAATAATATGAAGATAAATTTTGAAATTGAAACTTGGAAAAGATTGTGACATTGTTCAACACCTTGTATAACTTTTTCCATTCTATATCTGATCTTTCTTGCAATAAACACCACTCCATAGCCATATCATACTCGAGTGTATTGGGTTGAGAACAATGCGAAGTTGACACAGCCTCTTTCTGTACACAAGAAACATGGAAGTGAAACTACACACAATCCATCAGTTAATGTAAAAATTAGATCAAACACAAATTTCGCCAAACAAAAAATATTATTAACATTTTACAATAATTTTGTAAAATCCTTATCATTGAAAGTTTTATTATTCGACATCATTTCCTTCAAAACATCGCAACTAGCTACCTTGACAACTTGTTTTCAAGAAGTTATCATTTTATTAATTGTCTCAAGTCTCAAGTTTGCACTGCTAAATTGGCTAGGATTCATTTCCTTCAAAACATCACAACTAGCTACCTTGACAACTTGTTTTCAAGAAGTTATCATTTTAGGATAAAATTCACAAGGATTGTTTTCCATTAATCCACCATTATGTAACCATTGATATTTATTACCTATCCTTGAGAGGGTTATATATATCAATGTGCCATGCCAAATTAGTAATTTTAGCAAAATTCCCTATGCTATTGAGATAATAGCTTCATTTAAAACTATTCTTGATGTAGGACAAATAGGAGAAGTACTAAATAGTAGCTAAAATTCACAAAAAAGGAATTATAGCTAATATTAGGCTGTTAGAATATCAAGTCTAAATTTCGATTAGGAATGCTGAAATTTTAGCTTTGCTATAGTTGGGCTTTTAGGGTTTGATTGTCGTTAGTTTAAGCTTAGAATTTCAGGGTTTGATATAGCTGGAATTTAGGTTTAAGGTGGCTGGAATTTAGGTTAGGTTTGTTGGAATTTAGTAAGGAACATAAACAATGAAGGGTAAGAAACTAAGAATCACTCCTAAAGTCTAAGAATCACTCCTAAAAGCATCACATCTTCTAGTTGAAAAAACAAAATTTTTAGACAAAATACAAATTGTTATTCTTGATGGGCTAAGTATACACATGTTTATATAAAAGTTATTAGAATCTTTACTCAAGTAGAAAATGGATAATAGAATAAGATATTTGACTCACCACTTATCTAATAAGGAATCCTAACATAATCTAAATTTCAGCTATTATTTTTGTATCAACTCAATTCTCAATCCTCATTCGACCAAATTAAGACTTGTGATTGATTAATTTTTCCTTTTTTATTTCTTCTATAGGCTTTAAACTCTTTTGCATCAATTCTCTGTGGCTTGTCTAAAATTGTCCTCAATATAGAATGTGATAAATATTGATCATATAAATCTAAATTTAACTTCCAAAATTCTTATTCTAAAATTCAAAGTACTGTCAAACGTTGGCCTTCCTTTCCACTTGACAAGAAATTGTCGATATCCTACACCTTTTATGGATATAATTTGTTCATCAAGAACACCTTTTATCTCCTCTTTAAGACGGGAATGGTTAGAATTCTCATAGCTATAGTAGGAGATTGCATATCATCATATCCATGATAAATAATTAAGTCTACAACATTAAATATAAAACTAATTCCCATATCACTTGGTAATTCCAAAATATAAGCATTAACACGAATCTTCTTGATTATCTTATAAAGTCCAGCACTCTGTGAATGAAATTTTTTATATTTTTCTTTTGGAAACGCTTTGGATGAATCATAGCCATCATCATATCCCCTTCAATGAATTCCACCAATTAATGATGTTGATCAACATGTTCTTTATAAGACAAGTTGCTGGCTGTTATCTTTTATCGTACCTCATCGAAGAGATCCATCATTTGTTGTGCAAAACGTACAGTTTCAACACTAACTCCTGTTGCTAGTGGTTAAGGATGGTTATTAATAGGCTGCCTTGGTTGAATTCCTGAGACTATCTCAAAAAGGCTCTTACCAGTAGACCTATTTATATAACTATTGTATTCATATTCTACCATAGGAAGAATTGGATCCCAATTTTTCACATTGTCTCCAACCAAACATCTTTACAAGTCTCCCAAGCTTCTATTCATCACCTCTGCTTGCCCACTAGTTTGGGGATGGAAAGAACTTGAAAATTGAAGCTTAATATTCAATGTTTTTCACAAAGTTTTCCAAAGATAATTCATAAACTTCACGTCACGATTAGAGACGACAGTTAAAGATACAACTTCTCCAAAAATCGCAAGTCTTGATCATTATATTCATTGATGGTTTCCTTACAATATCACATAGCTTCTCTACCACATAGGCATTAGCAACATACAAATGCACTAACTTGCCGTATTGCTAAATTTTGACTTTGCAAGTGCACTTACAGCTTCTCATTTATTCCTATGTTGAGTTAATTTCATCTCTTCATTAAAATGTACTTCTCCTTCATCACCCACTACTACATAATTTTCATCAACAACAAGGATATCATTAAGTTTGAAACCAACAAGCTCTAGAACCCCAAGTAGTTGTTGGTTAACCTCTTCAACTCCATGTTATGTTATTTTAGCTTCTTGTCCTATTCTTTCAGCCTGTTGCAATGTTGTTTCAGCTTGTTGTATAAGTGCTTGAATTTTTTGTTCAATTGTTTCAACTTTAGGGTTTGCCAAAGAATCCACTTCATTATGTTTTTCTTCATCTTTAATGCATTGATCATCTCCTACTATCAAACTCTCCATGTCATGATCATCTTCCATTGCCAAACTCTCCATATCATCAAGTATTTGAGCACCTTCCACATGTAGGCTTGAAGATTCAAATTGATCTACCAAATTTGAGAAATCAAAATAAGTACATGATTCTTCAGCAAAGATTTTCATGTACGTTTCGTGTTGTTGATCAATATCAATCCCTTCATCCTGCTTACAACCACCTTCTCCTCGTTTATAATTAACTATTGGTTATTGATTCGCATAATCTGTCAGAGTTTTTGACTTTTAGGGTATGTATGCCAAGCTATCTAAACTCTAAAAATTGTCGAACATGTTTCCTTAAGGGAGATGCTACATGTATTTTGGAGCACCTTGTGAACAAGGATCAATGATGCCCAATTTTTTTTTTTTTTGGCAATATTAAGAAGTATTTCATCTCACTCTAGGTCGTTGAATATTCTTCTATACACCCTTCCACTATATGTTGCCATTGTTAACCAAAGCTCCGATACCAAATTGACGTAGGACATATAGAAGAGGTACTAACTAGTAGCTAAAATTCACAATATTAGGAAATATAGTTGATATTAGATTGCTGAAATATCAAGTTTCATGTTTGGATTTCGACTATGAATGCCGGTTAGTTTTGGTATAGTAGGCTTTTTAGGGTTTGATCAGTATAAGTTTAGGCTTAGAATTTCAGGGTTTAATATGGCTGGAATTTAAGTTTTAAATGGATGGAATTTAGGTTAGGTCTGCTGAATTTTAGTAAGGAACACAATCAATGGATGGTAAGAAGCTAAAAATCACTCATAGGGTCTAAAAATCACTTTTTAAAGAAAGCATCACCTTCTAGTTGAAAACTCAAGTTCGTAGAAAAAAATTCTAATTGTTATTCTTGAAGGGCTGAGTATACACATTTATATAAAAGTTATTAGAACCCTCATTCCAGTAAAAAGGTGTTCCTAATAAATGTAAATTTTATTCTAATAAAAATTCTATAAATTTAAGTCCTAAACAACTACGATAACATATCTAAAATAGAAATAACATATTTAACCCACTACCACTTCTTATCTAATAAGGAATTCTAACATAATCTATATTTCAGTCATTATCTTTGTTGTTAACTCAATTCACAATTCTCATTCCATCAAATTAAGGCTTGTGGTTAACTAATTTTTCCTTCTTTATTTCTTTTATAGGCTTTAACCTCTTTTTCATAAATTCTATCATACAATTTTCTAAAGTCGTGAGAGAAACATCCAATTAAAGAAGTTTCTTGTTAAAAAAATTATCCACTAAAGTAAATGACAATTAAACTTTTAACTCTTATCAAAGTATTGGAAATCCAATAATTTTGCAAGTCATCAATTTTATGTTACCAATCCTTTTAATAACTCCAATACTATCTTCACCACAAAAGATTTTACTAAATAAAGTAGAACCACATCGAGTCTTATATAGGTATGCAACTTTATTTAATTCTTAACAAGTATATTAAAAGACCTTTTTTATCAAAAATAAAAACGCATAAATTCTAATATAGGAAAAGAAAAATAAAAACATGAATCATAAATTATGTTACGTATTGCCTCCCTTAAAAGAACCATGTGATGGATCATCAAAATAAGAGTGAAATATGTTGAGATATCCTCTATCAACTAGGAGAAAGAGTATAACAAGCCTTGTAAAATTTGCACGATTCTTCCTAGCTTCAAGCGTCTTTGAGGTGGAACTAAACCCAATTTTATCATGGCATCAAAACAAATTAAAAGAAATCTGATATCAAAGAAAGAATATGTGCAAATATAATTACTTGCTAATGATGATTAAAATATGATTGTGGAGGTAGGTTGGCTGTACGTAATTGAACTTGTGAAACAAAAAGGCCAGAGTGAAATGGACTTGCATACAGCAAGTAGATTATGAGTCCATAAGTGGCTGGTATCACAATATGCTTAAGTTAAATATACTTGCGAGTAGAATACAGGTACACAGGTGAAGACAAGACTTCCAAGTGTAAACCTCGATTTTTGGAATCTTATTCAAATGACTATGTAGTAAAGGAGAGCAAGGATATTTGACATGGGGGTTTTAAAAGATGTAAATAAGTCCAAAATTAAAAATTGATAGAAGTATAAAAGTGGTTTTCTATATAAAAATGATCAACAACTTGATGCCTTTTGAATTGAACAAGGTATCCCTCCTAACATATCAACACATTTGAGTCCCAATTCACTTTCTCCCCAAATAAAGGGTGTAGAGCCCCTCAAGAGTTTAAGTTTGTCATGGTATCATGTTATGTATGTTATATCATATTCCATATCATCAAGAGAAATGGGGTTTTAAAAGATGTAAATAAATCCCAAATTAAAAATTGATAAAAGTATAAAAGTGGCTTTCTATATAAAAATGATCAACAACTTGATGCCTTTTGGATTGAACAAGGTATCCCTCCTAATATATCAACACACTTGCGTCCCAATTCACTTTCTCCCCAATAAAGGGTGTAGAGGCCCTCAAGAGTTAAAGTTTGGCATGGTATCATGTTATGTATGTTATATCATATTCCATATCATCAAGAGAAGAAATAGAACTCTAAAATCAAGAGAAAGAAAAAAGTTAGATTAAAGTTTCACAAGTTCAAGTTGGAACTTATGTCGAGAAATGAAGGAATAAGGTCTAGTTTTGAAGCTGAAAACTTGGTCCTAAAATGAAAGAAACAAAAGTTAAATTCAAAAATGAAACTTGACTTTGACACCATGTGAAACCAACATTAACATCATGTGAAGGTAGAGGTAAAGAAGAAAAAAAGGAGGAAAGAGGAAAGAGTGAACAAGGTTTTACATGATTCAACAAAAAACCTACTTCTTTAACTACAAAATCTATAAGGGTACTAGAATGTATTATTTATTAAACTTAACCCATTCACTTAATAGTATGAGACAATATTCCTTAACAGTGTGATACAAATAATTTCAAATAAAACCTAGATAATCTACCATAAGATATACATAATACTTGTAGTATTATGCTTAATAACAACAAATACAAATTCTAATTTTCCAAAAAAGCTGCTATGAGGATCCATTTTTGATGCATTCATTTGAAAACATCCCTTCTTCACAAAGTTAATGTTAAGCACAATATAGGATTTCTTTTAGTTGCTAACAAAAAAATGAGTGACTCGTTAAGTGGTTTAAAGAGAAAGTTTACCATCTTGAGATGATATATTTTAAAATGCCACTACCACATTTTTTCTTGCAATATCGGATTTTCTTGAGTTCCTAACACAAAACATGCATCATTCATAGAGTTGGGTAGAAAGAGAGAGACATTTACCATCTCCCGGTGCATATGGAGTCTAGTTCTACTAATATTGAGATGCCCAAAGTATGTCGATTTCTTTTGCGGGAAATAAGGAGTTCCAAAGCTTCCAACTAGAGGCCTAAAAATGAAGATAGATCACGCATCATTGAGTGCAACCTTGAAAAACTTGCTACTAAAGAAAATAAGGATGTAAAGATCCAATCACATAAGAAGCAACAATCCAACAACAATAATAGACCAATAATCACAATCAAAAGACTTGCAAATAAGTCAAAATTATTATATAAAAATCAACAAGGCAAGTCAATATCAAGCTTAAGATGAAATTAGTTTGCTATCAAGTGTTATTTTTTGGACTAGTTCTTAGAGCAACTTGTGATCGAGGATCAATTGAAGTCCAAATTTTCCATATTTGTAGAAGTTTTTCTTCTCGCCTTTGTATCTTAAGCTTGATATTGACTTGTTTATGACAACATATCACTTTGGATGAGATAAAACCATAACATGGTTGAAGATCACTTTTATTGGTCCTCTTTACAAGATATAAGTGTCTAAAGGCATACAGCAATGTCAAAAATGCCAATTAGCTAAAGAAAAGAAATAGAATTCCGGACTAGACACATGGCTGTCTTCAACTTATGAACCGTAGCAGGACATAAGTATGAATTTTGTATTAGGAGTCCATAAATCTATAAGAATTTATGATTCTATTATGTGGTGGTAGATAGGTTTTCAAAGATGAGTCATTTCATTGCATGTTTCAAGACTAATAATGATGCAAAAGAACTCAAAGTATATAAAAGAAATAAAAGAGACAAAAATTAGTTGACCACAAGCCTTAATTTGGTGGGATGAAGATTAGGAATTACGTTAACAACAAAAATTAGTTGTTGAAATTTAGATTATGTTAGGATACCTTATTCGATAGGAATTAGTAGTAAGTTAAGCAAGTTAAATATGTTATTTTATTTTACATATGCTATCCTAGTTGTTTAGGACATAGAATTTTTATTTGAAAATGATTTAAATTTATTAGAAACCCTTTCCTACTAGAATAAGAGTTCTAAAACTCTATATATATGTGTACCTAATCCTTCAATAATAAAAAGCAATCTGGAATTTTTTTTCAAACTTGAGTTTTCAGTTAGAAGTTGTGATGCTTTCTCCTAAGAGTGATTCCTAGACCCTAGGAGTGATTATCAGTTTCATACCTTCTGTTCTTTGTGTTCCTTACTAAATTCCAACAAGCCTAACCTATAATCTAGCCATCTCAAACCTAAATTCCAGCATATTAAACCCTAAAAGTCTAAGCCTAAATTTCCAACAATCAAACCTTAAAATTCCAGCTATACAAAATCCGAAATTTCAACATTCTTAGCCAAAATTCAACCTTGAACCTTGATATTTCAGCAACCTAATATCAGTCGTATCTCCTAATTTTATGATTTTAGCAACTAGTTAATAATTCTTCTATTTGTCTTACATCAAACAATATTGTCAAAATTGTTAAAACTCTTCTTCAAAGAGTTGGTTCTTCTTCGTGGATTCCTTTAACCATTCTCTTATTGTAATGTCAAATTTATGAGTTATTTTTAAGGAACTCTATGAAAAACAATGAATACTAAGATTCTAAGCTTCAATTTTCAAATTCTCACTCAATCAAGTCCAATAAGCATCTGACTGGACCTCTTCTATGACGCTACCATCCTACTAACCTTATGAGCACATACGTAATTTTGCACCTAATGCAAACATTGTTTCACATGGATGGAAAAGAAGATGGAAGCAAAGTGCTAAGAGACAACCAATATATAGTGATGCGCCAGATTTATATGTCATAGCAATAAGGACATTAGATGTCCACACAAATCTACATAGTAGAAGTCAAATGAAAGTTGCAAGGTACCTCCCATTTGATAGCATCAAGCAACCCTCATCCAATTTCATTATCACGAGTTCTGCAACTTCCCTCTTTGTAAATATGGCAAAAGCTTGACCTGCAATGATAAAATATAATATACCACAAATCAAGAATATTATTGGCTCACCAATTAATGTATTATAGTACGAGTGATGTGTTTATTTTTACCATAATGAGGGCTACAAAATGTAGTTTGTTGAACCATCTTTGCTGTGCACTTTTCATTGAAGGCATGCCAAATAAGACCCTAATTTTTTGACATCAATAAAATCCAAAAACGGGAGATAAAGTTGTTAAAATTTACATGGACCACAACAACAACAACCAATTGCACATATATTAAAAAAATTACATAATGGAAAATTGCAGGAAAATACACCTCTCCTATAATGTGACTTAACATCATAGTCACTAATACACACACACACACACACACACACACACACACACACACACACAAATATATATTTAGAAAAGAAAACAAAAATTATAGTTCGGAAAATTGTGGGAAAATACCCCTCTCCTACAAAGTGACATAACATCATAGTCATACATATATGTGTGTGTATATGTATATGTGTATGTATATATATATATATATATATATATATATATAAACAAAAGTAAGGATCCAAGGTTCCATATATCACCTCAACTTCTGCTGAAGTGTAAGATCGATCCAAATTTTGAAGCAAAACAAGTGTTCCTCGCTCATGTGCATCTCTCAATCTCTCCTCCCAAGGCTAATGACAAATAAGCAAAACAACAAAGATATATGGATAAATGTATTGTAAAATAAGAGACAAATAAAGAGATATAAAAATTGCCATGCAACTAATTTTTCATGAAATTTATCTAATGATGTGGCCAAGATTAAAGAGTGACAAAGTTGAGAAGTACTTACAAGATCTTTGAACCATCTGCTTTTATCCTGTCACAGTATCACCACAAAATTTCAGTAGCAAATACATCTTCACAATCATTATCCCATGAAAGAAACAAAAATTAATAGGACAATGCTGCACATAACAAGCTTTTTACATCTCTGGAAAGTGACATAAAGATTAAAAGTTTGGCTAAACATAAAATACAAAAGCTTCAATATACCTCCCTTGAACAAATTGGTTGGAAATTATGAAACTTATATGATATCATAAGATTCTGTTAAGGGACCGTTTCACCACAAAAGCATAAGCTATTGTATGAGGCCATATCATAAGATTCTGTTAAGGGACCGTTTCACCACAAAAGCATAAGCTATTGTATGAGGCCAACTTAATTCGTTTTACACATTCACTAACACACCTCCTCAAGTGAAAGCTCTTTGGGCTTAAAACTTGCACAGTTTCACTCTACCTTGTGCTAAATTAATTAGATGAGAAATAGCTGGGTGGTAGCATTTGAACTTACGACCACTTAGTCACAGAGGCTGTGATACCATGTTAAGCGACCGTTTCACCACAAAAGCTTAAGCTATTGTGTGAGGCTAACTTAATTGGTTTTATACATTCACTAACAGATTCAAATATCAACATTACAATATATGATGTTCAAATCTTTGTGAAGCATTTATCTTCTGCAACAAAGCGAAAAAGAATCCTATAATAAAAAGAGCAAACTCCAATGCACAAGGCTCTCTACATTTTGAAGGACCGAAAAGGGTCATCAATTATACGCGATCTTCCATTTCCATTTTACAAAGCGACTGTTTCCGTAACTTGAATTTATAACCTTCTGATCATTAAGGAGTAACCTTACTAATTACTCCAAAGTTTGCCCCCAAAAGAAAAAAAAAAAAGAAATCTTACAATACATATCGTTAAATGCTGTACTGGGCAATTGTTCAAGGGCCATATCCACACGTATTCAAGGTTACAAACAAACTGAAACGCACAATAACAATTCAATAACTCAATTAGGCAAAATTTGATACTAAACACATTCATTTGCATAACATGCTTCCAAGTCTTATTTTAAGGCTTGTTTAGAAAACTAGCAAAATCTTAGACTTATAAGCATCAATGCTGAAGGGTTTAAACACAAAGCTCTATTATGTATAATTTGAAAAGTTGTTCAATACTCATTAGGATAAATTTATTATTAACATGGAAAATCTTTTATTTAACCTTGTATAGACTTATCTTAATATAATTGTCTTTTTAATCAAACTAAACGAAATATCCAGCCTCTAACCAACTTTAAATTTCTCTATAAACTAAATCTTAGAACAAACTTTGGACTTGTTCTAAGCTCAAACACAACTTTCGTTTGAGAAAATCGCACAAAAAGGCTTACTAGAAGCTCGAGACAGATTTGAACAAAAAGAACATTACTAAGCTTTATTTGCTCCCTTTTAATTGGACAACATTATGCTCTAATGAATTTTGACAAATATGAAAAATCTATCACCATGCTTATACTACAAGTTAAATTAGAAGGTAACTTTCCACGCTTTATCCTTTTAATATCAAGAAGCCCATTGTCAATTGCGTGTCGGTGAATGAGGAGAAATATCTTCCTTCGTCTTCTCTCTCTCTCTCTGTTTTTTTTTTTCTTTAGTTTCTTCCATCACTTTGAATATTATGGATGAATAGATGGGATTTGGGAAATATCTAAAAGGAATGCACTTGATTTGATATGGTGCAATTTATCCTCTAAAGAACCTAAGAGAAATAAAAGGCAAAACAAATAGCAATAACATACGGTAAATAAAGCCTTGCACCACAACTTACAACTTCTGGTCTTCGTGTTACTTCCATTGTCTGCGAATAGACCTTGCCATCCTCAATTGATGCTTCATATGATGGTTTAAACAATTTGCCACTAGCAATTCTTCTAAGTTCCTCATTGGGCTTCAATATCTTCACAGGGTCTCTATCAAGCCCATATGAATCTCTTGCAAGTTTATGTTTAGACTTGGGCCCAAAATCATTGATTGTGTTAATTGTGGGCTTGACAACACCATTACTAGACTTTTCACTAATGTTTAGAGCATTGTCCTTAATCTTATCACTGACCATTTTGATAGAACCATCAAATTTTGCTTTCTTTGATGGCCTATTATCTAATTCACTAGAATCCTCATTATTTTTTACTTTCTCATTGACAAAACTCTTAGGAAGATAACTTTCAGTGTTCAACACATCATCCTTAGTCATCAAACCAATCTTGAAGTTAAGCAAGTTTCCCTTAATATCTTTAGGAAGACTATCCTTCGGCACTTTAGGCATTAAATTGAGCTTATCCCCTGAAACATCTTCCTTTTGATCTTCAATTTTAGCTGCATCACTTGAGTTTACACCCTCACTCCAATTTATAGATTCTTGTTTTTCAAATGATGCTCTTGGATCAATAGTTTCTTTATCACCAAGCTTACACACCGTTCTCAAATCAAATGATCTTCCATCAATGTGGCTATGCTTTGTTATTTTGGTTGACACATCACATATAGAAATCTTTCCACCATATGTCGATTTTTGTATAGATATAGGAGACGCACTTTCTTTAGCTAAGTCATTAATATGACCACCATCTATCAAATTAGTTAGACCATTTCCCAATATGTTTTTCTTAGGGGGAACAACCTTCTCATCTGTAACTATATTTTTAACACCAGCTTCTTTCTTGTCCAACTCAAATTTCGAAGCTTCACCAGGTTTCTTACTACCATATGAGTTTAGCAACAATTTAACTGCAACAATTATGAAATCAAGGAAAAGGATTAACAATTGCAATAATAAATAGTGAATTATAGAATGTGAAATGACATGTACCTTCAACCCCAGCTATCTTGTCATCAATATTATCTAAAATTTCACATCTCCCAACATCAAAAGTGCGATAAAATATGAAGTCAGCATTTTGTATTTCCTCATCTGTTGGTTGTGGATTTCTTGGGTCCTTGGATGTACATACAACATTGCACTTTCCAGCAATTGCTTCCTAATTTATTCATTAAAAAGCAGCCTACAAATGAGACATTATACAAGTTTCTCAAAGCCAATATCTGTAATGCATCACTATAAAATAAAGAAACAAAGAAACAAAAGGCTCATATATTGATTGTGAAACAAATCTAATCAACAATAAAACTTAAAATTCTTCAACGATTATTATGACAATACTTATTCAGTACTTAGCATGTAAGTCCAAAAATCTTTGGCATCCAAAGACCACTACAACTACAATATATTGTAATGAAAAATATTTCAAGGTGTAAAAGAACAAAAAAATAGACAAAATGAAAAAGTTCTTGCTGTCAAGGGTAAAGATAACACTTTATGTAATGAACATGTTGTGATTCACCAATTCTCACCGTTACCACAAGCCCAACTTCATCTCAGACTCCTTAAACATATAACGTAATAAAAAAAGTTAATTTGTACATAGGATGATGAGTTGGTGTATCTTAATCCTAATTTAGAGGGCATATGTATATTAATTTCTCACACATAAAACAATTAAACCAAACAAGCAAACTCTATAAAGGAATATACATAGACATCACACAATGCAAAAAACTTTTTAAGTGTTAGATATCCAAGGAACTTTACATTGATTAAAAACAACCAACCTTGTGGAAGAGCAATCCTTAAAGGTCCAATTAGCAATTAAGGATGATAACAGCAAAACAAAAGTATGCAATCAAAATATTTAATTTCAATGCAATATTGAAGATGATGAAATTATTTGAAAACCGAAAAGGCTAAAAAACACTTTACAATGTTGTGAATGCATTGCTCATGTGAGTATCTTCAAAAACTAACTCAACTTTGACAAATCAATGTATTTATACCAAATAAGCTTTCTATAAAAAACTTAGTTTAGTTCATTCCAAAAACTTCATAAGAAATCTTGTCACTAACCGGTTGATATAAGAGCATCAGAACGAAGGAACAATTATGTGGATTGCATTATAAAGGACCCAACATATAGAATTATGCCCTCACCATTTGCTTTTTTCTGTTTTTAAATAAAGTTGTAAGCCCTCAAAACAATTCAGCAAATAGATGTTTAAGAGACACATATGCAATTAGTATGTAATAATTAAAACAAACCATCAGCACAATTAAGATGCAGTGGACATATCACACCTAAATGTACCAAACTAATCTAATTGTTGAAAGCAATAGATCAATGTTGTCCAACACAAGAAAGTTATTCTACTCAAATAAAGTATGGTACAACAAATTACCAAAGAATTAACATTTGCAAGGCCTTCACCTTCACCCGATGCAAGAAACAATTCATTCTCAAGAGTCTGCTTAGATCCAAGATAACTCGAAATCTCATGAGGGCGGAAAAACCACAGAACCTTTATTCTCTTTGTTTGATCAGGATTCTCCCATATTTTCACAAGTTTACCAACATAAGGCTCAGCCAACTTTTCGTCATATAGATAGACAGAGTCAAACAGGCTATATTCATCACCATCATAAGTAAAAGTTTCATAAAATTGAACATTTTTCCTTTTTCCACCAACTCCTCTCTTTGTACCCCATTTGAACTCAATCTCTTCTTCTGCCATACTATAACAGTAAGACTCTTCTAATTACTACATTCCGAAACACATCCAAAAGGATAAACCTGAAATGCAAACAGAAAAGAACAACAACATAATCATTCACTAAATAAGCCAAGAATGTTAACCCAACAAAATTTATCAAGAGGGAAATGTCAAAATGTAAATTCTGGTAAGTAATTAATCATAATTACATTCCCCATCCATGAAGAATTTATTTATGGGATATATGCATAATACGAACAGTTTGCCACAAGCACATAAAATATTTCTTTTGGTAACTCTCATCAAAATCTAAAACTGTTAATCCTTGTATAGATGGCAATGCTCAACATTCTACAGAGGAGATCAGAAACTAAGATTCATAGCAGTTTGGGATATGTATACCACCGAATCTGCAAGCGAGGTGGCAGTGAAGAAAACACTTGGCTCGAGATAATTCAACATAACTATAATACAAACAAAACCTAATTAGCTATCGTAAGAACTATAATCCAGGACGTCAAACAAGAAAAGAAAAACAATCTTTCTCAAAAAATTAACTGAAAAAACAAAAACCTAATTCCAAGAGCAACCTATTGTGACCATCCTCAACCAGACAAAAAAAAACGCCGAGTGACCCATAGGAAAAAGGAGACGAAATAAGCAAGCAACGTACAATCATTCACAGACGTTTCACCGACGAAGAAAATACTATAGAAAGAAAAGCAAATACAAAAATCATGCACAGTTTTTCAGAACTTCGCATGACATAATCTAAAAAAAAGCATATATATATATATTGAAGTGACTTTAGAAAAACTAAAAACGGTAAGCACCTACTTTCCCCTGAAACAAATTTCCTAGGAAACAAACGTCGAGCTCACCCAAGCCCAGGATGACACAACGCAAATGCTGGTGCAGGAAAGCCAAGAGAAACGGTCAATGGAGCTGAAATAGAGAGAAAGGAGAGGAGACTGGGCGGGAAAGAGGAAATATAAGTTTGGCTTCTTTCACAGCAAAAACCCTAGCTATATCATTCATGCAAAAAAATCTCGAAGCAAAATTAAAATGGTTGGTTGTTACCAGGAAGAAAAAACAGGTTCAAATTTATAGTTTGTTGTCTAGAAAAATTACACAATTAGATCCCGTCGGAGGAGGTAGCCCGTCAGCATCCGTAATCCTCAGTGACAGAGGCATAATTTATGGCCCATCGTTGGGGATCTCTTCTATAAAACGTAAACTCCCTGTCTAACATTTAATCTAAAATTTAAATATAGGAGAATTCTAACATCTCGTTCTTTCAGTTGTTTCTAATTTAATATTTTTAAATATTAGTTTGTACGTTTTATGGGAGCTGGATATAAAGATGCCAATGGTTCGAACAATATTGTAGTGTCCACTGCCTAATACTGCAGTCCAAACTCAACACTAAACTTAATCGCGCTTAATTTATGTAGTATGAACTCGAACCCGATTGAGTCTTAACTTATGCATTTTGAGTCCGAGCTTGATTGGATTTTAGATGAATTAAGGGGCAGTTAATTTTTATGAGAGAATATTAATAAGAATAATAATAAATATATAGTAAAAAATAAAATTAAATATTATCATTATAATTATAATAATTTTTTAAAAAGAAGGAATATTACTATAATGGTTGTTTTTGTCAAAAATATTAAGAAAATAAAATTTTATTATATTTTAAATAATTAATTAAATTTTCATAAATTCGGAAATATCAAAATAAACAAAGATTTGTATAATTTATCTAGGGGGGAATTTTCTTGAAATAGTTTCCAAATAAGTGTTTTTTGTCTTTGTACGTGCATTAATTAATTAATTAATTAATTAAAATATGACAAATTTTTATTTCTTAATATTTTTATAAGCTAACCAATATTAATAGTAATGACAATAATTCCTTCTTCTTAAAAAACAATCATAATTATAATGATAATATCAATTCTCATTTCTTACTATATCATTCTATAATTAATTAATTACAATATTTTAATTAATAAATAATTATATTTTAATTAATTATAATGTAATTAATTAATTAATTATAATATTTTAATTAATTATATTGTTATTAATTAATATAATTAATTAAATAATTATTTATTATAATTAATTAATTAATTATATTAAATTTTATTATATTAATTATAATATAATTAATTATAATATAACTTAATTTATTTATTATTCTTATTAAAAATATTTTTAAAAAAATCCACTATTAAGTAATGAGCTTCGTTCCTCTACTAAATAGAGGGTATGGAAGATTCCTCAAAAGTGGAATATTAAACTATTGCCCTTATAATGATAATCAACAACTAACCACTCACTTTTTATTCGTTACCTATTAACTTTTTTCCAAACCCATCAACCAAGTACCTCCTTACTTAAATCGTAAATCATCTACTGCCAACCCATCAATCTTTTTAGCCCGAACCCTCCATCATAGGTGAACTCAACTACCTTTTATAATTCTCCGGCCAAAAGTGCATATGAAGAATAAGAAAACAAGAAATGAAACAAGGAAAAAAATTAGAGCTCAAACTCGAATGCTTCGTAGAAGCCTCTTGTAAATGTTGTTTTATAGGGACCTTTAGATATTACTCTGAGTTTGTACCAAAATTTTTCATCTACATAAGAGAAGTGTGTATTGGCTCTTGGTTGTGACAGAGGGGGAAATCAAAAGCAACTAGTTAGGAGACTATATATATATAGATATATATATATATATATAACTTTGAGTCAAGCTCAAGCCTAAAGTTGGGTCAAAGCTTGAAAATAAAAAAAAATCTAAGCCTAATAAAAAAAATGGTGAATTTGGATCAATCTCGTTGACTTTGGATTGAACTGAGTTGGATCAATCAAACCAAACCCTACTAATTGTCATTACTAGTTGGACATCCCTACTAAACAGATAAGTCCACAAATAAAGATCCTTTTGCACAAGACCTTCTACTTGGGAAATTAGGAAAATTAGGAAACAAATTCCTAATTTCTTAAACTAATTTAATGACCCATCTCCTAATTTGCAAACTCATCTCTAATTTATTTCTCTCTTTATTATCATCAATTATCTCCTATTGACTTCGTTCTTGTCTCCTAAACCCTCTTTGTTGATATTATCTTTTATCACTACAAGAAAAATGGAGTTTAACGATAGACATTACTGACAGAACACCTACAGATTCTATAGATAACCTAAGTTAGCGACGGAATTTACAGACGGACCAAGGCATCAGAGAAACGGCTGTGGGTAATAATGTGCGATGAATCACACATTTTCCATCGCTAATTTACCAACAGATGTTTTGCATGACAGTCAGTGAATATACTAATGGTTATTTTGTGTTGTCGGTAAATTTAGCGACGGAAAGAATGTTTCGGTCGGAAAAATTATCGATGCACATATCCTATCAATCAGTAATGTGACCGACAGAATTGGTCATTCCATCAATAAGTTAACGACTAACATTACCAATGGAAATTAGTTATCCATCGGTAAATTTAATAGATTTTACCGACAAACTTTATTTTTCCGTCGGTAATTTACTTAAACTTTTTTTAAAAAATTTCCCGGCATTTAATCTTATTTGATAATCTTATGGCTGATGCATAATTTATACAATTAGCTGTTGATAATATTTTGATTTGTTTCTACATTTAATTTGTTAAAACAAAAAGTTGATTGATGATATAAAGTAAAAATTATCTTATTGATATTAAAAAATTATTTTGTACATTATAAGTATTTAATTCATACAAAATGACTATAACTACGCTATTCATTTAATGAATGCGAATGCTCTGACTTTTGCGATGGGGTGCTGCCCCTCCCTTTCAATTCATTCATCTCATTACGGAGCTAGGATATATACTTTATCGATTGTTGTAACTGAGTTGCCAATGTCTGTACTATGCTCTAAAGCTCATGAACTTCATTAGATGCGGACTGCCTACTAGATGCGTCAGTACTAGATGTGGAGGATTGCGAATAACATGTGTTTACAAATGAACCTAAGTCGAAGATCCTTCCACAACGGTCCCTACTAACCACTGCATGAAGATAAGTTTGACCCTCATCAACATTTTTAGACTGTTGAGACTGTCGTTGAATGCTTTCTTATATTTGGTCCTATTAGAAGGTAATGTTTATGTCAATAAGTGATAATTATTAAGCATTAATATTAAAACATAAATTTCACATACATTTAGTTCTCTATATTGGGTGTAGACGAAGGTCACACTGTCATACTTCTTAGTGTGTATATGCAAAAAGAGTTGACAGGGTGTAGGCTTCATGCTCATAGACTTTTCCTGCGTCAGAATAAAATATTATAAGTAAACTACAATCTGTAAAAACTTTGGCAGAGGTTCCTCTATTTTTATGATATTTACCCCTATTGAACAAAGAAAATAACTTAACAATATAGCTATATATGGCACTAGACATTTATAACATTATCATTCTCCATAATATACATATTTTTATTCCAAAATTCACACATCAAATTAAATTGAAATACATCAAAGTAAAAAAAAATAAGAAGGTATAAATTGTAGATACTTATAATTCTCTCAGCATGCTTGTGGTAAGTAATAGATATGTATGGGAAGACTCTCTCCCCCTGGCCCTCCATGTTTGTTAGTAGAATTATACTCTGAAATAGACATTGCCTCGGGTGATGTCCAATACTGCTATCAAGGACTCCATATTTCTTCAGAAATATAAGAAGGTTGTACACCAGTCTTATGTATCGCACCAACAAAGTCTCTATAACGTGTATGAGTTTGTCTCTCCCATATTTTACAAATAACCACGTCAAATTCAAAATCACAAAAAAATTCTTTCTGAAAAAACAGGAAAAATGTACGATAAGTACTTATAACCTACAATATTTATGTAACTAATATATAAAAATTAATTAAAAATAGAAAAGATACATTTTGATGTACCTTAAACTCCTGATAATAAAAATCCTTTGTTACCTGAGAGATATTCTTCCATGTATAATCCCCAACATCAGTCTTCTCCTTGAATTTGGATATTATGTTTCTTGAGCACGATCCAGACGGAGTCAACCTAATATAAAAACAAATAATTTTATATCATTTTTAAATTTAAACCTATAAGTTAATTATAAACATATAGTGCTTCATGTATTTTCACTTATAGATTGTTGACAATTGTGATGTAAGTTCTTCCATCAACTCCCTTAGCTCTAGGTTAGAGGTCACCTCTTTCATTCGAATCATTTACCCCTGATATCTCTGTTGGTATAGGAGTAGTGGATGGTGTAGCAACAGGTATGGAAGTTGATGCCTCATTTGCAAGTGTAGTAATTGGAGGTACAACATCTGATTCGGTTGCAGTTGCAGAATGTGATGCTTTACCTAGACAGTAACTAGCTCCAAATCGGGAACCTTGGTCGCATCATATCTTGCTTTCTCTTAGGTGACATATTTTAACCTAGAATTCATATTTAATTGAATATTCCAGAAATAAAATAATTTCAATTCAATATATAACAATATATTGAAATTTTAATAATTAATTTATTGAATATAATATTCTATTACAAGCATAAATTAATCGCGATCAGTACTTAATTGTAAATCAAAATTATCATCATCTTCTTTTTTTAAGGAATTAGAATCAAACTCGAGCTCCTCTTCAGATCTCTCGCCCTCCTCATGCTCTCCAGATAAAATTTTAACATTTTTATTGCAGCATCCCACTACCATAGAGTACATACCCAAACTTTCAGGAGCATAATCTATGATAATGGTATGTTAGAGCAAAACATTTCCAACTTACACAGGAATCAACTAATCATCATTTAAAAGTCAGCAAATGTTAAAAACCATTCATTGTATGAATCCACAATATTTACACTATTTCCTTTAGACAATTACTTACATAACCTCATACAGTTTTAACAAAACAACAACAAAAAAACTCAATATTTCTGGAGCCAGCTGACAGACCTCTGAGCCATAACAAAATCCAAAAGGGTCCTTTAATCTTCTCTAAGAACTAGGTCTCCTGTCTCATACCTGAAAAATCACATTGCAATTTTTTATGTTTTGTGAACTCAATGAGTGAACTATCATTGATGATTTCACCGGATCACATACACATAATACATATTTTACAGACACTCATTCAGATCATAAACACATTCCAGATGTTCAAACAACATGGGATATCATAAGATCACACAATTCACATTACTAAGTATAGCAAAATAAATCACATCAATTTATTACTTATTCAACTTTGCAATCATTCAATAAATTTCAGTTATACACGAGACTCAATTTTTTTCTTATTGTTGTGACCAAGTGCCTATCACAAACTTATACAAATACCGGCCTATAGGGCTCAGTCAAACAGAATCACGGAGCATAGCTCTATGTGCAAAATCAGAAATCATGGAGCAAAGTTCTACGTGGAAGCACTTCATACTGGCAACTCAGGTCATAACGCCTTTATCTGAGCATGCAATTTATGAAATGCAACAATTTTGGAAAATCTTATATATCACAATCTTATACAAATGCTTAGACAAGATTTCAGAGTCATCGGACCTAAGCTTGACATTCAACTTTCGTTGAGAATCAAAAGTCAAATTCATATCAAATCAAAACACTCCCAATATATGCCCAACTATCACTCCGCAGACCTTAGGTCTGGAATCTAGAAACAACTCACAAATAGATCAATAATTGGAAGCTTAACAAATCAAATTAAATCAATCCTAGGAAATTCATCTAGGTTGACTCACAGTACGCTCCAAGAAGCTAATGCCTGGATGGTCCGGCAATGTCCGACTGGCGTTCGATGTGCTCCTCTATAACATACACAACACATTCACAAATATCACATTGTTGCACAAATGTACAAGTGTTCTTTTATGCACATCAATGTATAGAATGTATGCACAATGCATGTTCAATGACAATTCCTGGGTATCATATTGATTTTAATTATCAAAACATTCAAATATCAAGCCCTCATTAATATCGTTTTTATTTGTAATTTGGACCATTATAAAACAATGTGAAATCAATATCATAACCTAATTGACCACTTCATATTTACTACCCATATGATTTCGGGTCAACTTTGCATAATTAATCTGATAGGGTAAATGACAAAAATAGGTAAAACTTCCTTTTGTAAGGTTGTTCTACAGTATCTTCAGTTTCTTATGACTCCAAGATCATCTAATTTGATTCAGTATTCAATGAGTTATGCACAAAATACCACAGAATATGCAAATGTGAACTTTTGGCTAGTACATGATCATACCCTCTAATTGTACAACTAATATCTTTCAGCTTAGATATCCAAAAATTACAAACCTTATACCAATTTAAAGCTAAGAGAATAAGCTACAATTTGGTGAAGACAGCTCAGCCTAATTCTACCCATATCAATACAGTTTATTCAATAACCACAGGATAAGATTTCTGTCCCTGATAGTGCTACAGCCTAAGCTGAGACTTACTTTCAAGATCAATTTCAAGACCCTTAAGGACAGAATTCAAATTCACTTTCTTCTTACATTTTTTAGAAAAATGTCCCCAGTTGAATTTAAATCAAGAATCATTTCATTTTTAACTCTACTGATCAAAACATAGCCAAAATATCGAAGCATGTTTAGTAAAAACTTTCCAGTTGTCAAATTCCAGCACACCTCAACATTTTCATCCTAACAAGCCCTTTGGGGACAACTTTGCATGATCATTATGACAAGGAAAATGGTGTATTTGAGTAACAATTTCTTCTAGACAATTGTTCCACTATGTTTTTAGTGTCTAATAACACCAGAACCATACAATTTGATTCAGTATACTGAAAGTTATATCCAAAAGAGTTCAGACTATTTTTAAACTGTAACAGAATTCCTAACTCTACTTCCAACCAGATTTTGAAATGCTTAAAGATAGAATTAACATTTGGCCTCTTCAGAAAAGTTGTAGAAATATGTCTCTAGTTTAATAAGAATCAAAAATCAACTCATTCAAATATCTACAACTCAAGTTATAATTAGAAAACCGAAGCATGATCATGAAAATTTTCCAATTCATAACATTCTAGCATACTTCCACATCAACAACTTATAAAATCTTTCATAATTCAATCATCATAATAACATGCCTTAAAGATCAGATTTCTACTTACTTGTTAAGCTCAACATCTCCTTCAAAACCTTAAGCTAAATCGATCCCTCCAAGCTTGCAAGATTGTCACAAAGTAAAGGTAAAGTTTATTTGGCATTCACTCATGCTGCCATTTGTCAACTAATTAAGCACCTTACATGTCACCACATATACAAGCCATTTTTCATATACATGTGTTGCCACATGTCACTCCATAATTGGTCCAAAATATCCTAATTTTTTTGAAAATTTCTAAAATTCACCAAAAATTCCAAAATAATAACTATTATCACCAAATAAATTTTCAACTCAAAATAATTCACCAAAAATTTCAAAATATCCAAAATTTACAAAAATTGCCAAATCACATTTAATACACTCTAATTAAATCCATTATTTCTATATATAAACCAATTTACTTGGAAATGCTAGTGAATGCATGTACAATCATATGAATGTGCAAAATAAATATGTATGTCATAATTAACTTCTGCATAAGGTGTATTTTTCCAAATTTCACAAAAATTTCTCATCATTATTATCATAGCAGTATTAGTATGGCTCCATATGAGGCGTTATACAGCAGGAAGTGTCGTTCGCCTTTATACTGTGATGAAGAGGGTCTAAGAATTGTCGAAGGCCTAGAGTTGATTCAGGACACTGTTGATAAGGTAAAATTGATCTGTAGCAGAATTCAAATGGCACAAGATAGACAAAAAGGCTATGTGGATCAGCACAGGAGAGATATGGAGTATCAGGTTGGTGACAGAGTATTCCTGAGAGTATTACCCTGGCAAGTTGTACTGAGATTTGGCAAAAAGGGAAAGTTAAGTCTGAGATATATTAGTCCTTATGAAATTCTGGAGAGAATTGGACCTTTGGCATATCGGTTAGCCTTACATACTGAGTTGTCTCAGATACATGATGTATTCTATGTGAGTATGCTCAGGAAATATAGATTTGATCCAACTCATGTAATACTGACTCAGGAGATTGAACTCTCCAGTAATCTGAGCTATGTCGAAGAACCGGTGAAGATAATTAGCTATCAGAATAAATAACTAAGGACTCGAGTGATCCCAATGGTAAAAGTCCTTTGGAAGAATCATTCGAGTGAGGAAGCCACATGGGAAACGGAGGAACATATGAGGACTCAATATGTAACATCCCATCTCCATATTAAGGGTTAGGACCCGAAATTTCAGTATATAAGAGCTCAAAGAGAGATTAAGGAAATGCATTTTCTTGCTCATGCATAATCTTAGTATATATGCACATAAATATTGAATGTTTTCACGTAAAAAGTGGTACATTCATTCATTGACAACTTCTGGGTATAATTGGTGTTAAATGTGATGTTGTTGAAAATGAGAAGTAGAGAAAGTGGAAAGAGTGATCTAGGTATGAGTTGAGATAAGGAAAGACGTGGAAACAAAAAATTGGTAGTGATCTAGAAAATATTCCCTGAATATGCTTCAGTCGTTTAGCCACAACGTTTTCTCTAATTGTCCAAACGAGATGATTCTTAATTTGGATTAACCTAGAGATATTTGGATACATTTAGTATGAAAACATCAAGATTCAATTCTATCTGTAAGAGTCTCAAAATTTGTCATGAAGTGAAAACTGGGTCTAGTACATTGGGAGCTAAAGGTGAAATTCTTATTCTGACTTCGGCAGAAAATGTGGATTTACAGAGATAGATTTTGGCAAAATTATCTTCTTGAAAGTTGTATATTTTTTCACCAGCTTTCTAACTATATAAAGTTTGTAAATTTTGGATATCGGAGTTGAAAGATAAGAGTATGAGGGTTCATCGTCTCAGTTACTGTTCATCGTCTCAATTTGACCGTCTCATTTTGCTTCATCTCAGAATGACGTCAGCATCGTCTTAGACTGACGTCATCATCGTTTCAGCTACTGTTCATCGTCTCAGCTACTGTTCATCGTCTCAGTTTGACTTTTTGCGTCTCAGTTTGACCGTCTCATTTTGCTTCGTCTCAGAATGACGTCA
>JANZXR010000008.1:21257254-21279440 GCA_027575705.1 Erythroxylum echinodendron
CTTTCTTACTTTATGCGTAACTAAAGCAAAAGAAATTAAAATGGGAGAAAATTTTTCTTTCGTAAATTGATGAAATTAGAGAAAAAGTTTTTCCCATGTTTAGAATTTGCCTTTTGGAAACCCAAGGGGGAAAAAAAAAAGGAAAGAACAAGAACAACTCTGGTAATTCTAATTGTAATTTGGTTTTGAAGGTAAATCACAAATTGGTAATCTCTTAACGCAAGTTTCATCTTGCCTTCTACTTTCTACAAAATTCTAACAGCCTATAAATTGTAATCATAATAGACAAGTTGATTTTTAGTTTTTGCCTATTATATATAAACAATTAACAACAAAATTTAGCTTGAGAGGAGAAAAATTCCAGTCAATTAATAATTAAATCTTAATAAATTAGAATATATATTTTATGTTCTTTTTAATTAAGTTATTTACAATCTAACAAAAGCTATATTCAAATTAATAATGAGATTATCCTTAAATTTAACTTTTTTTTCAATCACAAAAAAAAAACAACCTTACTAGTTACTCCAAACTCTCCCTTCATTTATTCTTTGGAGGAGAAATAAGGAAATTTCCTGAAACTATTGAAAAAGATTGTTGTGTTCTTGAATTTAAACAAATGGAAGGAAATAATGTAATTGCTGAGTGAATGAGAAGTAGAAGAAGAGGACATCTATATGCTTTTTATGATAACCCACAAGTCAACCACAAGAAATTATACAACACAATAGCTTTCGGTTAGATTAAAATTATTCCATTTCCATCTACTTTGAGTAGATTATGATTGTTCTTTCAGAAAGGAAAAAAGACAAAATTAATTGTAAAAGCTAACATATATTATCAAACAAAAACAAACAGGCTTGCTTTTAAGAAAAGATAATTTTAAATGGGTCTAAACTTCACAATGAAGGTAAGCTTCTTCTTTTTAGTTCAACTATTGTTGGCCCTATCCCTCTTTATTAGTAACAACATTTTAATACTGTCAGTGGTTTAGTGCCTGTGGGGTGTTTTTTTTTAAAGTACTTCCATGTCATTCTGTTTTCTTCCTCTTTATTTCTTCACCCAACTTGCTTGGTAATGATTAGTCCAATTTGATTATTACTTAATTACATCTTTCATATGCTCACTGAGATTTAATAATGGTCATCAATTCTTAAGTATCATCCTAAAGTAGTGCTTTAGATTTCATTTATGTCTAATCAAAATGATAATTAGGAGAGATTTATTCATCATTATATTTTGGATTATTTTTTTTAATGCTAATCTTTTGTAAAACATTATAAAGTATTATTATTAATTCAAAATACTGTCAATTTATGCCAAAATTTCAGTTCTTATGCCGGATTAACCATACATGCCTGCATGTCGTTCTATACCTTAGTAGTATTGGTAATGATGAGATTTATAGACATAATTTCACTTGTTAGCTAGGAATCAAATTTCCATTTTAATAGCATTCTAAATTAGAGTGTCGGGTGAAGTTACAAACTAAGAATATATATATGTGTTTTTATTTATATACGTATAAAAGGCCACTAAATCATGCCTAGTTTGAAAAGCAACGATCTCGTGTAAGATGCTTTTGACATAAAATATTATCAACTTAATGAAAATTTAAGCAGTTTATGCGCCACTAATTTGTGAAAATTTGATGTATATTTCCTGTAATAGTTTAATTTCAAAGGTGGTGGAAACCAGTTATAATCTTATTTTAATGCGTAAAAAAGAAAGGGAATATGTAGTATCTATTGTCATATTCTGACACGTCCACATATATTGAAGGGCGAAAGCTGCTTTCATGAATCTATAATTCATTATTAAACTTTAAATTAGCTGATTATTGGATTAGAAATCATACTTTGAGTTGGACATTTATAGGGTAAATAAAATAAAATCTTCCATGGTCCTGTTATATTGTTGCCTAACGAAAAACAAACTAGGCGAGGCCTCCTGTTTCTATCAACATCACAAATTAAATTATGTTTTTCTTGCATGTAGTCTTTTCTGGCCCTACAACTCGTAGTTTCATCAGCTGTTGTCTTCTAATCCTTCTAAGTAATAAGCCCAAGCGGTAAGTCCCTGCTCGAAAAGAACAAAATTAAATAATACAAGACGGATTTTAGAATTACCAAACTCCCTTTCTTAACTCAGCTAAAAGTGGGCACGAAAATCATTAAATCCTATTTAATGCTGATACTGATCTTTCAATATGCGTTGAATATTGGTTAACTGACATTTTATATAGTAACGCAACAAACATTTATGCTCAATTTTTTTTTATAGAAATCCTTGCATTTAAATATAGTTGCGGTAACATAAGCTACCAAAAAGCAATATAATAATTGCTTACGTAAAGGCCCCAAGGGAATCTCCACCAATTTCACATTCTCTTTCTTTATGCTTGTAAGTGAATAGGGCAGTAATGGGCCAAGTTAGGATCTATGACTTGATTTCCAGTTGAAGTGGAACTATGACATGTTGTCATATATGGTAACAACTTTCTCAATCCTATTTTCTTTCCAGCTAAAGCTATGCTAGCAACCCTAGACCTCTTCCTCCTATATTGGAGAATAGGCTTTCTATCCTCCCTTACAGACATTTCCCACTACAATAAATGAAAATTTCATGTGATTCCCCATTTAAACTTTCCACGTAATCATCATAATGACTTTATTTGCTTCACTAATTCTAGATTGTTGCTTCTTGTACTACTTTGAGGTTTTTTTTTTTGGGTTGGCCTTTAGATACTCTTGTCTACGCTCCCTTGATATTGGACTTCGATTCACCTGCAATGAACAATCTTTCGTTATTATCATAAAGCTTCTTTATTCAGATAAACTACGCCAATATAATTAATATAACACTTCCCACAATAAAATTTAAACGGTTTTCTTTCAGAGGTTGCCTCTAAATTACTATATTTGAGTTAAGATAGGAACAAGACATAGTTTTTTTTTTTTTTGATTTCTAACCTTTGATAAAAGGAACTTCCAATGCATGTTTAATATGTACTCATGAACTACAAAAGGTGCTTTTTTTTTTAATAAACTAAATAGTTTATAAAAGGTTCCTTGGTAGTGCTATCATGTCGATCTAAAATTTTTGAATTTCTGATAGGTATAAATTATTATAAGATAACAATAAAACAAGCCTTCAATTGTTTTTATATTGTAAACCAAGTCCTTAGTCATTTAACTAAGGTAATTAGGAGTGAATCTTTTTTTTACGTGCAAAATCAAGTCCAATAAGTGGATTGAGAATTTTTGCGAGCACAATAACAATTTAAAAAATCTTAAGTTTGAGATATAAAATCTACCCATTAACACATTAGGTTCAAATAAAACTCAAAAATAACTTCAAACAAAACGTCTAACTCTCCTCTTTTTTGAAAGATATCAAAATGTCTCTATAAATCTAAATTAACCATAATGAAATATGTTCCTTTTACAGAATTTCTAAGAAAAAGCTTGAATTAAGAGGCTCCCCTTTTATATATTTGTAAACACTTAATCTAATAAATGATTATCAATACTTTAAAACCTCCCTTTCACATATAAATGGTTATCCCTGGGGATGGAGAATATTTATTAAGTTGAAGAATTGCTAATTATAAGTTAATTACCTGAATTTAATAATGGCTATAGGGCGTTGTCAACTGCTACCACACCACATTTGTCCTTGGTGGATTAGTGGCTGACAACAATTTTGGTGCTGCTCGCAAAATACTAGTAGATATTGAAGATGGGTTCAAGTCTAATTAAGTTACCAAAATGTATTTACTTAATGTTAGCTACTAATTCATGCAAAATTATGTAAACGGGCACAAGTGCCGTAACATAATCATAATTTGGAAGTAGATTCCTGTTAATAGTTCACTATGTAGATGCATACATTTATAATCTTAAAAAATGGTTTGCCACTGACTTGTCCCCAGTCGCTTTTGTTCATGGTTATCTTAGGTGTGCTTTTCGTAGGGCTGTAGTTAATAAGTTTGGTAGGTCAATCTTTTATATGGCCAAGCTTCAACCTCTTTCCATCCTTGCATAAAGAATATTCGTTGGTTTTTTGTTATTAGAATGTATATAATTCTTTGTACATTTTTTCTCTCTCTACTTTGCTTTTTTTCCAACCTCTCTCTAATTCTTTTTCCTTCGACCATGGAAGTGTCCTCCTATAGGTTGGATCCTTCTCCTCCTGTTCGTGTCTAGTTTACCCTTATAGCTTTTCCCACATCTTTATCCCCAAGTCTCTACATCTTGCATGTCTCCTTTCTTGTCCTCGTGCAGGACTTCTTCCAGTTTTGTTCCACCCTCCAATATTCCTTGCTCTAGACTTTTAACATGTGACACACTATTACCATAGAGCATATGCTCGAATATCTAGAGAACATTTAAGAATATACCCTATGAAAATGTCATGTTAGAGCAATTATATATACTTATTATGGCATCACATATAACACAAGTATTCAAAAGATCAACTTTTATCATTTCATTCGCAAACTTAACTTACATTGTTGCATTACACTTCATAATCCATATATTCACATTATCAAAGACATCTGAGAGTTTAATGCTCTTTTACAAAATGTTCTACATGACATGAGAAAAGTAAGGAAACATAATCTACTAGACTCCTTAGATATTATCTGACTAGACCTTTGAGCCATTCTTGTTTTCAAAATTAACAGTACTAGACTTCTACTAGAATGCCTTAGTAGCTAGGTCTCTCTTATACCTGAAAATTAATGTTGTAATTTTTACGAGTGTGCAAACTCAGTGAGTGAACTATCATCGATATGCTCACTCAAGTGAGAACACAACTATCACAAGTATAAACTAAATTCACAAGTGTATTTTCTAATTCAGCAGATGTATCACATCACCCAATATTGAATACCAAATCATAATATACATTATATCTAAACAATTCATCATGAACTACAAACATTTCATATAATCATTTTAGAATAATCCAATCATTCATCTCAATCATTTATTTCATCAACATGTACACAAATATTGCATATCATTATATCAACACAATTCAACAACTCTTTGCAATCATTCACATGATACATATAAAGATATATATATATATATATATATATATATAAATGCAAATGCACATGTAACTTCACTTTCATTTTTACTTTGTTATGATTGAGCACCTATTTACTGTCCCATATCTGTTATGAATACCGACTCATTTCATATTATGTTGCGTACCTATTGTAGATATCGAGCTCATTATTAATTAACCCTGTGGCTCTTTGTGCACATTTATGAGCTTTAAGCTCTTTTTCACACTGGTAACTTCGGTCATAACTTCGTTATCTGATCATGTATAACAATGTGATGGAATACATCAATTCACATAATATGTGATCAACACTTTCATACAATGTGTACGGTCATAACTTCACAAATCATACTTTACACTTATCCTTGATTTACTCTAAATTCATAAATCATACTTTGCACTTATCCTTGAATATTTCCATGATCCAAAAGCCTCTTATAATACTCACACAATTGTTACTTTAAATCTAGAATTTCAGCAAGCTAAATCTATACTTTCACCAAACTTTTTTCCAGCAACATATACTCATACATTTACCCAATTCTCATTCATAATTACCCTATGTTCTTCAATGCTCATTCATCCATACCTTAAACACATTTATCATGTCCTTAAGATCATGTCTGCATTAAAAGAAACTCATTTATTCCTTAACAAATCAGAATTTTCATATTTGAACTCAACCACATCAAAACAGGCCATTCTTTAGATTATGACATCAATTAACTACATAAACTTATCAAGCTCTCAACCAATTAATCAAGAAATAATATAGGCTCTTTCCTAACATTAATCAAGTCCAAATATACTAATTTATAGTGAAATTCCCCAGCTGGTTCAACATGTACACAAGGCTGAAATTAAAATTCCATAATTTGTCATCAACATCACTAATGTGTGTAACTTTTCTACCTTCAATATCTTATGAATTTAACAAGCTTAAAGACATCATTAACACCTGAAAATTTCCAGATTTCATGTCCCTTAAGGTTACTTCATTTCAAGTTAATTTAACTTCTATATTGGTTACACTAAGGCTTACTAACTTATGCTCACTTATGTCATTAACATTCATTGTTTTGTAAACACACTTACTACTCAAATTTTCCAGATTTGAAAACACCTTAATAACACCTATCTTTAGCATAAATTCCTTATCAATTATACTTCAATTTCCAACTTAAATCATCCATAAAATAGTCCATAAACTACCATTTTCGTATATGTAAAAATAGACCAGAAAAGTACTAATTGATTCTCCATTTTTCAGCACATCTTCAACATTAACATCATATACAATCTATCCCAATTCATTCATCATAATCTTTCTATTATAACATGCCATAAAGAACAACACTTTACTTATTTAGCTTCCAATTCTAATTCAGTTCATCAAGTTAACCTAACCCTCCATGCATGCAAGATCATCACAAATTTAAGGTAGAAATTGGATAGTTTTCGACCATGATAAATAACAACAATAATCTGGTTCTTAAGTTATTTTGTGAAGGGTAAAAGAATGTGTTTGGTGTGATAATTTAGCATAGCTTCAAGAAAAACACAAGAATGGGATATAGAAGCAAGTTTCAATTGTGAGAGATGAGAAGAGAAGAAGAATGAGCAAGGCTGAAACTACACCATGCAGAAATGTTACACTTTGGATGCTAGATGTCACCATATTATTTAACGTATGTCCTTAAGCATTTTATCCATTTATCACCTCCTTAAGCTGTCAAATGTCACCTAGTTACTAGTCCATTTTTTACTAAATCATTGTTGCCATTTATTGATTAATTATCCATGCCAAATGTCACTCATTTATCTATGTTGTTTATCACTTATTTCATAAGCTTAGTCGTCCTAATTTTTCATATGTCAATTTGTCTTGCCACTTGGCATTTGTCCTAGGGTAAATATACATTTTAATTCATCACTTTTCTAATGGTAATAATTAATTCCAAATTTACTACTTGTAACCAATCAAACCACAATTGAAGACATAAACATTACACAATTCAAATAATGGTCATTTTAAACCTTTCATACTTGGGAATATGTCAATTGAGTGCATATACTATCTTTGTTTTGTGTACGAAATCATAATTCATGTGTGTATGCTAATCATATGCATGTGAATGAAATGAATTTCACAAATTCTCAAATGATAAAACTAATGTTACTCAATAGCCTAAGACTTTAACCCTTAGTAATGTTTTGGAAACTAACTATGATACGCCACCCCTCACTACCAATCTTAATTTTGTTTTCTCACTAGTGAATGTTTAGCTCTAATAATTTTAGCATTCTAAATCCAAATTGGTCTTACAATAAGTCTACTTTATTTTCTTTTTTAGTCAATTTTGAAAAAAGAATTAGTACAATTCCATTGATTAGTAGCCATATACTATATGGTTATGCACATTACAACTTATTGTTTCTTTTTATTAAATCAAGATAAGCTTCAATCTTAATTTTATTTTGATCATTAAAAAATATTAAATTAATAATAAATTTATTATACTTATAAAGAAAGAATGTTATCAATAAGTCTAAGAAACTCATAAATGTTGTGTAGGCTAGTTAAGCAAGATTAAGATGCTTAACAGATGAGTAAGATCAATTGAGAAGATTAATAATAACGTAATGTTTAGAAACTGAATCAATGCATACTATTATTCAATTTACCCTCTGTATTAACTTTATGAAATTAATAGCTTAAAAATTCTCCTTATTCTATATAAAAATATTTAAATAAAATTTTAGGGACTTAGATGATAATTTTGAAATAGATTTGAAGTGGATTAGAATTCAAAAATTATTGTTTAGTAAGAATACTCGATCAATTATAATAAATGTATAAATTTTCTTTAACTGTAAATTGAAAAGAAGGATCTTAAATATATTTTCTTTTAAATGGTGAATATTGTAATGACATATTAGTGAGGGGTATCAAGAGTTATTTTTTCAGGAGAGTAATTTTTGACAAATTGAAGCTTGAATTTACCTTTTTTTTTATAAGAGTTCAGAAATCATTTTGAGTTGCGTGTTTTTGTAGTATCTTATGTTGAAACCTTCTTCTAAGATTAAGTAAGTTGTTTATGATTTTTTTAAAAAGTAATAAAATGCATTAGAAAGAAAATTGTTCAACCTTGACAGGTTATAATCCAATGTATGACAACATGAGAATAAAAGAAAACTATCCTTGTTATTATGTAAGAAATACAAATATTTAGCTATTCAGTTTTGTTCATTTATGTAACTCTAATTAAAGCTTCCATGCTACTTTGATGTTAAGGGAAATTTTTCTGCAAGTCTTTTAGCTAGCAACGATAATCTACAATGTAGAACTATTTTTTGGTATACTTGTTCCATTTCTTTTGCTATCCTTCTAAATAGCCTTATATTCCTCTCCTGCCATACACCATTGCCGCAATGAAGATTTTTAGAGCTTTATAGTCTACACTCCTCGCCATTTTCAGTTTGTTAACCTTGTTTATCATTTTTCCCACTTCTAAGCTAGAATTTTGACCCGCAAACCTCTTTATGAGCATTGTAAGCTCTTGGAAGAACTTGTTATAGTTTTTTCTTTCTACACCCATAGATAATGTTTAATAATGGATTTAACTCTAAAGGATAAGTTTAAGGATCAAATAAGGGATCAAATTATTATATGTTTATTTTGTATATCTTTTTTTCGCTCTTTTTCACTGCTTTATAGAGCCAGTATGAATGATTGAGAAATTTAGTTAAATTATTAGTATTTTCAATGAATTGATAAATCAGCATATAGATCAAATGGTTCATCCCTTATCTTATGTTTCTTTGGAATAAAAATTATTATCAAAGCATATTTCATTTATTCTCAAATAGTATATTTCATAATACTTAAGAAAAGATCTTAATACATACGAAGTATTATTTAGTCAACATGACTAATATATTAATAGAGTAGTTATTTTAACATAAATGAATAATTGTAATTGAGTAAAACTTTTCCTAATGATCAAAGGTATAAATTTATGGAACTTACTATAAAGGGGTTTATAATTGTGAAACCCACCATCATAAATGGTGAAAAAAAATAACTACACCAAAATTTGCAACTAAAGAAGATTGTAATGAAAAATCCCAATGGATTAAATAACAAACCTATCTAAAATAGGGTAAGTTGCATAGAAATTAGAAGGGTGAATTATTATGGGGACAAGAAAACTTTATAAAGCTGGCTAGGGACTATTTCACTAACTTGTTGGGAACCTTCTCTTATAAGAGCTCTACCATCCATTTGTTACAAATCTTTCTAAAACCTATAGTATCCAATGATTAATCTACTAATTTAACTAGAGTGTTTTTACTAGAAGATATTATGCCAGAACTCAAGTGCCTCATCCAAACAAAGTCTTGTGGCTTGATGGCCTAAATGGTTTCTTCTTTAGGCGATCTTAGAATTAGATCAGAGTACCATCTTCAAATGTTATTCAATAATTCTTCACAAAAGGTGTTATATTACCAAAAATTAATCAAGCATACATCACTCTAACTCTAAAGCTGTAGAACTCTAAACAGCTAGATTGAATCCATTTTTGTCGAATCTCATCTCTAAATCCCAAGATTCCTTCGTTAATGTTAGAAATATGGGTAACAACATCTTGATTACTCAACGTCTATTTAAAGATTATATAAGGAAAGGTTATGGAAGAATATGTACTATTAAAATTGACTTTAAGAAGGCCTTTGATTTAGTTAAGTGGGACTTCCTAATTCAAACAATGTAGGCCTTAGGATTTGCTGATAAATTTGTGAAGTGGATCTATCAATGCATCTCTGTTACAAGTTATAACATCTTAGTGAATGGTTAAACTACCTTATGGTTTAAAGGGAAAAGTGGATTGAGAAAAGGAGAACCCCCTCTCTCCTTATCTCTTCTCTATTTGTATGGAAGCCCTCCTTCAGTTGATAGCTTATAACATTGCGAAAAAAATCAAGTTTGAAATATCACAGGAGTTACAGTAGGTCAAAGCTTTTTAACCTCACCTTTGCAAATGATCTTTTGTTATTTTACAAAGTTAATCCTCTCTTTGTAGTGATACTAGTTAGGTCTATTAATCAATTTTTTGCTAACTTAGAGTAGAAGTTAACCTTGACAAAAGCTGTCTAAGGATGTAGCTAACCTTGAAGCAAATTTGGGACAAATTGCCCAAATGAAAATAGTTTATACCCCATTTATCTACCTTGATATTCCATTTATCACTTCTAAACATTCATACAGGGATTGTAGACCACTCATTATCCCAATCATATCTTACCTAAGCCTTATTAAAACCTTATATTAAGAGCTTTTGATTTTTGTTTCTAGTTTATTTATAAGTGGTGGAGATATGAAAATATTGCAAGCTTATCATTAAAAATTTTACTATACACTGATTTGTGAGTTCTTAGACTTTTTATCCTAAACATTTGAGTGCATTGAGTAAAACCTTGGTGAAGGTAAAAGGATTTGTGCTTTTGATTTCAAAACAATTGTTGATGTAATTATTATTGATATTGACTTATAAAGGTTAGTTATAGGATAAATTGAATATAATTTTATGTTAATTTGGTAAATATGATATGATGACTTATAGTGCATATGGATAGCTTGAGGTTAATAAGGGATGGATGTTTGTAAGATTGATAATTTAGATTATGGTTTTCTTGAGAACAAGAAAAACCTTAAGTGTGGGGATATTTGATATTGACTATATTTATATACCCATATTTATCGTGTTTTGTATTTTATTTAATAGTTTTTTAGTTTTTTTAGTACTTAATTTACTATAAGTGTATTTGTAAGTGATAATGGCCTTCTTGGGCCAAAAGGAAAAGAATTCAAATGAAATCATGGTATGGAATGAAGATTTGAAGCAACTTAGACCTAAGTCTTTGTAAATGTGTGGAGATTTGAAGAATATTTTTTCTGGTCATGTGAAGTTACACGCTTGTGTATATTGATATAAATAACTGTGTATGTTGCCCAGGGAAGTCTCGATGTTGATGTAAAATAAAAAATGTAGGTGCTTTTGGAGGTACATGATCACCTACACAACTTATATATCCTAAAAACCTTAGTTTTAACTATAAAAGGACGTTAATAGAGGCAAAACAGAGAGGAGGCGAGTTTCAAAGAGTCATAAGAAACATAGAGGAGCAATAATTATGAGAAGAGGGTGAGAAAATCTTGAAGAATACATTATAAGATCTTATGGAGAGCTTCGCTCAGTCCAAATTTCAAGAAGATTCATTAGAGAACAAAAAGGAGATTTAGAATTATGATTTATTTTTTATTTGTTTTTCTGAATATTTACCTTCGGTTTTTTTCCTATGGATAGGAACTAAACTTGTTTAGTGCCTAGGTGTGTTGAACCCTAAGTTATGATAACAATATGATTAGATATTTTATTTAATGTAATTTTATTTATTGATTTATTAAGATTCAATTATATGTTATATTCTTGTTATAATATATCTGGAATATTATTTCATGATTTGATTTCATATGATTGAGATTGAGAAATCCTTTTATGTGAATAAATCTACCATAATTGGAAGGAGTTGCATGCAAACCTAGAGATAGGTTGATGTAAATCCTCTAAATTAAGGTCAAACATTATAGTGAAATTCACGAATCAATAATGCAAGCTAGGGGTTTTAACTCGAAAGATTTATTTTAATCACATAATAAATTAGTTGTTAATAGTCTTGAGAAAGATATTAACATAAGATCGATAGACAGTTAATAGTCTTTAGTTGAAAATAGTCTTTAGTTTAATTTTTAATGAAATGTATAATCTGATTAGACGATTAGATAATAAGAAAAAGGTAACTACTAGTACTTACAATCCTCATGAGATCGAACCGTACTTACCTATGCTAGCTACAGTTACATCATGTACTTATTCTATAAAATTGATAAGTTCTTATAAGCATAGAAAAAATCAATCATCTACCATTAAGCATTAACCAAGGCTCGATCTAATTTATTAACAATAAGAGTATAGTTTAAATTTTTTTTCTTGTAACATACCTTGCTTTATGGAAATTAAATCAACCATTAAGCGGCAACTAAGGCTTGATCCAATTTCTTTTTTAGGCACCTTTCTAATTATTATCAATGTGTAATAGTTTTCTCCCATCCTTAGATCAATTAATTAGATTTCTAAAATCCTCTAAGAAATTCCTAAGGTTCATGTTCCCCTTAATTTTTTTGGGATAAAACAAGTTATTATAATCTCCCAATATCACCCATTGCTCATTCATAATAGTTCCAAATTCCCTCAAAATTTTCCAAGTGGAATTCTTTGAAAAATAAGATTGGAAGCATATATAAAAGGTGATAAAGAAGTTGCCATTGCTCTATTTCATCTTGATGAAAAAGTGGATTATTTGTTCTTTAATAATTTGTTAATCTACTTTTAGTTTGCTAGGGTCATAAGCTACTAAGACTATTTATTTGTAAAGGCATGAGTGATTGGTGATGAGATTCCATTTTCCTATTAAAAAACTTACCTTACTACCATTATACCTTACTACCTTTATTTTTCTTGATCTTATTCTCTAAAGGCCCTATAAGGAAGGGATTAGTTTCTTTAATAGAGTCAAAAAATATTTTTTTATTTATTTAGGTTGTTAAGCCCTCCTATATTCCAAGTAAGTATTGCCATTTGAAGGAGGAAGCTATGGATTTCTTCTTCCTCGTGAAGTTCCTATGAGTGGCTTTTTGGGAACTGCCATAGACCTTTATCTTGCTTAGAGTATTAACCAGATCTGCCTAGTTATTAATAAGGATTTAAATCTTTCCCCAAGAATCCTAAACCTTGAGACTATTAGTAGATTCCTCTTTTTTCTTAAGAATTTCTTGTTCTTAAAAGTTAATATATTGATTATTGATCTCAACTTATTGAGTATGAGGGCCATTCTTAATTCTCTTACTATCAGCTGTCATTATTTGATCATTTCTTGGACTCTCAGTTTCCTAGTTAGAGGCCAAAGTCATAAGTTCTATAAATTCATATGCTTAGAACCTCCTTGTTAGAGTACATACTTGGCTCCTTTTACTTAAGCCAAGCTTCTAGTTATAAGTTACTAGAATAACATATACAAAATTTTCTTCTTCACTAGGTCTAAGTAATGAAATAAAGTCAATAAGTTATTAGTCTTTATTTATAAGCACATACAATCATGAAAAAACATGATCTATTATTAGTTAAGGCTAAAGTGAAATATCAAACTTCCATGTTTGCAAAAAGATTGGTTTGAAATTAAAGTTTCAAGAGCTTGATTCAAAATTCTTTTGAGCTTGGTTAAGAGAGAATAACCTAAAGAGAAACAAGTTTCCATCAATAAGAAACACCTCTTGTAAGCTATAGTGCTACCGATGGAAGAGTGCCTAAGCTTTGAGAGGTAGACATGAAGGACCTTTCTTCAGGGACAAGCCTATTAAAGTGACCCTCCATTTAGCTACACCTTCTTTTAGGATATCAAGGTCAAGAGCCATAAGGAGCTTTTATCGTTCAAAAAGGATAATGAGCAGTAATGTAGATTTTGAGAGGTTGAAACTTCACCCATAACTTGGCTCCAAGTTCTCTTATTAGTGATCTAAGTGGAGAGCATGCTTCTTATGTTATGCATGAACCGCTTAAGGCAAAGTAAGAGCCTGGGGCCTACTTTGGTGCATTATCTTATGTAATCAAAGGGGGAAGTTCTCAATTGTTAGATTGCTTAAGGTTGATATATTACCTTAAAAGGAAAAATTAAAGAAAAGGTGACATAATGAAAGAAAATGGAAGGTAGGGAGGAAAGAGAAAACAAGCAAGAAAAGCAAAGGAGAGAGAAATGGAAGAAGGAATCATTCAATCAGAAGATTAAGAGAATCTGAAAAGGAGGAAGAGGTGGTGGACAGGAGAAACTCGGCCATGCCGAAAGAAGTGTAATAATGAAAAAGGAAAAACACGCTGAAGAACAGAAAAGGTTGGAAAGCCAACGGAAACAACCTTGAAAACCATGAAATAGACTGAGAAGGAATGGAGTTAAATAAGAAAGAAGAAAGAATGTAAGCAAGCAAGAAGAATAAGGGAAGCAAGGGAAAGCAACACCATGGGGTCTAACTAAAGAAAAAGCTAAAGAGAAGTTAGAGCTCCCTTTAAAAAAAAAAAAGAAAGAACAAAGGACCATTTTTAATAAGGGAAAAAGCAAGGAAAGATTTTAAAATAATACATAATTGAAATTTTCAAGTTTAATATTTCCATAATAAAAAAAATTGCCATAAAATTCAAAGTAAAAAGTAGTCCAATCTATCTACAATATCTAAAATAAGGTTTACTAATTGTTTGAAAAATGGTCGATTAACTACAAAATTAAATTTATTCATATAACTTATTCTCTTAAATAAAATAAAAATAATTCATCGATATTGTAAAAAAAAACTAAGAATAAGAATTTTTTATTAACAAAATATAAAAACATAAAATAATAAAATAATATAAAGGATAGAATATACTTGAATGTTTGATATCTTAGATACCTCCTAGGAGATGGAAGTATAGTTATTTATAATAAATATCTTACCATGTTGCTCATAAAATATTTTAATAAAATTAAAGGATAATTATTAAATGATAAGATGTATAATTAAGCAAAAAAAAAGTCTAATAATATAATTAAATTTTAATAAAAGAAAAATTGTGAAAAGAACTTAAAGGATAAAAAGAATATTCCTAATTTTATAACAAAAAATCCAACAAAATTTAAAGAACCTTTGTCGATAAGTTTATTAACTTGCCAATTCGTTGAAAAATCGCAGCTGATTAAATCCAATATTTATTTATTGTTTAATTCTTGTTACACCCCCTAAGATACCCTTCTGGATTGGTAAGTTGGTTATTCATTAAATAATCCCTTGTGGAATATATGAAAGAGTTATTACAATCATTTGTGAAAAAAATAATAATTTGTGGAGACAGAAATAAAGATATCACTATAAGAGTTAGGACATTTAGTGAAAATTTTTTTGTGACTAACAATTATTTCGTCACAAATACGAGGTTTTTCATGACAAGACAATTGATTGACATTATTGTTTGGATTAACTGTGATGATTTATTTTTTTGTCACTAATACAATCGTAATTATGACAATTTAGTATCTTTCACAATTAAGTTGTTACTATTAATATATTAATAGTGTCAAAATTTCTTTTATCACTAAGTTTTATCATTAAAAGCCTATGCAATTTGGCGCCAACATAATTTTGGTGGGAATATATTGTAATTGTGACAGAACATATATTAGTAACTAATATTTTCTATTTGTTATGACAAAATATAGTTTAGTCATTAATATTTTTTTTCTTTTTGCTACGGTACGTTTAATCGTCACATAATATTTTTGTGTCACAACAACTGAACTATAACTATGGTCACAACTATGCGTAATTTAGTGACAATTTGTTTGTGGCTAACTATTTTTGTCATCACAAATACGAGATTTTTTAGTGTCAAGACAATTGATTGACACTATTGTTTGGATCATCTATGATTGTTTATATTTTTGTCACTAATATAGTGGTAATTGTGGCAATTTAGTATCTTTCACAGTTAAATTGTCACTATTACTATATTAATAGTGTTAAAATTTATTTTATCACTAAGTTTTGTCACTAAAACCTTATAAATTTGGTGCCAAAATAATTTTGGCTGGAATTAATTGTAATTGTGAAAAACATATGCTGGTAACTAATATTTTCTATTTGTTGTGACAAAACATAGTCTGGTCACTAATATTTTTCTCTTGTTGTGACGAAATAGCTTACCATCATACGATATTTTACTTTTTTTGATGAAAAATTTTGTCAATAAAAGTTCAATTAATTATTGTCTACTTAATATTGTCACAAAAACGGAAGTATCACTATGGTCACTATTATTCGTAATCATTTTGACAAGAAAATTTGTTGTCACTTGCTCATTAACTTTTTGTTACAAAGGTTATTGTCGATATACACGTAACAAATTAATGATAACTATTTCTTATTATAAAAACATATTAAAATTAACCGCTCTAATGATTAATTTTGTCATTATTGTACAAATTTTAGGAACTAAAAACTACATGTCACGATTTTTTTAACATTATTATTTGCAAACAAATTTAAATATTTTCTTATAAAATATTCAAACTACTTATATTGATAATCCAAAAGTAATATTTTACATATCAATAGATTTTTTCTAAACATAACTTTGAAATTTCATCAAAATAAATAAATGTTTAAATATAATGAAAATCTTGTTCCAAAATATTAAGCAAAATTCTTAATCTATTCAAAATTTAAAAACAAAGTTCTTGTCAGCTCGATCATTTTTATCGTCGTCTTCCTCATCTTCACTTACTAAATTTGTCTCATCATTATTCATAAAAATAAATAATAACAATACAATCCAATTATTTAATTATAGTTAGATCTTGTTAAGTATGGATCCAAGGTCTAACTATATCGGTACATTTGAAGAGGAATTGAAAAAAATGGGTAATTGTGGTCCATAATCAATTCACTAATCCTGCCTCAGACAAGTGTTCGCTCGTACAAAAGTTAGAAGAGACGGGAAACCTCTCTTACTGCTTTCAGGGTTCAATTAATGAGAATAACAACAATAAACTGTTTTCATAGTGTATGTATTCGTACTTATGCATATTTATGAAACAAGTATGTCGAAAGTTGAATAGCTTCCAAGTGTGGATGTTACAAGTATGGATTGGGCTAATTTTTGAATTTCAAATCTAAGACTAAAGGCAGGTTTTCTTTTAGTCTTTCATTTCAAATTTCATCCTCGAGAGATGTTGGACCAATGGGAATAAAGGCGGAGACAATTGTGCAAGAAGAAGAAGATGAAGGATGGTTGGATCCTGAGACATAGTTCCTTGCATCCAAGCGAGAGACTTGGAAACGAGTGGGAACTATTCAAAGAAAATGTCAGGTCACTGAAGAGAGGTTGAAACGTTCATGTCTTAAATCAAACTCTCTCTTTTTCTTTCACCCTGCACTTGCTATTGATTCTTTAGACTTTTCGGACTGTGGTGCAATATTCTATCTGTGTAATTCTTGTTTTGATTTATTCCAACTAAATTGCATTGTGATTTGGGATTTTGTTCTAAAAGTTATAGGCTTTCTGTATGATGTGTATGTATTAGGAGTTGTATTGGATTGATTTTTGTTTATGCTTGTCGCTAACTGATTGTTCTTTTCTTTCTTTCTCATTTTCTTGGGTTAGTGATGTATCATTTTAATTCGATTCATACCCATGTGAAGCTTATATCGTGTTGGGTGTTGATTTCTTGAATATGGATATTGTGTTCTTCAGTCTGCTTACGATATGTGCATTTTATTCCATTGGTTGTGCATTATCGTCAAAGAGATTTTTTGGAATCTTTGTGATAGTTCATTCTATCTTTTAACTTACTTCAAGTTTGTCCTTGTACTGTACTAACTAGTGCATATATCAGACAAAATTTTGTATCTTTTCGACTTAAGGTCTTTTATATTTGCTCACTATCTCACTTCTGTAGTGGTACATGTATATTGTTGCCTTAGATAATGTTTAGACACTATTTGCCAGGACCCTGATCTTATGGTGGAGGCAATGTCTACAACTGGATCCTCTCAATCAACAAAACCATCGACATCATTGTTAGCATCTTCCAGCGACCAAGCTTGATCACGAGCCACAGTTTCATAGTTTTGAGTCCTTATAGTGAAATGATAGAAAACAAAACAAGCTATACAAGTTCCGATATCAAAATATTGTACAAATAAGTTTAGTTATATTTTATTGTTTTTGAACTTGCTTCCTGATTCCATTGAAACAATGGTTATGATGCAGGATCAGCCAATAGAACGTCTGGTCCTTCAGCAACTTCTAGTTAAGAACTCTCTCCTATACACTCTAAGGTCCTTCTTCTGCTCTTCTTCTTCTTTGAGTTTGTTTTCTATTGAAAATTAAATATCTAATGTGTACTCTCCAACAAGTTAATCGAGGTGATTGATGAGTATAAAGGTGATGACCCTCTTCTTCCTTGGCTTTAGTGAGTATTAACATGTCAGCTTTATGGGTTTGCTTGATATGATTCTTCAACTCCTGAGTTCTAAACTAATCTCTTCTCTGTTCTCATAAACAAAACAGGTGCATCAAATGGGTTCAGGAGGTGTTTCCATTTGGAGCAGATTGCTATGAACTCACTGTCATTTATAAACAATGTGTGCGTACCTTTTAGCATTCATATCAATACAAGGATGATCTTGGGTACCTTAAAGTTTGGTTAGAATATGTGAGTTCCTTCAATTTCTTGTCCCATTTTTTCTCATCTTTTTGTTCTTCATCTGCTATTGAAGTTTCTCGGGTCAATGTTATAAAATCGGTTTTTTAACTTAATTTCTTTGTTGCTTAATCTGAAGTCCACTTTGTATTACTTATCTAGGCAGCGAAATTGAGAGCTTGACTTGAATCAAAAGGAAAGACGAAGAGCCTACAGAGAGTAGAGGCTATTAGTTCTTTTCCTGAAAGTTCTGCAAAGAAGCTCAACTATCATAGCTCTGCCAAACCTAGGTTAACACTTATCAAAGCACATCTAATATTAAAGATAGGTAAGATCAATTGAAATTTATATTATTATAAAATGTTAGTACTAAATTTATAGCTTAATATTTTATAAACTAATTAACTGATTTTATTTTTATTTATTTTGTAGGAAACAAATCATAGCGAACTTTATCCTGAAGTATAGCCAGTAAATTTTATCTTAGAGAGTTTTAGCTTAAATTAGTAATAGTAGTTTGAGATAATTGTAATAAATAATTTTCTTGGATATTAAAATTTCCAATTTTATATATTGGAAATTAGAATTTTGTACATTTTGGTGATTTTTATATATTTTATATATACAAATAATTTTTATTTGTTTGTCTGAAAATATCTTAGCCTAAAAATCTGTATCATTTGTGACAACTTCTATTTTATGGCCACTAATGCAAAAATTTTTATCGAGTAATTAAATTGTTAAATTTAACAATATTATTTGAAACAAACACGAACACATTAGTGATAAATTAATTTTAATATATATTCTTTATTTAGTGACAACATTATTGTAACATATAATTTTCATAATTGTGACGAAATCTATTAGACAATATAGCTACTGATGTAAATTTCTTTTACAGCTAACATAATTTCGTTGATGAATTGATAGTTTTATTTGTGATAATAATAAACACATTAGCGACAATATTTTTTATAAGAACCAAATTTTATTTTTGTTATAAAATGATGTTGACACTTTTTTGTTAAAATATTAGTGATTAAGAAGTAATGGAAACTGATACAAATATTATCAGTGACAAATATATTATCACTATTTATAATTGTTTTAGTAGCGACAATGTTGTAACAATAAAATGAAGTGTTGTTACGACTTTATTCGTCATTACTTTATATTATTTGTGTTGATAAACTTGTCATAAATTTGTAAAGTTATTGTGACCATATAGTGTTGTCACACATTCTACAGGTTTTACTGTCGACACTTTTGTCACAATATAATGAAATTATGTTATGACTTAATTAGTTACTACTTTATATTATTTGTGATGATAAACTTGTCATACATATGTAAAGTTATTGTGACCATATAATTTTCTCACACATTTCACAAGTTTTAGTGTCAGTATTTGTGTCACAAAAGTGTTGCATAATTATGACTATTTCTTAAATTAGTAACTATTTCATTAGTGATTGAGGTATTTGTGACGAGAGGTGATAAAGATTGGACACTATTAATAATAGTGACCAATATTATCATTTTTAGTGACAACTTTTCCTTTTGCTAAAAATTCAATTTCTTGTAGTGTATCAATTTCTTTAAGATAAATTTAAATTTCATTCAATAAAACTCTCAATAAACGTTAAAAAAAGTGAAATAGAAACTATTTATTTTTGAAGAATCCATTTCAAACTAGGATAAATAAATACAAATTGGATGAGTTTTGACCTTGTTTAATGAAGTAGTTTTCATCGTGACTCTGAGGTTGTTAGAAAAATATGGTCAAAAAAGAAATTTAGTTAGTCATGTATAAAATAAAATAACTATTTGATAAATAATGTGAGATAGATTTTCTCAAGATTTCAAATTTTATTTTTAATTGTTATTTCTAAGAAATTACTAGATTTGAGTTTGGTGATTACCTAACCATATTAATTAGAGTTGCTATATTAGTTAATTAGCATAGATATACTTGTTTTCAGTTCTTTGAAATCATATTAACTTCAGCCCCAATGTTCAAGCAGGCACGTAAAAATTGGGTTCTCTACTTATCCGCTCCAGTTTGTTGCTGGGGAACTAAATATTTTGAGAATTACTATGAATATTACGTTCTATGTGCCACGAGCTTGACTTCTTATTTCTAACTAATTAGATGAAAAAAACAAAAAAAAAAAGATCATATAGAGTTAACTCCTAAAAAAAAGCCGTAACTTTTGGACCGCATGTCCATTTTCATGACCCTGAATATATCCCACTTGTGGAACGACTAGAACAATTGAAAATTTCTGGGACCTAGTTGTTCAACCGGTGTGAGTGAACTAATATCAACCAATAAAGCCATGATTAGTTTGAGTAATGCTCACTTGCTAAATTGAATGGAGTGGTCAACTAAGGTAAGCAATCATATCCGTCAATATTGAATTGATACCACTGACAAATCTAGTTAAAAAAAATTACTTTCTGTTTCAGGTTCCTAGTCAATCCCATTCCGTAATAATCCAATTCGAGTGTAGAAGCACCAGTTGGTATTACTATTTGTACTTGGTAATAAAATGATAGAGATTTTTGTAGTGGCAACGGGGAGTGTTATGCGTGACATAAAGGTGATGATTGGGAGAAAGCAAAACACGCCGCTTAACAGTCCCACCGTCCCCAGGAATCATAATCTTGTCTTGATACCAAAAGCGCCTGGCTCTCTCCGTACCACTTGTTAAGGAACTGAAAAGAAGCCAAAGTAATGTGGATCTCCAAATCCATTATTGTGCTCTCTCTTAAGGAAGCAAGCATGAGAAAATTTGGAAGGAGAGTTAACTTCCTCTTGTCAAGTGAAAAGTATCTGTTATTGCTAAATAGATTTCAGGTCAATTTTGGTACATCAAAGGAAAAGTAAAAAGAAAACATAATTGATACATATATACTTGCATGTGTCAAGAAATTAAACCTATAGTACATTAATTTGAATACCATAAATGCACATTCATCATATCATCTAATTCGTTGCGTAGAATTAGAATTGAGGCAGTAGAGTATTCTTAGAAACCCAATATCAATAGGTCTTGAATTCAAATTCTTACTTAGTGAGCTAAGACGTAGAGGAAAAGGCCGATTGTTTCCATATTTAACCTAATGTAGGATAAGATTTGTTGCATAACTTAAATTAAATTGTAACGGAAAGAAAAGAACCAAACAATGTTAAAATTTAGAAAAGCAAATAGAGGGCTATCCTTTACATAAGCCAAGGTCGGATAATATCTGGAAAAGAGATGGTTACCCTTGCTGCAAAACTCGATTAACAATGTTGAAGAATAGGAAAAAAGAAAAGGAGAGAGGTTGTATAACATAAGGTATAAGAAAAGAAAGGGTTTCACTTTTTCTATAACTTAATTCAGATTGGCATGGATGAAGCAGAAAAAAAAAACAATATAATATTTAGAACAAATAGAAAAGGTTATCCTATTGTACAACAGGGTAGGAGTGTTAGAATCCAACCGTGATCGAATTACAGGCGCAGTGAAAAAAACAACAATTTTACGGATTCCAAGCGAATCCCGATAATTGTAAAACTTGAATAAAAACCAAAAACGATTTAGAAAAGTATCTTGTTCGCTTTCCTGTTGAAATTTTTTTTCAATCGATCAATCACAAGCTATTCAAGCGTTCAGCCTCTGATGGTATCTACAGAGCAATTCTCAACTGCTTTGAGAGGAAAAAGACAGAAGTGCTAGCTTCTAAAAGCTTTTCCGTATTTATAGAA
>JANZXR010000008.1:21279540-21292476 GCA_027575705.1 Erythroxylum echinodendron
CATTTCAGATCTCATAGCTTCTTGCCATTTTAAAGAATCAATATCAGATATTGCTTCTTTAAAAGTAGTAGGCTCATTATGTATGAGTGATACGTTATCCTTTCCTTGCTCAATATGTTGATCTAACCTAGTGGGAGGACGACGTATCCTACTAGTTCGTCGTGGACTATGTGTTTCTTGAACTCTAGGTTGTACATCATATGTATCAACTTGAGGTTCTTGTTCCACTTCGACGTGAATTTGTGGATCTTAAACTTTTCTAAGTTCAACTTCACTCCCACTACTTTCTTTAAGAATAAATTCTCTCTCTAAGAATGTAGCATGTCTTGAGACAAACACCTTTTGCTCAATAGGATGATAAAATTGATAACCGAAACTCTTTTTCGGATATCCCACAAATTTGCATTTATCTGATTTAGCTTGAAACTTATCAGATATAGCATGCTTCACATAAGCTTCACATTCCTAAATCTTTAAGTGTGATAATCCAGGTCTTCTACCAGTCCATATCTCATATGATGTCTTATCAACCAATTTAGATGGAACTCTATTTAGAAGATATATAGCAGTTTCAATTACGTATCCCCAAAAGGATATAGGAAGGACTGTATGACTCATCATGGAACGTACCATATCTAATAGTGTACGATTTCTCCTCTTAGAAACTCCACTATGTTGTGGATTTGCAGGAGGAGACCATTGTGAGAGAATCTCATTCTCTTTTAAGTAACCAAGAACGGTCATCAAGTACACATAACCATATCTAGAACGGTCATCTGTGAATGTAATGAAATACAAGAATCCAACCCTAGCATTTGTGGACATTGGTCCACATACATCTGAGTGTATTAATTCTAATAACTCACTAGAACGTTGTCCCTTTCCCTTAAAGGTTAGTTTAGTCATTTTTCCCAATAAACAAGATTCACAAGTTTCATATGATTCATAATCAAAAGGATCCAAATATCCTTCTTTATGTAATTTTGTGATTCTAGTTTCATTGATATGACCTAACCTACAATGCCATAAATAAGATGGATTTTGGTTACTTAATTTTCTTTTCTTACTATTTATATTAATAATTGGCCTTTCAAGATCTAAATCATATAAACCATTTGTAAGCAATCCAGATCCATAATAAACATCATCTTTATAAAAAGAACAAATGTTATCCTTAATTATAAAGACAAATCCATTCAAATCCAAATGAGAAATATAAATGATGTTTCTTGTAATAATAGGAACATAATAACAATTATCAAGTTCTAATACAAGGCCAGAAGGCAAAGTTAAACTATACATTCCTACAGCTAATGCACCAACTTTTGCTCCATTGCCAACTTACAGTTCTACTTCGCCTTTCCTCAACGATCTATTCCTTGTTAACATCTGCATGTTATTACATAAATTAGAACTACAACCAGTATCTAATACCTAAGAATGTGAAACAGAAGTAGAAAGATTGATCTCAATCATAAACATACCTGAAGAGACAGCTTCCTTAAGCTTCTTATCTTTCAGGCTAGCAAGATAAGATAGGCAGTTCCTTTTCCAGTGTCTATCTACTCCGCAATGAAAACATGTGCCCTTGTCGTTGCTCTTCTTCTTGACACCTCCTTTGGCTTTTACTACATTAGTAGAAGCCTTCTGTTTCTTGTTATTATTCTTCTTAAAGCTCTTTTTCTTGCTTTTAGAAGAACCAATAACAAGTACAGAACTAGGTTCCTTCTTAAGGTACCCTTCTGCAATCTTGAGCATATTCAACAGTTCAGGTAATGTCATGTCCTTCTGGTTCATGTTGAAGTTCATAGCAAATTGTGAAAAACTCGAACTCAGAGTCTGTAGCACTAGATCAACGCTTAACTTGTGGTCCACGAAAAAAACTAATTGGCCAATTTTTCAATATACCCAATCATCTTTAGCACATGAACATTGATTGAAGATCCTTCTGTCATCTTGCATTGAAATAGTGCCTTGGAGATTTGATATCTCTCCACCCTACTCTGTGCACCAAATAACTCCTTAAGATGTAATATCATAGTAGGTGCATTCATGTTCTCATGCTACCTCTGCAGTTCAGGAGACATACAAGCTAACATTACACATGTAGCTTGTTCAATGTCATCAATATAATGTTGATATTTTTCCCATTCTTCATCAGTTGCATCTGAGCAAGGTTCAGATGGAGCAGGAGTATCAAGAACATACAACTTCTTCTCTTGCCTAAGAACTATTCTTAGGTTTCGTATCCAGTCCGAAAAGTTAGGTCTAGTCAGCTTGTTAGCATCCATGATGCTCCTCAATGTCAAGTTGGTAGTCATCTTCAAGTTCAATAACCAAAAAATATAAAAGAGAGCAAATATTAGTTTATACCCAAAAATCAAATAAAATAAGGGCTTTAAAATTTATTTGATTACTCCCACTATTTTAGTCAAAATAATAGCCTTCACTATTATATCGAAAAATTATCAAATAATTTTCTAGTGGGCTAGGATCCTATTTAAAATTAATTAATCTTGAGTTTGCTCAACAAACCAATTAAAATTAAATTAGGTAGAAAACAACTTTTCAATCACATCTTATATAACTCCTAGTACCGTTAGGTGACAACTTTTACCAAAATATATCACATATATTATTCCTAAACCTACCTCTAAATCTATATGATCATGAGTTTACTCATTCAAATCATACAATTTTAGTTAAGTAGGACCTATTAATTTAAGCTAAAACATATTTGGGTTATGATGACCTTAAGTTTACTCAACAAGCCAGACTATAAACAAAATTCTAGTTTTATTCTCAAATAATCGAAGGCAACTATCACGTTCTTAACGTGTAAATATTTTATTGAGGGATTTAAAATTTCAAAAATTTATGGTCTCATCAAAATAATATAATCTCATTATATTTATAATTTCAAACACAATCTAATTATGAAAGAAATTATATAAAACTTTTGCTTGATTCAAATTGTTGATTTGATAACAAATTTAATTTAAGAATTCAACTTCTTTGAAAAAATAAATTAAATCCCAAAACCTTTCTTAATAAAATTCCTTTTGAAAACAATTTTCAAAATTTGGTGCAACACTTTATAATTTTATTAGGAGTATAATTTAGTCTCTATTAAATTAATAAACTAAAAAGGTTTTTATAAAATTTTTTAAATAATGAAATAAATAAATAAATAAATAAAAATAAAAAATAGTCTGGCTCAGATGCAGTCGACTAAGCGTTGACTGGCACGTGCATTGCACGGGCCAGTCACATTGTCACGCTGACAACATGCACAGATGATGGGCGCGTGAGATCCACCCAGTCGACTTGCAACTCCTCTCTCTCCCATTTTCTACAAACTTCTACCTACAAACAAATCCACATATTCCCACGTTTACCCAACCATTGGGTAGTGCTCCACCTTGCTTCAACTGCCACGTTTTGTCCTCATCGTCGTCACCGTCTCCCATGGTGTCACCGACGTTCTTAGCATCATCGCAAGGTGTCACCGACACCAACGCCACCCATGGCGACAGTCGCTCTCAACCACTCCCTGGCTTTGTCCAAGAAACACCGCGACGCCATTCATGGCGTCGCACGCGATGCCGCAGGCAACCCAAGGCAATAAACACAAACATAAGAAAAACAATTTTTCAAGATTGAAGAACAACAACGTAACCCAGAACAATAAATTCATAATCCAGAATAAACGCAGGTAGTAGATTTTGTGAAAAACCCAAAGCAGATACGAATACATAAACAATCACAAATTAATCTGGACAAAAATATGCAAAACATAATTTAGGGCTTCTAGAACAAAAGGGCAAAATTTATTCCAGAAACAGTATATGCATAGGAAACAATTTCTAGAATGAACATATACAACCAATAGACAATTCGAGATCAAGAAAATCCTAGAAACACTTTCCAGATTTAATACACAAACAGGAAACAATTTCCATAGCAGCCGTTGAAATAGCTTCAGATAAAACAAATCCAGAAGCAAATCATAATAATTTTTTTATCGAATCAACAACAATCAAGCATCAGATCAAGTAAAACAATTAAAAGAGGCTCTGATACCACTGTTAGAATCCAACCGTGATCAAATCACAGGCGTAACAGAAAAAACAAAAAATTTACAGATTCTGAACAGATCCTAATAATTGTAAAACTTGAATAAAAACCAAAAACGATTTAGAAATCGTACCTTGTTCGCTTTCTTGTTGAAAATTTTTTCCAATCGATCAATCACGAGCTGTCCAAGCGTTCAGCCTCTGATTGTATCTACAGAGCAATTTTCAACTGCTTTGAGAGGAAAAAGACAGAAGTGCTAGCTTCTAAAAGCTTTTCCGTATTTATAGAAAAATCATAAGAGTCTTTTATTAAAATTAAATGTCTTTAGTTATAATTAAAATCAAATTCTAATTCTAATTAATTTAATTTTAATAAAATCAAATATCTCATATTTGATTTGTAAAGTTTCTCAAACTTTATAATTAAATCTAACTTAATTAAATTGATTTTTCTTTTACAAATTGCTCTTTAATGTGTGACTCATTTGGTTCCTAATAAATTGACAATGATTATAAATTATAATTCTAATTCACAATTAAAATTAGATAAATTAAAACTTCTTTTAATTTGTCTTTAATTTTCCAATTAAACAATTCATAATCATAAATCATGATTGACATCTAGCAACATATCATGATTACCCAATTATTAGGAATGTCATACTGATTGACCTAACCTGTCCATGCATGGTTATAATGTATAATTTAATCCTTTCGTTATTCAATATTCTAATTGGACAGAGTATGGATATTGAGTCTACTCTTATCATCCAATCATGTTCGATTTTGCTAATTAGTAATTGATTTGTAATTGAAATTTGAAAACACCTTTTCAAATGTCAATTTACTCCGGTCAGAGAATTCCATAAATCATCACTAATAAAGAACAGGAGAATATTCTCTCTAATTACTTTAGAGTGACGAATCCTATATTGACTTACTCAACTATCTACATATGATTCATACTGTATCCAATTACTACCGACTGAATGATTCTAGGACGATTTATAAATAGCATCAAAACACATTAATTCTCATATTAGATACCTTGGTAATCTCAAGTATGAGGATCAATTATACAACCATTATTATGAGATAATCCACAGATACACAAGTAATGTTCCATTCGGGATTCTCATAATCAGGTCAATTCAGTGAAATTATTCTCTAATAAGCACCCACATGATTATTTAAGTGTCTCCACACTTTAATTTATGAGATCAATTACTTTCTTCATAAGAAAGAAACAAACATGTGCTAGTCAAATATTTCATCAATACCCCGTCAAAGAAACAAACATGTGCTAGTCAAATATTTCATCAATACCCCGTCTTGATGAAACTATGACTAGGACTATTTTAGGAATAATATAAAAACATGCAATTCGAATATCATAATTATAATCGCATTATAATTTTTAATTGCATAATAATTATTACATAGATTTTATCTTTATGATTAAAATTAAATAATTAATAAATACACAAAGATAAAGAATACTTTTTATTAAATAATAATAATAATGTCAAACAAATAAAATTACAATTAAAATAAATTGGCTGCAAGGACATAAACTAACAAGGAGAATATTTAGTAAAACAGAGGGTTACCATTCTTTTATAACTTCATTTAAGGTTGAAAAGAGCCGAACAGGATTAAAATTTAGACAAAAAGAAGGATGATAGTGTTACATAACCCAATGTAGGATAAGATTGAGGCAAAGAACCCAACAATATCAGATATTGTTGTGTGTTAATCTTATTGGAAAATGCGTTGGATAAAGAAAATTGAATTAAATCAAATATCATGCAGAATACGTATGTTATAATCAAGTATCATTTAGCGATAATACCATGCGTATTCAGCGTGATATTCAGAGAAAACAACTCCGAATGGCTTAAAGCTCCTTTTTTAGATAATATAGACCTATAGAGGATTGTTTATACATCGCATACATACGGAGATATGAACAATTAATATATTGTCGTCAAATATAGTCCAGTGATTAAGAGTTTGAGTTGTCAAAACCCATTAATAATCAGTTTATATTTAGAGAATATCTTACTAGCTAGTCTAGTCTTTAGGATTTTAATTAAGATATATCTAATTCCTGAAAATGAAAAGAAGAAGGAGGAAAAGCAGATTAGATCTGTGTATGTTAATGATTAAACATGCATACAGTATATGTGGGACTGGCCCCAATGTGATTAGTTGCAAAGAATTTTTGCCGACGATTTAAGAACAGCCACAAAGGATAAAGTGGATTAATTTGAAAAAGTCTTGTTATTAGTCCTTTCCATTCCACCTTTAATTAACATTAAACGAGTTGGATTAAGTAATTAACATTCACCATGGCGGTGCTTTAACTCATTTGTTTTGCATCATCTTTGCATCACATCAACGTGTCCGGAGGATTTCATCTTCGGTTGTTTAATTGAAATTTGAGTTAGTAGTTTACATATAAAGTTAATTAGGTTTTTGAATTATACATATTAAAAGTGAGTCAAAATCAAGGGTCCATGATGGACCGAGATAGCTTATTACTTGTTGCCATTAATGGATGTGCATATGACAAGATATGATTTCACAAGGGAAGCAACCTCACCAATGAATGAGGAAATCATTAGCTTTGCAGAAAGGTGGGTTAAATAACCCCTCTCATTCAATTCTTTGTGTCCCCATTGGGGCTTTTCTTATTGCCTAACGATTCATCTGGTACGTAACCCATTACATTTTCTCCCTTTTATGTGTTTTGAAAATGGTACGTTAAAACTAGATTATCAGCTTGTCAGAGTATTTAATAGTTTAATTATAAACAACTAAAATACTTCTTCATTCGCTTTAGATGCTAAGGTCAACATGTTATTTCCAGTGTACAAGGAAATTAACCATCAAATGGGGCTTAAATTTGAACTTTTAAGTCAACTCAAAGTTCATGGCGTTGAATATGTGGGATTGACTTTTGTTATCTGTTTTGGATACTACTAAGTATGCCCAATTGAAATGAGGGAAACATCATAATTGTCCAAATCAAAACCACATGAATGGAAATCTCCCACATAATTTCACTTCATGCATTTTTCACTTTTCATCATTACATGTTCTGCTGGCTACAAGTCATTACACGGCCCAACTTACACTAGACTAGTCCAACTCCTTCCATCCCATTACCAGTCATTAATAATTTTTTATATTAAAAAAAAAAGCACGTTGCAGCGTGATTGAAACTAATTACTGAGATTTGAAGCCAAAAATACCTCCAAGATATACTTTTAATTGTTGTATGAAATGAGATAAAGTTATCTTTGACAAATAATATAGTTAATACCATTATATATATATAATTGATAGAATGATTATGTATGTAAATGAATCAATTGTTATTGTTTTTTCTTTCTTGTCTCTTTTGATTAACAACTAGCGATTTAAAATCTCAGAAGAAGTGAAGTCCCTTAAGGATCTTTGGATGTTGAATCTCTCTTATGACAACCAGTGACGTTCTTTGTATGGCTTCAAGCATGGCCACAGGCTGTTGGTTAGTTAATACGAATATTAATAATCTTATAACATATGGTACGCAATCTACTTATATGTGTCCCACTTTCGCTCTCTCCCATATAAGTTTGCCTGTGAACAAAAGGAATATATAGAGATATCACCATCCCTCACTCTCACTCTCGCTCTCGCTCTCTTTCTCTCTCTCTGTTTCGTGGTTGAATGCTGATTTAGCCCGTAGTTCTTGCTCATCTTCCGGTTTACCCTCCATTGAACAAACACACGCAGAGAGATTAAAAATAATACCCATTCCCATAAATGGACAACACCTTATCCCCCTCTCCTCAAAATCTAACCGCTCTGTTTAGATAAGAGTGAAATCGATCTATTACAAAATCTCCGCCTAATCTTTCAAACTTAGTCCCCCAACTTAGTTTGTTATACACAAACAACACGTTTTTTTCCCTTAATAGGTTCTCATGAATTTCGCTCTTTCTCCATAATCCAATAGGGTTTAAATTCTGCAACTTCGCTTGCTTCAACTCACTATTCTTCCTTTTTAACCAGATCAGATAGTCCCTATTACGGAGATCATCATCATCAGTTCTTGTTCCTAGTACACGTTGATGGACTGCTTGAGGGAGATAGAAGGAAAACAAGCTCATGATCCTATTTTTACTGAAAGAATGAGTAAATCCTCACGTTGTGTGTGCGTTCCTGGTCCTGTAATCGTTGGAGCCGGCCCTTCAGGGCTCGCTGTAGCTGCTTGTCTAAAGCAAAAGGGTGTCCCAAGCACAGTTCTTGAGAGATCTAACTGTATTGCCTCTTTGTGGCAACTTAAGACCTACGACCGTCTTCGTCTTCATTTACCTAAGCAGTTCTGCAAGCTTCCTCTTAAGGGATTCCCCGCCGAATATCCAACTTACCCTACTAAACAGCAATTCATTGAATACTTAGAGACATATGCTGAAACTTTTGATATTCGGCCAAGGTTCAATGAGACAGTATCATACGCAGAGTATGATCACGCTCTTGGGTTTTGGCGTGTCAGGAGTGTGGGGCTAAAGGGAAAGGAGATAGAGTACGTAAGCCGGTGGTTGGTGGTAGCCACAGGAGAAAATGCGGAGGCTGTTCTGCCGGACATTGAAGGTATTGGAGAATTTGGAGGAGATATAAGGCATACAAGTTTGTACAAGAGTGGAGAGGAGTTTAGAGGGAAAAGGGTTTTGGTCGTTGGATGTGGGAATTCAGGCATGGAGGTTTGCTTGGATCTGTGCAATCATGACGCTAATCCATCGCTTGTGGTCAGAGACACAGTAAGTTGTTGTACTACTACTACTACTACGCTTCAATCCTCCTTCACTCTCCCTACAGAAGGGGGAAATAAACCAAAAAAAAAACCTCGAAAAGTTTTTGCAACTTTTTGTCAATTCAAGAGTCGAATTTAGGGATTTTCTTTCCGTCAGTTTATAGATCAAAACTTATCTTTTTTTTTCCCCCTTGTTTCCTCAACCAAGTCCAAGCAGTGCAATAGTAGTCTTCTCCGCAACTGCTAAAAATTCCATGAAAGCTGAGAACTGTTGCTCTTATAGATAAGTTGGCCCAAAAGGAGAAAATTATATTATATTACATACATGTAATTAATTACATATGTTTAGAGTTCCAAATACTTTTTCAAATTGAGAAACAATCTATATATTATATTGCTAGTAGAGAAGTAAAAATCCTTTTCATCTTTAACTTTCTTGGGATTCCCAAGCATGCGTAACATGGGTCAGAATTGTAGTATCTTACAAATATGTTGATAATAATTATAGTACATCAGAACCCATTTTCAAGTTCCTCTGATTAATCTTCTCTGTAAGAGAGTCAATACGCACGCACGAACTCCAGCTCTAGGCATGAATTGAGGAGGAGGGAATAGTGAGGATTAAGGGGAAAGCCTGTCACCTCTTTCAATAGTCTTGTTTTTTGGGGCACTTACGAATTTTATTTTGAATTTAGGTGCATGTTCTACCACAAGAGATGTTATGGAATTCAACTTTCGGGTTGTCCATGTGGTTGCTAAAGTGCCTGCCCATATGGCTTGTCGATCGGCTGCTGCTGGGAGCGTCTTGGTTTATACTGGGTGACACGGCTAGATTCGGATTGGACCGGCCGCAATTGGGTCCACTTCAACTCAAGAACCTGTCCGGGAAAACCCCAGTTTTAGATGTTGGAACACTTGCCAAGATCAAAAGTGGAGACATTCAGGTACTTTCCTAACTATTATCAGGTTATCATATTCCATATCGCATTCAACCTTTTACCCTTCAAATTGCTCTTTGGCAGCTATTTCCTTGATGATGGATCCTTTTAATCTACTGTTTCCATCTTATTACTTTTTTTCCCCCCCCTTCATTCACACTCGCTTAGTTCTCTCTTTTCTTCTGCTCTTCCTTTTTAAATTCCTTTACTTCCTCTTTTCCTTTCCATTATCAAAGCTACTTTAACAATTCTCGTATTATCAATTTCTCATCAACTATTTATCATGTCCTTGCCTAAGTTCATACAAGTCATAATTTGTTGAATTTACTTATTTTTTCTTTAAATTTTTTAAAATCAGAAATTGATAATTTATAATAATTTAATCAGAAATTTATAATAAAAGAGAATACTTAATTATTAGAATTCAATACTAGGTCTTGTTTGAATTGTGAAAAATGTTTTTTATTTTTGTTGCAACACTTAAAAAAATTTCGATCGAACTAAGTTAAAAGGAGAAAAGAAAAGTATACTAATTAATTTTCCATCTTCAAATTAATCATTTCCGTAGGTTATTGTTCCAATAAGAAAAAAATAGAAAAAAATATGGTAGAAGTGAAATCTTGATGTAATTCAAAACAAGGAAGTAGCAATTCTTCTCTTCAATCAAAAAAAAAAAAAAAAGCAATTCCAGTAATAACAAATAAACCATAATTAACTCTGATAACATATATTCGATTCCTATTATGAATGCCTTGATTCAAGCATCTCTTTTACACCTTTTTTTTGAAGTCGGATCCTAAATTTGACCGCTATTAGTGTAGGTATGTCCTGGTATCAAGAGGTTAAAACGTCTTGCCGTGGAGTTTGTTAATGGGAAAACCGAGAACTTCGAAGCAATTATTTTGGCCACAGGTTATAAAAGCAACGTACCCTCTTGGCTAAAGGTGCTTTTATCTACCTTTATTCTAGTTATTATATGTATATTTCCCTTCTTTTTGCCAAGTTTCTTGATTCTTATGTGTCTGTTAATTACCATAGCAACCCAAGTTTCAAAAAGGCTAACAAAAAAGAGAACATTGGCATGAATTGAACTTGTCAGGAGGAAGACATGTTCTCGGAGAAAGATGGATTGCCAAGAAAGCCATTTCCACATGGATGGAAAGGAGAGTGTGGGCTATACGCAGTGGGGTTCACTAAACGTGGAATACTAGGTGCTTCCATGGATGCCAAGAGAATAGCTGAAGACATCGAACGATGCTGGACAGCAGAAGCCAAACATAGCATGCCCTGTGCTAGGCCACTTCTGTCTCGACCATCTCAGTGATTATGGGGAATTTTAACTGGAAAGACATATAGAGTTGATGAAAAGCACTGAAAGGGTTTTCGATGAATGATGGTGACGAAAGACGCATTATCTAGGGTGGGTACTTGTTCTCATCCTCGATCGTGAAAGGAGAAGAAAAAGAGTTGGGGCTGGACCAAAAAGGGTTATATATAAAGATGAATGTACCCTATCTCTTTTATCAGGATCTGAAACCGGCCAAAGGGTTTGGGAATTAAAGAAAAGTTCAGAGCAAAAAGAAAAGGTTGTTTATGGCGTGGGGGACCTCAGAGATCGACAAGCTACCTGTACATCATCTTGTACATTTGCCAAATTTTCTCTAATTAGGTAATGACTTTTCTAGATAGGAAAAAGAAGGCGGTGGTAGGTTGTTTGGTATTTGTTTGCCCGGTGATGACTAGATATGATTATGTGGTTTTTTTTTTTTCATTTTCCCAATAGGGTTTTGGATATGAGATCATGAGACTATTAACATGTAATCTAATTCTGGTCTGCTAGCTGCCTAAAATTATATGCTTCACATCATCTTCCTTGTAGCTATCTAGGTTTGAGAAGTGCTCAAGAGAAATTGCCATTTCTAATGGCAAAATTCTTACGGATCATATAAATGCTACAATTCCTCCCTTTCTCTGTTTCTTTTTTTTGGCTTTTTTTTTTTCCTGTCAAGGGGCGTCCTTTCTGCAAATTTGATATAATTCAATCCCAGGAGAGGTCAGGACCACCGACTTCTCATGATAACCTACATATGGGCATTTAAAATCGACGGAATCACATTAAATGAAACGAGATTTGTCAGTTATTCTTCTCGTTATTTACATTTTACTCTCACTCTCCCAGCCACAGTTACGTCCCTGGGTTGGTAAGTTGCAATTAAATCCTCCTCGTCGATCTTAACATGTTCAAACACCAATCTGCTGTTATTATTAGCTAGCTACCAGCTGTTTAAAAACCTTACCTGATAGGTATCTTTGCAAGCTCCATACCAAATCCCAATATGCAATTTAATGCTCACCAGGGCCATGACACTAGTACGTAGAAAGTGCTTAGAGAATGGCCATTAGAGAAGATGATTAATGCCATCTTTTTATCCTCTAGTAAAAAGATTATACAGCCAGCAATATCTCGGTCTTCTACTGACCTCTTCAGGCAAATCATCCATCATATATGCAGGAAATCGTCGTCCTTAGCTCATCCATAATAAATCAATTACTTCAAGCATACCTTATGAGCTTGCAATTTTCCATATGCCACAACTTATCGTACTAATTGAACCCTAAAGCTATTTGGTTGGCAGCAAGTTTTGTCCGGACAATACAACCCGAATTGTCAACCTAAAGGTTGAAGATCATTTTAGAAAAAGTTCCAACTTACTAATCATTTGTTACGGAAATATGTAATAAAAATCAGTTTGGTTGTGATTTTATAGAGCACTTAGTCACCTGCATGAACCTTTTAAGTCTTGAACCTAAACCATATCAAAGAAGCCTAATTTAGATTTTAATTGTGAGACAATCTTACATAGTTTAAGACAAGGTCAAAACCCGATTGCTACTATTTTTTTTTTAGTTTGATTTGAATAAAATATTTTTCTCTTTTAGAACAATAAGGCAATTTGTTTACATCATAAATGAACGATCTAATTATTACATAAAGTTCCTCATAACTATGATCTATAATTGATTTACCTCCTTCATCTAATTAATTATTACATAAAGTTCCTCATAACTATGATCTATAATTGATTTACCTCCTTCATCTAATTAATTATTACATAAA
>JANZXR010000008.1:21298254-21332032 GCA_027575705.1 Erythroxylum echinodendron
CTTCAAAAATGGGGTCAATCAGAGGTCGGATGCAAAAGTTATAAACAATTGAATGTCAAACAGATTTACAAAAATATTACTCACTTTAACTCACTCCCAAATTTCCAAATTAATCAAAATAATTCACTAAGTCCCATAGAGAGGTAGATAAAGAACTTAGGAATCCGACGCTTCGAGAATCAGGTCAATCGGAGGTTGGATGGTCAAGTTATGAGCAATTGAATGTCGGAGGGTTCGGATGTCACAAAATTTACAAAACTGCCACTTAACCAATCTTAGTCGCGACTTGCCTTGAGGTCGCGAGGCTCGCGCTGAATGCAAGCGCTCGCGAGGGTGCATAGCGCCTTGCAATCGCCAGCGCTCGCGCTGGCGAGGAGCGCTATCGCAGCGTCGCTTCGTGATCGCGATGCGCGACAATGTCAGCGAAGTCGCCTGAGTCGCGATTGTTACGCGTAACGATCGCGACAATGCATCAGTGTCGCGATCGCGACTCACATCCATCCGAATCTCTTTAGCCTTCTTCTTCCAAACCATAGACTCTTTCAAACCACATAACTTCTCACACAGACCTCCAAAATTCACAAACTTGGTATCAATGGAAAGAGGAAAGAAAGACCTACAATTTTTATGAAGGATTCATAAAACAATTCCACCTCTATAGTAGTCAAAATTCACTGCAAAAAGGTCTATCCTATCAATTATAACCCAAAACAATAACACAACTTTTAAACATTATAACTACCTATCACAGTACTCAAAAATTCCATGCTTTATAGAAATGGAAAGATCAGAACATGCTATACACTTCTCATGAAGCACTCAGAAGCAAATTCAGCTTCTAACTAGGTCAAATTCACAATCAAAGTTTCTGCCCTGTTACAGTAACACCTAAACCATATCCAAAATTCATAAATTCATATCTTTCACTTCCCACATCAAAAAATTGCATATTATATATCATTGAAAAGCTCCAACATTCCTCTACAACTTTCATTTAGGACACTTACTCTAATTCAGACCATAAAAATCCAGAATTGTCCTCAGAACACAATATGCACAAAATCTTACACTTTTAGGCATTTTCACACAACAAAGCACCTAATCTTCGAAAGACATCTGAAATTCAACAACTCATAACTTTCAATCCTTATATCAAAAAAATTCATACTTTATGGTGATAGAAAGCTAACAAGAAGATCTATAACTTTCATGAAGACCAATTTAGCAAATTCTGCCTAATTCAACTCATATTAATTTCCAAAGCTTCAGTTCATAAATCCAATTTTAGTGTCATTAAAATGACACTGTTCATGCCTACACATATGCTCACATTTATGTCCAAATTAAGAACTCTTAAGGCTAGAATTAGACTTCACTTACTTCACAAGAATTGTAGCTAGAGGCTTTAAGTTTAATTCAAGCCAACAATCATCTCAATTTCACATCCACGTAAAAAGTTATGTCAGAAATACTGAAAACACATACAAACACAATTTCCAGATTTTGATCCTAACTCTCATTCTACATCTTCCATACCATTTCTAACACAACCAACACACACTTCACTTCATAAATTCACCATAACCCATCTTAAAACTTGTCCTTAACCATTGGGCCACAAAATCACAGTACACACATACTCAATTTTTCATTAATTCCAATCCATCTAAAACATCATAATTCACCTAAATAACATAACATCACATTCTTTAACTTCTAACACATCATTCATCCATCTTCCAAGACATAACATACCCAATTTAATCAAGACATAAGTTCATGCAATTCATTCACATAACACCATAATTTATGCATTTAACTATAAATTAAGAGCATAAAACACAATTCTTACCACTTAAGCTTTTCACTTCTTCAATCCTTCAACACTTCACAAATTTCACTACTTTCTCACCATCTCATACGACATCTTCATCATCTTAATGGGTGAGAGTTTAGGTTAGGGTTTTAAAAGAACCATGGAAGAGTAAGCAAGGTGTAGAAGAGTGGAAGAAGGTGAGAAAAAATTCAAAGAAGAGATAAAGAGAAGAAGCTACAGATGTAGAGCCAAAATTTTCTTTCAAAACACTTATCACTTTGATAAAAAGAAGCAAAAAAGAAGACAATATGGAAGAGTCGTGAAAGATGACAATAACATGACTTTTATTAATACCTAAGGTAGTTCATTAATAAAAGTCATGTTATTGTGTCACTTGCCACATGTCACACTTTCATTGGTGTACTAAATTTTCTTCCCAATTCAATTCCAATTTTTCTCCAAAATTCTAATGGCTCAATTTAAAAATTCTTAATTTCATGTGTCCAAGTTTCCAGTGCCATTGGACAGTCATTTCCTCTACCGGTAAACTCTTATTATGTCGCTTGACTATTTTTCGAGTCCTGAAATGACTCCGAAAAATTTCCGAAAAATTTCTAAAATTCTCTAAAAATTAGAAAACCCCAATGACCCTCTCCAACACAATTTTTTACACACACAAAGCTTATTTTTCAAAATTCACATTTATTCACAACTACACCGGGAAAATGTCATGAATGCATGTACAGATATTTTTCATGTGCAAAAATCACTGTTCACATGTATATGTATATTATACAATGCATGAGCATGAGATGTATTTTCCTAATTTCTCCGATTGATCTCCCGTGTACCAATTTCCGTGGTTCGCATAAATGTATGGAAACGGGATGTTACAATTCAAAATTCCAATAGCTCATTTTAAAAATTCTTAATTTCATGTGTCTAAGTTTCCAATTCCATTGGACAGTTATTTCCTCTATCGACAAACCCTTATTTTGTCACTTTACAGTTTTTCGGGTCCGGAAATGACTCCGAAAAATTTCCGAAAAATTTCTAAAATTCTCTAAAAATTAGAAAACCCCAATGACCCTCTCCAACACAATTTTTTACACACACAAAGCCTATTTTTCAAAATTCACATTTATTCACAACTATACCGGGAAAATGTCATGAATTCATGTACAGATATTTTTCATGTGCAAAAATCACTGTTCACATGTATATGTATATGATACAATGCATGAGTATGAGATGTATTTTCCTAATTTCTCCGATTGATCTCCCGTGTACCAATTTCCGTGGTTCGCATAAATGTACGGAAACGGGATGTTACAATTATATTCTTTATAAGATCATTTATGAGATCTTAGCTAGAAAACTCAAGCTAGTTCTTCAATATCTTGTTAATCCAACTTAATTAGCCTTTATTAAGGGAAAAAGCATAAGGGATAACATCTTTTTCATATAGGAACTAATGAAGAGCTATAATTTATAAGGCTCATGGAAAATCCATGTGATGAAAATTAATATTCACAAAGCTTTTGACACTTTATATTGGAATTTCACATAGAGTCTCTTGGTTTCCTATCCCTCATTATTGATTAGATAACTCAATGTATTACTACTCCAATATACAATGTAGTAATTAATGGTGAGGCTTGAAATCTATTTAGAGTGGCTAGAGAAACTAGACATGGGATCCTCTCTCCCTTTAACTGTTCACCATTACAATTGAAGTGTTTTTAAGATTAACAATGCATAACATTAATAGGGAGAGAGGATTCAGATTTCATAAGAAATATAAGCAGCTAAGGATCTTTAAGCTAACATTTGTAGATTACTTATTTCTTCAATGTGGGGCTAATTCCATATCATTTTCTTTTTAATTATTCACTAGAATCTTTCAGCAATATGTTAGGGTTAAGCATCAACAAGAAAAAGCTTCATCATGTTTTCATATGAAGCTTTAAGTTTTACTAATTTCCTGATGGAAATAGATAGCTTCAGCTTCCAGGACCTCCTTTTATCTACCTAGTAATACTTATCAAGTTGAAAAGAATCACATATTGGACTATTAACCTCTTTTTTTTAATGGTCAAAAGGAGAATTAATAGCCAGTGCAATAAAAATGTTAACTTATATAAGGAGACTCTAGCTAGTTATTTTACTCTTTAGTAGTCTTTATACCTATTGGTCTTCTTATATTTTCCAAACTAAGAAGTTCTACAAGGATTTAGAGAATTTAATAAGGAGCTCCCTCTAGTTAGGTGGTGGATACAAGAACCCACATCTTGAAGTGAGTTGGAGTATATTTTATTTGCCTAAGAAAGAGGGTGGATTGGGTAATCAATCTATTTCTACAATCAATAAAGTGTTGTTGTCTAAATGAATATGGATATTGCTCAATGATAAGAAATCATTACAGGTAAAAAGGATTAAGGGTCACTACCTAAAGAACAAAAACTTTGAGATCATCAAACCTAGGAAATACACTTCTTGGACTATATATCAACTCCTAAAGCTTTTAAAAAAATCTTCAACTGTTGATAAATTTGAGGACAAGGAAAGAAACTTTGTTTGGAGTTGTTATGAAAATTGGTGCTATCTTAGGCCTCTCTGTCTCTATCCCAACTTTCAAAATGTTAGGTTACATTTCTAGGATAGAAAGTTTAGTCAATTGATTGGTTATTTCTTTACCAATATTAATTTTAACGCAAGTGCATGGCATAGTTGTAGTTAGTATCAGCAAGTACAGGTGATCTGCATAAAGACAATGAGTATTAGTAATTACCTTTCTCCTATTATGTTGTCTAAGAATTGAGTGTTGGTTTTTAATTAAAAAATAAAAAATAAAAAATTAAAATAAACAGAAAAAATAATGAGCAGATAACAAAGAAATCATTTAGAGAGAATTAGTTCTTAGGTGATAAATCCCCCTGAAACCCTTAGATAATTAACCTTTTATTGTACAATTATTTTACTGACTATTGGTCGTGGAAATTCCTATCACATGCTAATAACTCACTTGAACTACTGAAAACTAATTTTAGTTTATCAACCGAATTACTCAAGTTAAAGGTTTTAAGACTGCTTTATCGGTTTATGAATTCCTTTATTAGGTTTGACCCTAATCAAGAGGATTTGTGTCGATCAATCTTTAGGTTTGCAATAAACTCTTTTTAATTATGGTAGATTTATTCATACAAAAAATTTCTCTATCTCTATATTATGAAATTAGATTATATACTAATATTTTGGATATATTGGAATATGTATTAAACACATAATTGAATCACATTATATCAATCAAAATAATTGCATTAAATAATATAATTAAAACATGTTGTAGCAAAAAATAGGGCTCATTACACTTAGACATTAAAGATGTTTATTTACATATGATAGAAAATGAAATCAAACAAAAGAAAAAAGAAAAACACATTGAAAACAAAGAGTTTATAGTTTTAAAACTCCTTTCTTTTCTATCGAATGTTCTTGTAAGGTAAAGGTTTGATGTGGAATTCTATTGGATCAATCGATAATTTCTTTGTGTTTTCCAAGCTTCAAGATCAATATTGCCTTTTCTAAATGATCTCTACGTCTATAATTGCCTCTTTAAGTATTCTCTTTTATTTTTCCTTCACTCACGTCTTTTTATAGTAATTTTTAGGATTTCTAGAAGATAAATGGTCTAATACTCAAGTATGTATTAGATTGTGTATAATCTAAAATCTCTAGAATTTGCAATTTTGCACAGAGTGAGAGACTTACACGGACAAATACACAGTTGTGTATCCCTTAATTACTTAAAATCTTTGTTTTAAGTAATGTTTTCATCCAAATTCTTCTCCTTTAGTCCATGAAGGAAATTATAATCTATAAATGCACTGGAGCAAATTAAAAACCCAATTTACAATAAAAGTATAAAATATCAAGTAAAAATGTATCAAATATGAGTTATAAGTCAAATATGCGTCTATCAAACATCCGTACACTTAATCTTATTTGTCCTCAAGTGAACCATAATCAAAATTAAAAATCTTATAACATCTATCCTTCATCAATCTTGATTTGTCCATTCATAATATAAATCATAATGTTATCTTGAATCAAATTAACTTGCAAACAGAGTTATGTCATCTTAAAATTAACTTCCTAAGCAATATTAATAATAATCACGTCAATAATCTCATTGAAATCAAAAGCATTAACCTCTACACCCTCACCAGTATTTCACTCATTGCACTCACATTTTTAGGGCGAAAGGCATCAAACTATCAAATCAATGCATAGTAAAACTCTTAGCATATGCTTGCAATTTCATCACATCTCCATCACTTATGTTAACTAGAAACAAATATCAAAAGGTCTTTATATAGGTTGAATGGGGCTTAGGTATGGTATGATTGGGTTAATAAAAAGTGTTGAATTGAAGATAATTTACTAAAAAGAAATTACAAGAAAGTTGTTCACAATATACACATATTCTTTTATTGTAACTCCATTGGTACCATGCACTTTCCTTCTTCTTTTTTACTATGCTCTTTTTTTTCAATCAAAGAAAATTTTGAAGCATTTCGTACCAAAATTAAAGAAAAAATAGAACTTTCAAGATTTTTAAGTTTGAAATAACCAAATAATGTAAATAACCTTTAAAGTTCAAAACAATAAAAGGATTCAAAGAAATTAATATGAAGGTTATTATTTAGGTTATAAGCAGTGAAAAAGGCTAAAGCTCAACTTTTTTATTCCTAAAGATATATTTAAAGGAAGGTAGTCATCAAAGAAATACACTAAAAAAATGTTAAATCTAAGTGCCTTTATCACTTCAACGCTTTTAATTTAACAAATATGGTCTCAATATGTATACTGAGAGCAAGTTCTAGAATTGTTCAAGTATGCACAATAACGCACATAAAAGAAATAAAAAAGCTTAAAATTTTTGAAAATTTCTCTTTTAGGTTCAAAGCTAAAAAAAAAGTTATATATGTGTAAATAGTATGCAATTTCCATTTAATTCAACTATCTCCGTAGTTAACAAAAAGATGAATTATAAAATCAAATTTATTCTAACTTTTATCATTTTTCATACTAATTCAATTCAATATTCAATAATGATATACAGTATTGATGGACATATTTCAATTAAGTCAAAACATCAGCTCATAAAATTTTATAACCAAGATTATAATAAGCTTAAGAAAATCATGAAAATCATTAATCCCTTCCCCACACTTAAACTCGTACATTGTCCATAATGTAAGCAATATAAGTATATATAATAAGTTTGAAGGTTTAGTGGTACTTTCTTGAATATGAAGGTTTTTCCAATTTCTAATCCATCCAATACTATACTACATCCTTGAAAAATATAAAGAAAAAGGGATAAAAAGAACTTGAAAATAAACAAGAAAATAAATATGAAATAATAAAATAGAACAATCATAAAATTTAAAATAAACCTATCCTAATTCATAGGTTGCCTCCCATATAATGCTTGTTTAACAGCATTAGCTTGACATACCCTACACTTTTACCCATCGTCCGGGGTTGATAATCAGTGGCTTTCTTCCATCCATTTCTCTACTTAATTGTAGCCTGTAAGTAAGCCACCCGTTGCAAGATAATCATAAGGACATAATTGATCAAATTAGTAAAAATAATGGACTCTATTAATTTCTTTTTAATAAAAACCTATCAAGAATATAGAGAATAGTAACACTCCATAAGTCATTGATGTAGTAGCCCGTTTTCCATACTAAGGGTTAGAGCCTTAGATTGTTGCATATGAGTCAAATCATTTTAGCATTCATGAAATGCATTTCATTAACATGCATATCATTACATGAATTGTGATTTCATACACATTGCAAAGATATTATATGCACTCAATTGACATATTTCGGGGTATGAAAGGTTTAAAATGATTATGATTATGATGTGAATTGTGTAATGTTTATGTCTTGAATTTTGGTTTGATTGGTTACAAGTAGTAAACTTGGATTTAATTGTTACCATTAGAAAAGTGATTAATTAAAATTTATATTTAGACTAGGAAAAGTGCCAAGTGGTAAGAAAAATTGACATATGAAAAATTAGGGTGACTAAGCCTATGAAATAAGTGACAAATGTCATAGATAAATGAGTGAAATTTGGCATGGGTAATTAATTGACAAATGGAAGCAATGATTGAGTGACAAATGTCACCTTAAGGAGGGGATAAATGGTTTACATGCTTAAGGACATATGTTAATGTAATATGGTGACATCTAGCATTTAAAGTTTAAAGTTTTTGCATGGTTTAGTTTCAGCCTTGCTCATTCTTCTTCTCTTCTAATCTCTCACCATTGCAACTTGCTTCTATCTCCCATCCCTGTGTTTTTCTTTAAGCTACGCTAAATTACCACACCAAATACAAGCTTTTACCTTTCAAAAAATAGCTAAAGAATCAGATTATTGTTGTCTTTTTATCATAGCTGAAAATCATCCAATTTCTACCTTGAATTTGTGATGATCTTGCATGCATGGAGGGCTAGGTTAACTTGATGAATTGAGCTGAAATTGGAGGCTAAATAAGTAAGTAAAGTGTTGTTCTTTATGGCATGTTATAACATAAAGACTATGATGATTGAATTTGGATAAATTGTATATGATATTGATGTTGAAGATGTGTTGGAAAATGGAGAATAATTGGACACTTTTCTGGTCTATTTTTGAATATAAGAAATAGTAGTTTATGGACTCTTGTATGGATGATTTAAGTTGGGATTGGAATTATAATTGATGAGGAATTCATTCTAAAGATAGGTGTTGTTAAGGTGTTTTCAAATTTGGAAAATTTGAGTTGTAGATGTTATTTGTCATTGAGGTTAATACTATTTCTGATCATAACATTTTATTAGACAAAAGATGTGGCTCACACATATGTGTTGATAAGCAGGGTCTCAGGGATTATAAACCACTTAAAAAGGGAGAGATGGACCTACAAGTTAGAAATGGAGCAAGAGTTGATGCATCTTCCTAGTGGGCTAGAGCTAATTTAGGATAATTGCTATTATGTAACCATTGTGACGAGGAACATTGTATCTATTTCATTTCTTAATAAAGCGAGATTTCATTTAACTTTTTCAAGCAATGATTGTTCAATTAATTTGAATGAAATATTGTATGATACTGTTACATTGTGCAATGGTATTTACATATTAGATATGTGTAATCCAATTTTAAATATCAATGATAATAAAATACAAAAATGAGATAACTTAAAATCATCTTACTTGTGGCATTGTCGACTTGGCCATATAAGTGTCAAACGCATGACTAAGTTATAAAAGAGTGGTAGCTTAGGTTCATTTGATTATGAATCATATGACACATTTGAATCTTGCTTGTTATGTGAGATGATTAAATCACCTTTTAAAGGAAAGGGTGAACGAGCGAATGGATTATTAGACCTAATACATTTTGATGTATGCGGTCCAATGTCCATTCATGCCAGAGGTGATTTTATGTACTTCATTACCATTATCAATGATTATTGATGATATAGGTATGTTTATTTAATAAGATACAAGTCTGAAGCATTTGAAATGTTCAAACAATGTAAACATAAAGTAAAGAAAAAGCTCGGTAGAAGTATCAAGACACTTCGATCAGATCGAGGCGGTGAATACTTGAATAAGAAGTTTCTAACTTATCTTAGGGATAACGAGATTGTATCCCAATGGACTCCAGCTTACACACAGCAACATAACCGTGTGAATAAAAGGAGAAACCAAACCTTGTTGATTATAGTAAGGTTAATGATGGGCTTAGCAAATCTACCGAAATCCTTTTAGGGTCATACACTCAAGAATGCTATTTATGTGATAACGAAGTTGCTTCAAAAGTAATTGATCTTATTTCATATGAAGTATGGACTAAAAAAAGGCCCTATCTTTCTCATATGAAAGTCTGGGGTTGCCCGGCTTACGTGAAGTGGATTCAATCAGACAAGCTTGAAGCCAAATATGATAAATGTCTATTTATAGGATATCCTAAGGAAACAATTGGATATCAGTTCTATAATGCTTTAGAGTAAAAGGTTCTTGTCTCAAAACATGCTGTCTTTTTAGAGAAAGAGTTTCTCCTAAGAGAAGACAGTGAGAGCAAAGTTGAACTTGATGAAGTTCATATTGCTAAAAAAGACGCAAATCAACTTTTTGAACCCGAAATTGTTATTCACAGAGATGAGACAACAGTTGAACCTTCTGACACATAAGATGTTTGTAGGCCAAATAGGATATGCAATGTTCTAGAAAGATATAGATTTTTTGTAAGTGAACAAAATAATGTATTGCTCATAGAGGACGATGAGCCTACATCCTATGCAGAGGCTTTGAATAGTTCAGAACCTGAAAATGACTTCAAGCCATAAAGTCCAAAATGAATTCCATTTTTGAAAAACAAGTATGGACTTTGGTTTGTTGGATTAAAAAATAAAACATGCATCAATTTGGAAGAAATGGTAAATTTCAAAACTTTTTGGAAATCAAAATTTTAGCGAAAGCAATATATCCAAATCAACATGCATAGCCACATAAGATATGGTATAAGGAAAAATATTTGCATAATCACAAAATGGAAAATATTACTGACTCCTTCGCTACAAATTTAACTCCTCGCTGTGCTATCCTATCCTTGGCAATGTATCCTCTCCTAGTTGATGTATCCTCTTCGCCGTATTGTATCCTCTTCTTGATATTGTATCCTTAACCAATCCGATCTACCACTTGATCTTCGTGGACAACTTGGTTAACAAGATCCTTTGGTGGGAAAGGAGAAGAAAACTTTGGAGGAGATTTTTCTTAGAAGAAAGTAGCCAAAAATGAGACACTCTCTTGCAATTTTCAGCTCACTATTCAAGATAGGAGAGAGAGAGTTAAAACAATTTAAGAACCCCTTCTTACACCCTCTCAATTTTTCTTAATCTCAAAGGAAAGAATAAATTTATATGAAATGCATCATTTGTTTTTTCAATCAATCATAAAGAAACTAATAAATGAGACTCTTCTCTTTTTTCTTTAAGATGGTTGTATGAAAAGACTATTAAACTAAATGTGACATACCAATTTCGATTTTTGATGATGAAAGAAGAAAGAGGCAAAGGAAGATGGTCCATCAAATGTACCTCTTTCTTCTTTAATCTAATGAATGTCAATAGGTTACATGCTCATTAAAAAACCACCATTAAACCATTTAATGATAAGCTTATTACTCCATTTAATGATGATAAAGCATGTTAAAAAACATCTTAAATATAGCAAACTAATGTTAAATGTGCAGATGCACATTTACCCATTAAAGCCAAAATTCCATCTCTATTTATATTTAGTAACTTTGCTTGATAACCTTCTTTGAAGTCAAATGAGGAATTTTATTGGACTTAGATAATTCAAGCTCCAATAATCCCATAATTAATTTAATCTCATTAGAATTAATTCTAGCTTATTAACTAAATGTCATTCCACTAAAGACAATTAGTTGAACACTTAAATTACTAAATATTATGAGAACACATGTTTCAATATGTCCAATTGCAAACTGTAATATGAACCATATTATAGCCATTAGCACAATAAAGGGTAAAATTACCATTTTTCCCTTATGTTGGCTTTTCCTTCTAGATCTCCCATTTTACTCTATATAGTGATTAACACACAAGATCTTATCTTGGTGTCAAGACTTGATGGGTAGCTAGTCCATCAAACTACTGGTGCCAGTTTAATCACCAATCTTTATAAAACATCTAGAAGTGATGATATCACTATAAACTCTATATTTGAGTGAATGTTTCCGGATACATGTTTTAATTAATAATTCCAACATGTAGACACTAGATTAATACTTTGTAAAAATCCATTCCAATCATATTAAGAATTATAATGAAACACATATGAGTTCACCACTCATCAAGACCGTAGTCCATAATAAACGTATGCTTAAGTTGTATGTTTTAAGATTAAAGTAATGGCCCACTTTATTCTTTACAAACAAAATTGATTCCAGATTCATTTAATAGTGCTATATCAATAGTTAACTACTATCATGATATGAAACTCATCATTTCCTTGAAGTAAACTCTTTTACTTACACGGAGATAAATCACAACACTATAGTCTAAACCATAATCAAGCGACCAACTTGATTATTCAACTGTGAATCCATTATTTTAGATTCTTATAATATACATGTTTCCCATACATTGCTATGTATATGTATATTACTTATAAAAGAATCTCGGTACCTTATGACTAGATATGTAATGCTCATAAAAACCAAACTCTTTTGTTTTATTAATAATAAATACTTTTATTAAAAAAGTAACTGGAAGAAAATTAAGTTATAAGTAAATACACTTGCTTTCTAGGGCACTATATTTACATAACACCAAAATGGTTGACCTACCTGAAGGGCTAAAACCCAAAGGGTGCAAGTGGATTTTTTTTAAAAAAATTAACATGGATGGTAATATGATTACCTATAAAGCAAGGCTAGTTGCTAAAGGATATTGTCAAAGATAAGGAGTTGACTATGATGAGACATTTATCCCCATAGCCATGCTTAAATCCATTAGAATACTCATAGACATTCCTGCTCATTATGATTATGAAATATGGCAAGTGGATGTGAAGACGACTTTCATGAATGGAAACCTAGTTGAGGATGTGTATATGATACAACTTGAGAGCTTCATATCCAAAGATGGCAAAAGGGTATGCAAGCTTTAGAAATCTATTTATGAATTGAAACAAGCATCTAGGAGTTGGAACATTCGATTTACTGAGATAATAAAAGAGTTTGGTTTCTCACAAAATCCTGATGAAACTTATGTGTATAAAAAGGTCAGTGGAAGTGCTATCATATTCCTTATGCTATATGTGGATGACATCTTACTAATAGGAAATGATGTATCAAGTTTGCAATTTGTCAAATTTTGGTTTTCCCAGAATTTTTCCATGAAAGACCTTAGAGAAGCAACTTATATGTTGGGAATAAAGATCTATAGAGATAGATAAAGAAAGTTGCTAGGTCTTTCACAGTCGATATATATAGATAAAGTGCTAAAGAGTTTTAGCATGGAGCAGTTAAAGAGAGGGTTTCTTCCTATGACTCATAGGATAAAACTCTCGAAATTTATATTTCCTAAGACAAGATGAGAGGACTCGCATGAGTATGATCCTGTATGCTTTGACAATAGGATCAATCATGTAAGCTATGTTATGTACAAGACCCGATATATTGTATGCTCTAAGTGTTACGAGTAGATATCAATTAAATCCTAGTAAGTGTCACTGGGTGGTTGTCAAGAATATCCTAAAGTACTAAAGAAGGACTAAGGATGTATTCTTGATATATGGAAATGGAGATCTCGTAGTGAGCAGATATACGGATGCCAGTTTTCAATTTGACTAAGATAACTCTAAGTTCCAGTTAAGTTATGTTTTCACACTGAATGGTGGAGCAATCAGTTAGAAGAGTTCCAAACAAGAGACAATTACAGATTCAACGACTTAGTCAGAGTACATTGTAACTATGAGAGTGGTAAAAAAAGCTATTTGGATCAAGAAGTTCATTATAGAACTTGGAGTGGTTTCGAGCATTGTAAACCCATTACTGTTGTACTGTAATAACAATGGGGCTATTGCTCAAGTCAAAGAACCAAGGTCTCATCAGAGGTCCAAGTACGTACTCAGGAGATATCACTTGATCAGGGAGATAATTGGAAGAGGTAATGTTAAGATAGAGAGAGTGCCCACAGATCATAACATCACTGATCCTTTAACTAAGCCACTTCCTCAAATGAAAATTGATTCCAGTGTACTCATGTATGGTATTAGATACAAAGGTGATTGACTTAAGTGCAAGTGAGAGATTGTTATATTAGTGCTCTAAAGGCAATCACCTTTAGCACTTTTGTACAAACTTTATTTTGATTAATAAAGTGAAAGGCAATTTTCATTAATTTGATATTTGTTTATATATGAATTGATGTCGATCTTAAATCGAATTAATGAAGTCTATGATACAAAACGTAACATAAAAGAAATCATGATGAGATTATGATAATGAGATTCCTATCATATGTAATTATATTATAATCTAAATAATCTCTAGTCATAGGATTAATAAGACAAGACATTATTAATCCAGATAGCCTAGCACATGTTATACTCTTTGATTTGATAAAGCAGTAGATCTTACAAATTATAAGCATGAGATGTTTAGAGTTAACATGTAGATGCTTACTAAGAGTAGTAACTACATTAGATGACCACTATGCGATTATCATAGCAATGATCTATCAAATGGCAATGATTAATCTCATTATAGCAATGGTGCAAATATTCTTAGACTTGAGGTACTCAAGGATATATTGGATATTAATCTTATGCTTTGACATGGATATTAATCCTATGCTTTGACATCATTCCTTGCTGCCTCAAGGGGAGGTTACTCATAGGGTGGTGATTAAGTACAACTATTGGTATTTAAAGGTAATTGGGTAGTCAATAAAGGATTCACCACTCCTGATAAAAGGAGATGATTGTCTATGGAATGGTTCATAAGTCAGAGAGTTAACTATCAAAGAGTTCATGTGTTAATTCACTTATATTCTAGTAAATTGGCTTTATGAAACCTTTTATGGTTTGTTTGAATTAAGAGTTAATTCAAGTAGCATGAAACCATCCATGATTTGCTCAAATTAAGAGTTAATTCAGGTGCCCAAAATAATCGGGAGTCTAAGGGTCACATGTATAAAAGATCGAATGAAAAACAAAGTGTGTATGGCTACTTTTAAGTAGGCCACGATAAGCCACGATCGTGACCGAAGGCGAGGCTATCAATTAAGTAGGCCACAATTATGGCCTATGCACGACAGCTGTACATAGGTGAGTTCTTCACTTATGTTCAAGGTGTCTAACAAGTCTAACAAGTTCGCACACACTCAAGTGAGAGGATAAAGAGTTTAGAAGAGTTCCAGAGAGAAAGGAAAGTGGTCTTGAGTCTTCTTCACATAATTTATGCAATTGTTGCATAAATCTAATTGCATGCAAGATATTCTTGATCTATCTCTCCCTTTGAACATCTACTTGAACTCATCAAAGTTTGGTGTTCTAACCATCTTTACACACTGCTTCTTTTCCTCTTTGTGTGTTCTTGGATTATCAAGGAAGGATTTGGTGTTTGCTATAACTCAAACAAGGTGAAGAATCAAGAAATGAGGAGAACAAATGGTATATGTGTTTAAATTTCATGTTCTTATGATTTGTCTATGCATGCATATGTGTTTCTAGTTTCTAAAGGGTGTCATGTGGTCAGAATTTAGATTCTAACACTTCCGATGCATTGTCATGCATGTGATGCATGAATCAATAGCTCCCCAACATATTATATTCAATAAATCAATTATTGAATCAAAAATATATTGTTATATATTGAATTGATATTTTTATATTTCTTGAATATTCAATAAAATATAAATTTCAGGTTAAAATATGTCACCAAAATCAAAATAGGATATGATGCAATCAAGGTTCAGACCATAATTTGGAGTCAGTTACTTTCCAAGTGAAGCATCACATTTTTTAGTTGCAATAGAATAAGATGTTGTACCTCCAACTACTACATATGAAGATGAGGCATCATATTCAGTAACTGCTGCGACACCATCCAACAACTTTACACCATCCAGCACCCCTATATTGACAAAGATATCAGGGGTAAACATTGTGGATGAAGGAGGCAAACTCTATCCTGGAGCTGAGGGAGTTGATGAAAGAATTTACATCACAATTGCCAACAATTTGTAAGTGAAAATACGTGAAACACGATATGTTTATAATTAAGTTATAGGTTTAAATTAAAAATGATATAAAATTGTTTTTATATTAGGTTGATTTTATCTGGACCGTTCTCAAGAAACATGACATCTAAGTTTAGGGAGAAGATTGATCTTGAGGGTTATATGTGGAAGAATATCTCTTAGGTGACAAAGGATTTTTATTATTAGGAGTTTGAGGTATAAACAATATATTTTTTGCAATTAATTTTTTTACATTAATTAGATAAATATTGTAAGTTATAAATACTTATCTTATGTTTTTTCTTTTTTTAGAAAGAATTTTTTTGGGATTCTGAATTTGACTTGGTTATTTATAAAGTATATGAGAGATGAGCTCGTACACATTATAGAGACTTTTTTGGTGCGAGACACAAGACTAATGTACGACATCCTTATATTTTTGAAGAAATGTGGAGTCATTAGTAGTAGTATTGGACATCACTCGAGGCAATGTCCATTTCAAAGCATAATTTTACCAACAGATGTAGACCAGGGGGAGAGAGTCTTCCCGTGCACACTAAAGGATCTATTACCCACCATAAGCATACAGAAAGACTTGTAAGTATCTACACTTTACACTTATGTTTTGATTATTTTTTTACTTTGATGTATTTCAATTTAATTAGATGTGTGAATTTTAGAATTAAAATATATGTATTATGGAGAATGATAATATTATAAATGTTTGATACCATATATGGCTATGTTGCTGAGTTACTTTCTTTGTTTAACAGAGGGTAAATATCATAAAAATAGAGGAAATTTTGCCAAAATTTTTATAAGTTGTAGTTTATTTATAATATTTTATTTTGATGCAAGAAAAGTCTATATGCAGGAAGTCTACACCCCGTCAACCCTTTTGCACACTTACACTAAGAAGCATGACGGTGTGACCTTCGTCAACACCAGATATAGAGAACTAAATGTATTTGAAATTTATGTTTTAATATTAATGCATAATAATTATCAATTTTTAACATAAACATTTCCTTCTGATAAGACCAAATACAAGAAAGCATTCAACGACAATCTCAACAATTTGAAGATGTTGATGAGAGTCAAACATATATTCATGCAGTGGGTGGTAGAGACCATTGTGCAAGGATCTTCGACTTAGATTAATTTACGAACACATGTTATTTGCAATCCTCCACATCCACTATAGCAGCATCTAGTAGGTGGTTTGCATCCAACGAAGTCCATGAGCTTCGGAGCACAGTACAAGCACTGGCAACTCAATTGCAACAGTTGATAAAGTACACAACCCAACTTTGTAATGAGATGGATGATTTGAAGGGGAAGGGTAATACCTCATCGCAACATTCAGAGCATCTACATTCATCAAATGAATATCGTAGTTGTAGTCATTTTGTACAAATTAAATACTTATTATTGTAGATAATTTTTTATTATCAGTTAAGATAATTTTTACTTTATAGCATCAATCAACTTTCTGTTTTAACAAATTAAATGTAGAAACAAATCAAAATATTATAAACAGATAACTGATAATTGTATAAATTATACATTAATCATAAGATTATCAAATAAAATTAAATGTAAGGAAAATTAAAAAACAATATTCGTAAATTTATCGACAGAAAAACAAAATTCGTCAGTTAAATGTGAATTTACCAACAAACCGTCAAAATATGTAGGTAAAATATAGTGAATTTACCTATAAATCACTAAGATCTATCGGTAAAATTAGTCGTGAATTCACCGAAAGATTTCTATCGACAGAAGAGCCTTATCAGTTGCAACATTTACTGACCGAAACAAACCTTCCATCACTAAATTTACCGATAGCACAAGAATTACTATCATTAAGTATAGTGACAGAACAGAAATATCCATTGGTAAATTAGCGATGGAAAATTTGTACTCTGTCACTAATTATTACCTACGGCAGTTTCTATGATGACTCATTCTGTCGGTAAATTTCATCGCTAACTTAACTTATTGACGAAAAAACTTCACATTTCATCGATAATTTTCTTCGCTAAACCCAAATTTTCTTATAGTGACTAAAGCCCAATCAATCTTGACTTATGTCATTAGAGCCCAAGCTCAATCAAGTTTTAGGTAGACTCCTATTAAATCCCAAAACCTAATCTAACCTTCCTGAAACCTGACTCGATAATGCCATTGGAACCTTACTAGTTTCCATAAACCTTACTTAAACAACAGTTTCATCAACCATATTGTCATAAGCTGATCTACCTTTTTTTTTTCTAATAGAGATAAAACAAGAAAAGCCACCATAGTAAGTAAAAGAGAAATGAAAAAGACGAGGAGAGAAAGAAACTCTACTACCTTAAGAGCAATTTAATGACAAGTGAGGCAAAACCGTTAAGAAAAAGAAGTGAGGTAAAATCATAAAATTCTATTGACACTATTATCAATACAGTAGGTTTCGAGACATTATACATTGAAACTTCCTCTAGTGATAAAACCATCAAATTCTTCACTGTTTATTACACGATGAATCAAAATTGTACAGTGAAGCAAGTGGTAGAAAAGAGGACGTAAGAAAAGAAGAAGATAACAAATACTGTTTTATAACTTTGACTTATATATAGTCAAGCTTTTAGGACTAGACTTAAAGCTTGAACTTGAGTTTGGCTTGAAGTCTGAAACTTAAGAAAAAAAAAGTCTAAACTTTGTTTAAAGTTTGGTCAACTTAGGTTGAGTACATTAACTTTTATGCCAGGCTTGGGTTTCTTTTCCAAGCATAGTCATAAATATAGATAATTAGGATATGATGGACACTATAGTGCAATTTAGAGGAAGAAATGACATAAAAGAAATATTTTATATTATGAATAGTTTAAATTTCAAGTTTTACTTTAAAATTGTTAGAAAGTGAATATAATAACCAATATACATTAGATGCCTTGGTGACTAGTAATGTAAGAATTTTAGGTATAAGGTTGCTGGATATGTATATGAAATAATTAGATAAGGTTAAGGAAGTGTGCTTAAGTTAGATGGTCTTAGAGTACTTATTGAAGACGGTATGTTTCAATCAAATTTATCAGAGAAGTTTTAACTATTGAAGCTACATAAAAAGGAGGTAGGAGATTGCTTTTAAGAGATATGGTAAATAAATAGGCTAATACATATAATGGACGTCAAAATGAAGGGGGTAGAGATTGATAAGTTTAGTGATGAACTAGGTAGGGAGTATCTTCTTAAAAATGGTAACTAAATATTTTTCCAAGTATAAGTAGCTGAAGGAAGAAAGGAAAATTAGAGGCATATAAATAAATAGAAGGAACTGAATTCTAAGAATAATGTATTATAGTGAAAAATTCACAATCAAAATTGTATCTATATTTTAAATGTTTTAGCTTAGAGGTTATTGCAAAATTAAAATGAAGAGAATACTACTATAAGTGAATTAGTTTAACCTAAACCATCAAAAATTAATGTAGGTTAATTTTTAAAATAATCATTTTGGATTATGTAAATTTTTTTTATAAAAAATTATTATAAATCAATATCAAAAGGAGACAAGTTCTCAAGTTCAGGTTAACAACCCACTAAAAAGATGTAGATCAAGATATTATATGAATATGGACTTTATGTTGATCGTTTTACTAATATCCCATTTGAAAATATGAGTTTGATTATTTGATTCAAACAATCTATTTTTTAAAAAATGTTTCACTAATATAACATACATTTATTTTATAGTTTATAGTAATAAAGATAATATTGTTCAAATGAAGGATGGTAAATATGTGGGTGCTAAGAAAAGTATAAAACGCATTGCAAAGGAAGTATCATCTTTAGCTAAGTTACCTTTAATGTCGTTATAAATTAGAAGCAAGTTAGCATATGTCAAAATAAATTGCAAGAGAAGTATCATCTTTAGCTAAGTTACCTTTAAAGTCAGTGTATATTAGAAGCAAGTTAGCATATGTCCTCATTAAGAGTGTTTATAAAAGCTAATCAATTTTAATAGGAATATAACTTGGTGATTAATTTATCATTAATGAAAACTTGTACTTTAATGTTATCAACCCATAATAATTGCAACAAATGAAAATATATAAAGAGGTTATAGATGAAGAGATGAAAGAAGTACTTTGCATTGCAAGTTGATGTACAATTATCTTAGAATATAAAAATTGATATATTTTTGTTATACAACTATTTTAGTTGGTTTTTATGTTTTTCATTCTTGGAGTTCTAAGTTTCCAACCATTATACAGGCTAAATTGTTATCCTAAATGTTACTATTCCTGCAAAATATTTCCCATATTTTTTTAATTATGGATTAATGTTAATAGGCTAAATATCACTTCTTTGTAAGTTCACTTATGTGTTTATTTCTCATACATGTTATTTTTTTATTTATTTTCATAATTCAATAGTTTTTAGTTCTCTTTATTAGTATAAATCTTTCATTAGCTTACTATTTCATGTAGTCTTTAATGGTACCTAAGAAAGGGGATGAATTGGATATTTTTAAAATGAAAAATTAATAAAACTTAGTTTAAATCAATAGAACAATCAAGAGAAAATTTCAAAGTGTAGGAAAGAAGAAATATAGATTGATTAAGAATATTTTGGCCAAAAATCCTTATCTACATCCACTTTCCAAAGACACTTATTAGAATTATCACTATATCTTCTTTTAAAAAAGCGAAGAGTAACATTCTTATGAAAATTTTGTTTTGCATGACCAAAGAGTAACTTTTCTTAAAATCTTTATCTAAGGTGAAGAGTAACTCGATTTACAAAAGAGTTTTCTACTCAAAAGATGTCATTTAATCACTTTGATAAAGATAAATTGCCCACTCACTCAAAATAAGAAAAGGAATATCAAATGCTTAAAAAATCTTTGAACTATGTTTTTAAAAATATCCTCAAATATGTTTTTATGGAAGAACTAATGAAAAAATATGTATTTATAGTGTTAGAACCCAAATTTCAGAACTAGTTGTTATGATAATTAGTTAAAACATATGTTTGACTAAAGTATTGGTAAACCAATATGCTAACTAATGTTGCTACAAGCTTTCACTATAATTTTTATAACTTTTAACTTACATTGGTCAACTACTATCTTATATAGGTCACCAATACCTATAAAATAATGATTTAACAACTTTAAATGCTCAAACTTTAGTTTCTTAATGCAAATAATCTTTAAAATGTTTCCCAAGGAATGTTTTAAAGTTAAGAGATTTTTCTTTAAGATCAAAATTTTAATCCCTCTTAATGAGGAAAGTACTTACGCAAGTAATTTAAAAATAATTTGTTTATATATGTTGGGCCTTTAAAATTATTATAGTGACTAAATGAAAGTACAATAAAGACTAAAAAAATATTTATAATGTTGATATGTCTAGATCTTCTTTGTCTTCACTTTGATCTTTATTCTGAATTATACAAAATTTAACGTTTCCTTATCATATTTATGAAATTGTTTTACTTTATACATCGCTTCAATTTGCTCTCATCTTACTTTTATGACAAATAAACTCGTTTATAGTACTTATGTTTCATTGTCATCAAAATATTGATTGGAACCTACCTAAGTTCAAAAACCCCATTTTTTGTACATTTCAAAATATTTTATGATATTAGAAGAAGTGATAATGAAATTAAGCACCCTTATATACATCACAGATTTCAAAACAGTATTACGAGTAAATTAACATGATAAAATTGTATTCAAATTATCAGATATGTTTAATAATTGAAAAATACCTATCTGGTACTCCATTTAAATCTAATATTACTAAATTTATATCTTTCTTTTTGAAAACATAGATTAGGAAAGAAAGTATAAATCAACTTGATGTATTGTAAGGTTATTAAAAGAGTCAAGATTGCCTTATAAATGAATGAGATGAAATTCAATAGTTAATAGAAGAGCATTAAGGGGAAACACATGACATGTTCATAAATAGCAGCATCATTATCTGTAGGTAGCTCAACAGTGTGATTACTTATTAAAGCCAACTTTATATTAAGGGAGTCTCAAATAACGATACAGGCTAATAAGATTGTAGCTGCTACTGTTAATGTAGCCAAGTCATATAAACATCAACCAATTGGAAATCTATATAGCTAAAGGTAGTATAATGAAAGAAGAAATCTAGATAAATACCATATTCAATGTGAAGGATGCTAAAATGTTGGAAGTAAGGTTAAGGATTAAAGCGTATAGGATTGTTTTTATTTTTCTTTATGTTATTAAAATACACCATAATATGTTGAATAAAGTCCTTAATATGAATTTTTTCTGTTACCATAAGGATAGAGAGAAACCAAAGCTAGTCAAGTACTAGAAACATAAAATGACCACTAAAAGAAACAAATTATACTTGATGAAAAGATGATGAAATATTGAAATAGCATTAAGACTATGAATGTTGATTTGTAAGGAAGTTGATTAACTACACTATGATATAGGTCGACCGGTGTGATCTTAAAAATTAGGAATAATTCTCAAAACTCAAATTAAAATATTAAGGCACATAATAAATCAATTAAATAACAATCTAGAATGAGCTACCTTACATAAAAGGATCCTTATCGTATACAATTCCCATCAATCAAACCTAATTCTTTCCAAATTGTGTAAACCTATCATTAGTCATTGGTTTAGTGAAAATATTGATGTATCAATAAATTATAGTACATTATTCCAATTTTGCACATGATCTTTAATGAAGTGATATTTAATTTCTATTTTCTTGGTTTTCGAGAGTTGAACAAGGTTCCTTATAAGGAATATGGCCTTAGTGTTATCAAAAGTAATGGTATCTCCATAAGGAATATTTCTAGTACCTAAGATATTTTCTATACTATATAATTTGTGCAGAACAAATTTTAGCTACCATATATTCATCTTTCACAGTTGATAGAGAAGCCAATTATTTTTCTTATTAAACCACGAAACTAATTTCTTTACTAAAATTGGCAATTATAGGTTGTGTTCTTGCTATCGTAAAGAGAACTAACAAAATATAAATCCAAATATCTAGCTAAATAAAAAATTTTGTTCTTAGGATACTAAAGTTCTAAAGACCAAATACCAAATAGGCTCCTATGTAAACTCTTAATGGCTAGAAACTGGGGCTCCCTATGTCTCAATTGAAATCTTGTACATAAGCATACACTTAACATAATATCAAGCCTATTTATAGTAAGACAAATCAAAAACCAATCATACTTTGATAGAACTTTACATGAACCAACTTGCCCTTTTTATCCTTATTCAACTTTGTTATGATGTAAGTAGGTGTCCTTAATGGTTTGAATTTATCCATTCCAACGCGATTAACTATTTTTTTGTATGCTTTTTTTAATTAATGAAGATGTCTTCCTTTTTTTCTTGATTGGGAGTATAAGAAAGAAGTTAAGCCTTACCATCATTCTCATCTCAAATTCCCAACTTATACACTTGGAAAATTCTGTACACACACTTTCATTAGTAGCACTATCAAAAATTATCATCAATATAAATTTGAACAATTAAAATGTCTTGTTTATGCTTTCATAAAAATTATTTTATCAACCTTACCTTTTCTAAATCAATTTTTATAAATAATTGCACGTAACCTATCAAATCAAGCTCTAGGAGGTTATTTTAAACCATATAATGCCTTAAAAAGTTTGTAAATATGGTTAGATGCATCATGTTTTTAAAATCTTATCGTTAATCAACATAAAATTCTTCTCGAGTAAAAGCATTTTAAATTCACTTCTAACATCTATTTGAAGTAATTTGAAATTCATGTAAGAACTGGATTTTAAGTACTAATCTAATAGGTTCTATTCTAGATAATAGTGCCAACTTTTCCTTAAAATATACACACTCTTCTTCATTATACCCTTATAGCTATCATTCTAGCTTTATTTCTCACAATAGGACTTGATCCATCTAATTTATTTTTAAAAACCCATATGGTACCTATAATTTGGGGGTCTATAGTTATAGGTACAAAACTCCACATCTTGCTTATCTTAAATTGGTTTAACTCCTCATTCATATTAAAAACACAAGTTTCATCATATAAGGCTTATTATATAGTCTTAGGCTTAATTTGAGAAATAAAAGTAAGATAAGATCCAGTGACTAATTTCTTTGAATATCTTAGAAGTGTAGCGGTGAAGGAGCATTCCATGACTGACTAATATGGAAAAGAAAAAAGAAGAGGTGGAAGACTATTTCGAATGGCTACCTTCCCTTGGTTACTAATAAGCCTACTAAACTACCTTTTGATGAACATCAACTATAATTTAATCTAGAAGATGATTCCTTTTAAATTTCAAATCTCTTAGAAACTCTTTATCCTTCTTGTGTAATTCACTTGGTTCAACAATATACTCATATGAGGTGTCTTAGTGATCAATCTTGTTTTATTTAACACCAATATGTTTAGTTCCTTGGATAAATCTACACCATCATCTTTAAGGCTTTTCTTGGTTACAAAGTGTTAGATTCACCATAAATACCATTTATAAACTCTTCAATAATAAGCTTCTTCTTATTAAACACTTTGTATACTTTTCTAGTTAAGGAATAACAAAAACAAATTCCTTCATCTATTTTGGAATCAAACTTCCGTAAGTTATCTTTAATATTGACAATATACCAGTTGCAATAAAAAACTTTGAAGTAACTAATGTATGGCTACTTCCATGTCAAAGCTCATAAGGTGTTTTATCTAAAGTCAACCTTATGTAAATTCTATTAGAAATTACAAATTTTTCTCCAAAATAATTAGGAATATCATACTCATTTATCATGTTCCAAGTCATATCCTATAATTTCCTATTTTTCTCCCTCAATAACTACATTTTTAACAATCCTTTAATTAAAAATTATGAAATATACCATTATATTCATAAAAGGCTTTAAACCTTTATTTCTCAAACTCCTTACCTTGGTCACTCATAATCAATGTAATAGAGGGTTCCTTTTCTTTTTGAATTTTTTACAAATTTAATAAATGCCTTAAAGCATTCAACTTTGCTATCTAAGAATAAAAATAATATAAATATATTGAAATTATAACTTATGATAAAAGCATAAAGTTTACCTCTTAGACTGGCAACTCCCATTAAGCTAACTAATTTCATATCAAAAAATTTAAAAAGTCTAGTGAAAGTTACAAGTGTTTTATTCTTAAATGAGCTATTGCATTTTTTTCAAGATCCATAAATCTTTTATTTCCTAAATTCAACTCTTGGAAGACTATTGATAAGTTGTTTAAACTTGAGATTAGAGATGAGGTCCATGTTTGCATATCTAAACCTTATGTGCCAAATCTATACATCTTCTTTAATAGAAAATTATTCACTTAATATTTTGGTTAAAAAATCATTAAGATCAATTTAATGTATATTACCTTCTCTCTTCCCTGAAAAAGTAATGTTATTTTCAACTACTTTAGATATAATACGTGATCTTCCTTTACAACATACTTTTTAGTCTTTGCCATATAGTTGGATCTCACTTAATATGTTATACTTCAATCCATCAACTAAAAGAAAATCATTAATAACAGTGTTCTTTATTGAGCAAGTTTTATCTAATATAAAACTCCCAATATCTGTAAGTATACGGATCGTAACTTGTAATATCAAAGGTGTCGATCCCATGAGGAAATAGTTAAAACTAAATGAACCTAAATTTTTTAAAAGAGAAAAAAGATGATTAAAATAAAATATGAACAGAAAATTTAAACATTTAAATCAAGTAAATAATCAAATAACAAAAATGAGCTACCACAAATATCTGAGGAGAATCAAGGATGAAGCTTAGGATTTATTCTATCATTATTTCACTCCCTAACCACTATTGATTCAATTATGTCTAGATCTTCTAATAGATTGACTACTCTTTCTCAAAACCTAATCAATTAAACCTAATTGATTACAAAATTTCAAATTTTACTACCTCTGGATTCACAAAGCCTACCTAACATTTTCAACTAGTTCTTAAGTGATCTATTGAATAATTGGGTCCTTACATGAGATCTCTCTTTCTATAATTACCAATTTGATATTTGGAAGATTTATTAGGTCAATGACTCTCATTACCCAACCTAGTCAAAATATTTTTGACTCACTCTCTTGATTTATTATCGAAGTATTAGCATACCCAAACATCATAACACTAGAAAATTAAATTGAAATCAATAACAACCAAGTCATAAAACAACTTAAGAACAAATCCAAATATGATAATTAGAGCATTATAAATGTGAATAAAATATTCAAATCGAAGTTACACGTCAAGTTTAGTGAAATAAACAAAGGAAAGAAAGAAGGAACTTGATTTGAACTCTGACTTGAAATATGGAATTTTTGGATTGTTCTTCTTGCTCCTCCTTTTTGCTCTCTCACTTTGGAAGATGGTGGTTGCTCTTTTTGAGTGTTTTATGTTCTTAAATAGTTATTTAGGCTTTTAAGGTTCTTTTTAGGGTTTAGACACTTAATTTGGTTCAAAAATAGCCTTAAAACGTTAAAATTACAAAAAGTGTCGCAAGTTAGAAAAGCTGAAATTAATTGCAATTGTTGTTTGCACTCTCAGTCACGATCGTGGCAAGGCCAACTTCCATATTTCCAATTCTTCTCTTTTATTCAATTTGCTCTTTCCATACATGTAAAGACACACCAAACACCTCTTGAAACATAAAATTAAGGACCTAATCATGCTCAAAACCATACGAACACTTAAAATATAAACAAACATTAATAATGACATAATTCTAAGCTTATATACATGATAGTCATCTAAGAAATACTCAAAAGCACACTTAAACATCTATCAAAACATATTATAATTTACACCTATCAACATCCCCATACTTAAACTTTTGCTTGTCCTAAAACAAAAACAAAAGCAAAATACAAACTCAAACAAACAAAAAAATAATACATACATTCATGCAACAATCTATAATGATACAATATCTAACTTAATGAAAGCAATTTAACCTCAAAATACAATTATTCAAGTTGTTCCAACATAGTAACCTATGAAAGTTATGGCTATGCACTTTGTATTGAATATACATACTAATTAGGACCTGAAAATCATATTCATTCACATAAAGCACTTATATACCTACATTGAGAATTGGTAATTAACCAAAATTGCATTATCAAAATTTTTTCTATTTTCAAAGATCAATAGGATTTTTTATCAAAACACTAGTTTTTTATTTTCTTTAATGATAACCTAGTCTTTTGATGGGAAGGAAAACATCTTGTCATGAATGTCTCCTGGTTAGTCAACTAGGTGACATTTTATTAATTAGCTTGGTTGGAATGTCATTCTAGCCTTTTGACACAAAAACAAACATTTTGTTGTGAACATCACCAGTTACTTAACTATATCACATTCTCAACTGGCTACGAGCTCTATTCGTAACCTAATATTTGTTTCAAAAGGGGTCAGTGGAATAGTTATTCATTTAATAGACATACATATATTTTTTTTTCATTTCACATAACCTACCTCATTTCTTTTAGTCAATCATTCTCATGAAAGACTACTAATGGTACTACCATATCCAATTGAATTATAATTATAAATGTATGTAACAAAATTCCTAAGGTGAACAAACTGATGTCAAATCCTAATTAACATGCTTATTTAACCAAAGATACTTAAAACATAAAATTCATAAGCCAATATGCATTTAGAAATTCGATGAATATGTTCAAAGCTAAACTACTTCCATCAAGTTGTTGCCATTGACACATTCACATCCTCACACATAAGCAACATATGTTTACACCATGTCAACATAATAAAAAACTAACAATAAGGTATGCAAAATTCACACTTATGACATGCCAATGAAAAATTCTCACCACACTTAGAGAACACATTGATCTCAATGTGAGAAAAACAAAGAAACAAATAAAAATAAAAATGATAAGAAAAAATAAAAGGAAATGTTAAGAGCACAAAAATTGGAGATTGAGGTGGTGACATTGGTGATGGAATGTGGAGATACTTGAGGCCATGAAATTCCAGCAATTTTTTCCTACAAAATAAAAATAAAATAACAAAATACCAATAAAATAAAATAAAACAAATAAAAATTATCCTAATTCTTGGATTGCCTCCTAAGTAGAGTTTAGTTAATGTTATTAGCTTGATGTGTTTTTCCTTCAACACTTAACCTGGGTCAGTTATGAGTGGCTTGCTTCCACCCATGTTACCCAGTTTCAGTTTGATAGCTTATAAATAAGCTACATATTGCAAGTTAATTAAAAGGACACAATTAATCAAATAAGGAAAACTAAGTAAGTTCAATAATGCCATTTTAAGTAACAAACTGTCAATAAAATATGGAATAACGAAACTCTCCGAATCTTCTATCAAATCTAGCAGTTTGTCCTGTAAGAGGGTGGGTTGTGCTGTTTCTTCCTTATTCACCCTTGTCTAGTTTTTTTCTTTCACTTCATGAACAGAGACTTTCATATTTTCTTCAATTTCTATGTCTATTCGCATATGTTCTTCTTCTTCTCGCTTCTTTAAATATTCGACCATATCAATTCCTATGAACAAGTTACTCTCTTTCAGATTCTTTAATACCTTATTCATGCTAAATTTCAATTTTTAATCTCCAATCTGAAGGATGAGAATGTCTTTATAGACATCTACTAGAGCTTTTCTGATGGTCAAAAATGGTATACCAATAATTAGCGAACATTTTTTATCCTCTTCAAGAATGATAAACTTATCCATTTTTATAGGTACATCCTCCACCACACCAAACTTTCATCAACTTATCTTCTAACTAAATATGCATAGATGTTGGCTTCACATCTCTTAGCCCTAGTTTCCAAAAAATTGATAAAGGAATAAGGTTTATACTTGCAAGTAAGTCATATAAACATTTTAAAATCTTTAAATTACTAACTACACATGGTATTGTAAAGCTCTTTGGATCTATCAATTATGAGGGTATATGGTTAGTAATTAAGGAGCTGGAGATTTTTGTCATGGCTACATTTTGATTATCATCTCATGTTAACTTGGTGGATAATATGTCTTTAAGGAACTTTGCCTACTTGGGCCTGTGTTTCAACACTTCCACAAAAGATAAGTAAATTTGCCATTTTTTAGCTTTACTACAAACTTTATAAATGGTACATCTAATTCGTTCTCATGAAATATTTGGGGTAATGATATTTTCGGTGTGTAAGGTGGAGAAGGGATATATGAAGGGTCCTTATTCTTGTCTTCATCCTTTTTCTTCTTCTTTTGGTCTTCTATAAAGTGGGCCTTAGCTTGTCTTTCTACTGGTTCTTCTAGCTCTTTCCTAATCCTAAGCGTGATAGCCTTACATTGCTCTTTTAGATTCACTTCCATATTGCTCAGAAAGTTTTCCACACTTCTCTTACAGAATTCCTTATAAAGCTAGCTCATTTGAACCTCTAAGTTATAAATAGAAGAGGCATGATCTTTTGTTACATGCTTGAACTTCCCTTGCAATCTGGCCTCTTCCATGTTCATGAGCCTGTCCATGATCTTATCTAATTTAGAATCCCATATATTAGGCTCATCGTTTTGAAATCCTAGCAGGCTTTGATGTCCCATGTGAGTCCCTACATTGTTAGACCAACAGAAATCTGGGTGGTTCTGTCACCCGAAATTGTATTTGTTCAAATAAGGATGATTACTTCCTTCACCAAATGTGCCTCATTGAAGTCTACAAGGGTTCTTTTCTAACTATAATGTATTTCCTCCATCATCATTCTTTATATCTCTTCTTGGCATTAAACTTTTTAGATTCCTCATAGTTGCCTTGTGAAGTCTAAATTGATGTGTCCTCTATTTTGCACCCAAAATTCCTTCCCTTTCTTTTTTTTTAATTTTATGTGATTGGGTGCCACAATAAAAAAAAGGGTAATAATTCCTTTGAAAAAGGAATTCAAAGAGTCTTAAACTAATTCTTAAGCAACGGTGTCAAAAACTTGTTGAGCAAGTTTTATCGAATGTAAATCCCCCAATATCCACAAGTACACAGATTGCGACTTTTAGTATCAAAGGTGTTAATCCCATGAGGAAATAGTAAAACTAAATGAACCTAACTTTGTCTAAGGAGTTAAAAGATGGTTAAAATAAAATAATAATAGAAAATTAAAACATTTAAAAGCAAGAAAATAATCAAATAACAAAAATGAGCTATCACAAATATGTGAGGAGAATCGAAGATGAAGTTTAGGATTTATTCTATCATTATTTTGCTCCCTAACCACTATTGATTCAATTATGTGTTGATTCTAGGTCTTTTAAGGTATTGAATACCCTTTCTGAAGACATAATCAATTAATCCTAATTGATTATGACATTCCAGATTTTGTAACCTCTCAATTCATAAAGTCTGCCTACATTTTCAACTAGTTTTTAAGTGATTTGTCAAACAATCAAGTCCTTACACGAGATTTCTCTAGTATAATTACCAACTTGATATTTGGGAGACTTATTAGGTCACTAAATCTCATTACCCAATCTAATCGGATTACTTTCGACTCCCTCTCTCAATTTATTATCAAAGTATTAGCCTACCTAAACATCTCAATAGCAAAAAATTGAATTGAAATCAACAACAATCTAGTGAAAAACAACTCAAGAACAAATCCAAATTTGATAATTAGAGCATCCTAAATGTGAATAACATATTCAAATACAACTTACACATCAAGTTTAATTAAATAAACAAAGGAAAGAAAGAAAGAACTTGATTTAAACTCTAACTTGAAATCTGGAATTTTTAGATTGCTCTTCTTGCTCCTCTTTTTTGCTCTCTCACTTTGGAAGATAGTGTCTTCTTTATTTGAGTGTTTTATATTCTTAAATAGTTTTTAAGGCTTCTAGGGTGCTTTCTAGTGTTTAACCACTTAATTTGGTTCCAAAAATAACCCCAAAACATTAAAACTGCAAAAAGAGTCATGTACTGAAAAAGCTGAAATTCGTTGGAATTGCTGTCTGCGCTCTCTATTACGATTATGGTAAGACAAGCCACGATCATGGCCAGCTGCCATCCTGCTAATTTTTCTCTTTTCTTCAATTTCTTGTTTCCATACACTCAAACACACATCAAACACTTTTTAAAACATAAAATTAAGTTCCAAATCGTGCTCAAAACCATATAAACACTTAAAATATAAACAAACACTAATAATGACATAATTCTAAGCCTATATACGTAATAATAATCTAATAAATACTCAAAATGACACATAAACATCTATTAAAACATAGTACAATTTATACTTATCATGCTCTTCCTAACTAACTTTGCCATTGTTAATTATCTTAACCTTGTCATTGTCTCTAAATGTGACAAATCCCCTATATTTGTCTTTAAGAGTTGAAAATTGGGATGCATCACTAGTTAATTACCTTGAAAATATGTTATTCATGTGATATTTGTTTTCTTTTTTTCTTAGAGAAATAAAAGTCAAAATAATATTGTGTTTTATATACATAAATGATCTTAAGCCCTCGATTATTAGTCTTCTTCTTTTTAGACCACTTCCTTGAGGTTTTACTCATCAAACTTTGTTTTGTGAAAGAAAATATGTCAATATGCCCATATTTAACATAAAGTAACATGATAAATATCGGATGTTGCTACGGTAATGAACCTTATGATTTTGGTGCATAAATGCATTTTTAGTTCTTATATATGTATATGGATGGTGGGGATCCCTCATTTGTATATTAAAAGAGTTCAGTGCTATTTTTAGGTAATGAAAAGACATAGTACAATTTTATATATGAGGCACGTTTCTTTGATTGTATTGATGCTTATAAGGAATGTAAGAGAGCGGGTGATTCGTATGGGGGAATGGTAATAGGAATGAGACTGAATATATTGAGGAATGAGAATGGATATTATCATTATAATTATGATGGTTGGTTAAGAGAAATGAATGATTACCATTACCATTGACAGTGGTTGGTTTGTAAAAAATATAGAGAAGTAAAAATTCATTATATTTTAACTAATTAATTAATTATAATTAATAATAATATTTTAAGTAATTAATTAAAAATAATAATTTAATTAATTGTACTGTAATTAATTAATTAATTAAAATATTTTAATTAATAAATAAATTATATTTTAATTAATTATATTATAGTTAATTAATTATTAATAATATTTTATTTAATTATATTGTAATTAATTAATTAATTACAATATTTTAATTATTGAATGAATTATATTTTAATTAATTATATTGTAGTTAATTAATTATTAACAATATTTTAATTAATTAAAAATTACATTTTAATTAGTTATTTTTAATTAATTTTAACAAGCACACCCTTGCATAACAATAATACCCATTTCTTTAGATTAGGAAAAGAATGGAGTATTACCCAAAAATGGGTAATCAAATAATGAATCTATAATCATAGTCCCTTACCAAACTCAATATTTCATTCCATACCCATTCCTCTTTTTTCATATCCACTAAACAAGCACATCCTAAATATATGGCATAAAGTTATGCTTAATATGAGGCCTATTATGAGTAGAAGCTTGATAATTACTTATAAATTGATGTTGAGGCCTAAAAGAATATTATTGCCAGATATCATGGGCTTCTATGTAGAAAATTGTACCTATTCTTTCTTTAAGAATGATGATTTATGGGCCTAGATTGAAAGCCATATATTAAAGCATGAGACTTGCTCGAAAAGTAAGCCTTAATGAATATGACGTCAGTATATGACTTATTAGTATGCTTAAAAGCGGATGTTCTATGCTCATTTTCCATTTTAGGAAATGGTTCTTCATTATTTGAACTATTTTGAACTCTTAATATGCTTTCAATTTTCTCACTTTCCTTCCTAAATTTAGACAATAAGTATTTGAGAGAATTGACATCCTTTTTTTATTCTTCTTTTTTATGCTTTAAGGAATCTAAGTTATGATTATCAATAATGATCACACCCTTGGATTGTTTAATGCTATGCAAATTCATCCTTCTTCATTTTTCTTAATTTTTACTTATGTATGCTTTCAATTCTTCTAAGCTTTTTTTCTTTAATTTTAAAAGATGGATTATTCCTTTTCATACTCATAATTTCAAGGCTCTCAGCTAGTTAATTATATGAAAATTAAAAACTATTTTCCTCATTATCTTTAGTTGTGAAGCACATGTGAGCGATTTCCCCTTTCAAAGGTTCACTTTTAGAGTCACTTGTGTCATTTTAAGTAGAGGCCTGAAGTGCATTTTTTCTTTCTATTTTCCCTTTTATCCTTCTTATCATTTCTCTCATATTTATCATTTTCGTTCAAGAGAAGGCATTGATGCTTCATTTTTTTGCGTTTTATTTATTAAAAACTAATATTATTTGATTTGTATTTTTTTACAAGTTCTTCTACATCAAAATTTCTTAAATTTTCTAATAATTAGGATAATATTTTCCTCATCACTTTTACTAGCTTATGTCCCTTTTTCTTCGCTTGATTCTTTCTTAGAAGCTATAAAGGCTAAGTTCTTCCTCTTTGGAAAAATAGTCTTTTCTTCTTAGGTCTCCTTTAGCCTCATTTCATAGGTGAGTAGCGATCCAATAAGTTCCTCCATTGGTAGAACTTTTAGGTCCTTTGTTTTTTAGACTTTGGAAGAGACTTAAGTAGTTTTTTTCACCATTTCAACACTAGTATATATCGTGCATGCCTAATCCTTTTAAAGCATTGATAATATCAATAAATCTAGTTTGTATGTTAGATATGCTTTCATCATGTTTCATTTAAAACATTTCATATTAATGTGCTAACATGCTCATGTTGTTCTCTCATATGTATTTTTAGTATGTCAAATTTCATAAGCTATTTCACATATAAATACTATTGAATTTATTTCTTCCTAATACACAAAATAAAATGTTAATAGCCTTACTATTAAAAGAGATTAGTCTTTTTTCTTAAGGGGTCATTGCTCTTTTAGATTGGGAACTTTTCTATCATCTATAAATTTAGTAGGTGTTAGGACCCGACCCGGGGACCGGATCCCAACTGTTGGATCCCGTACCGGAGTCCAACTCTTGAATCGTAGAACAT
>JANZXR010000008.1:21333783-21353599 GCA_027575705.1 Erythroxylum echinodendron
ACTTCATGGTTTTGATGTCATAAAGTTTATTTGCCTTTTGTCTATAGCGATAACTAATAAAAACACATTGATATGTTCTAGTATCAAACTTTCTTTTTTTAGGGTTAGTATTTTCTACAAAATAGAGGCATCAAAAAATCTGAAGGTGTTCATAAGAAGGTTATGTATGGAAAAGAATTTCATATGGGGTTTTCCAAGCTAGTCTAATAAATGGTAAATGATTTATTACGTAAATGGCAGTAAGAATAGAGTCTCCCTAAAACCTATTTGGCAAATGTGATTGAAACATCAAAGCCCTTGTAACAAGCAATAAGTGTTTGTGTTTTCTCTCTACTACTCCATTCTATTGAGGGGTATGAACACAAGATCGTTGCTGTAAAATTCCATTGTTAGAGAACAATAGGAGACAATATTAATTTGAAAATTCAGTTCCATTATCACTTTGTGCATTCTATACCTTGAGATTGAATTGTGTTTGGGTCATTTGAATGAAAGCTTAAAGAATTGAAGGAACTTGAGATTTATATTTTAACATAAACATCCATCTACATCTGTTAAAATCATCCATGATAGTTTAGAAGAACTTAAACCACCAATGCTAAGAGTGTGATATGGACCCCATAAATCTGCATAAATGAGTTACCTATTTGTATGTATTTCACCAATGGAAAAGGATTTCTCTACACTTTTTCCATATGACAGATATCACAAACATTTAGGTAATCAAAAGGAATTTTATTCATGTCACAAATTTGAGTGGTTACAATATTTGAGGGATGAACAAGTCTATTGTGCAAAACTACACCATCTACAGTAGAGACTTTATCTGCAAAAGAACATGGAAAACAATTAGTTTTAGCAACATAGGAGTCTATATAGTGTTGATCAAATGAAAAAGGATCGAGTATATACAATCCTCCCATTGTTTTTCCAACTGCTAGTATTTCATCAGTCTTCAAATCTTATAAATGACAAAAAGATGAATAAAAGTTGCATTTTATGCAAGTTGTAATGGTTAACTTGTTAATAGATAACAAGTTGAATTGAAAGTTAGGTATATGTAAGGATTCAGTTAAGGTTATTTTGTTTTTCAATTTTATATCACTTGTATGGTGAACGAACTTGATGGTTCTATCTGGTAGGTAAACTAGGGTTGGATAATCGGTTGGAGTTATAGTTTTCATTTTCTTAAAATTATGATTTGAAGCTCCCGTGTCTATTATCCAGGATTTATTTCCAATTAATTCAAGAGAACTAAAGGATCGATATGTTATGTTACCTATAAATTCTTCAAAATGTGCAAAATTTGCACTGTTTCCTCTATCTGCTTCAGACTTAGCTTTTCCTCTCATGAATCTTTCAACCTCCTGTTGAATTATGCTAGAAATGTTCAGCTACCAATCATTTGTGTTTTTATTAGCTGATTGCATATTCATTTCTCCTACTTTCTCTATTTCTACCATATTCACCACATTTTTCTTTGATATTTTTTATCTTTACTACTTTAATTCCATATATCAGTTTGGATATCCATGGGTTTTAAAACAAATATCTTTATTATGCCTTGTCATTTTACAGAAATCACATTTCAACTTAGATTTATCCACTATATATCTTTTTTTTAAACTTCCTTTCCCTTTTTTATCTGTCTTATTCATTTGTTTACTATCTAACATTGCATTATTTTTGTTATTTTCAGTAATCGCCACATATATTTCCTTCTGTCTCTCCACTGTCAAAATAATTAAATAAGCTTTGTTAATATTTGGTAGTGGATCTATCATTAAAGTTTGATTCTTAACCTTCTTAACCTGATCATAACTATGGTTTAACCCCTTTAAAAACTGTAGTAACTTATTACTTGAGTTTATCTCCTCCCATTTCCTCCCAGTACCACAAGTTCAGTGACTACATGAACACCTCAGCATCAATAGCAGACATCTCAACTCATCCAAGAGCTTCTTTAGCCTTGTAAAATATCTAATGAAAGTCTTATTTCTTTGTTTAATTGTACTTATTTCTCATGGTAGCTGATAAAGAAGAGGACCATTACATTCTCTATACCTTTTCTCTAATTGCTTCCAAAGTTAACAAGCACTTGTTGCATATGGATAAGCATCAACGATATCCTTAGAGATTGAATTCAGTGTACATAACGTAACCATGTTACCAACTCTACACTATGAATTATAAACTGTTGAATTTTCATCTGGTATATGATATCTTCCATCTGTGAAACTACTTCATAGCACAACTCCATGAAAGATAATTATTATTTTTCAGTGGAGTTGTTACTAATGACATTCCAAAATGATCAGATCCTTACAAAGTCAGTGAATCATTCATGCTTTGATTAATAAAGTCCTTCATTCTCAATTCCCTTTTCGATTATGATCTCAAACCAAAATCTTCTTCCTCCATATCTTGAAGAAGATAGTTAACAAAAAATCAACAAAGTTTACAAGCTCAATTTTAGATCAGGAATACCATGAACAAGTTGGAGCTTAAAATCCATTTTTTTTCTTATTCAATACAGTTGTAGTTTTCCAAAATTTTATACAAAGAGACTCTAACTAACTTTGTACACATGGAGTTAGTAATCGATATTAAATAAATCACTATAATATTTGTTCACTTTTACAAATAGTGGCCTATATTTCTTTCTCATGCCCAATAAAATTTATTAAAGGAAACATAGGAGAATTTGTCAAAAAGATAAGAAAATAAATTAACAACATTGCCTATTCCTAGTTTTCACCGAATAAACAAAACTAGTGAGATAAAAATACCAATTTCAATTAGTGGCAGTATAAAGGTCTTGTAATCATTTTTTATGATAATCAAGAAAAGTGTTCACCTTTAAATGAATGGATAAAACCTATAAGTATTATAATCAATATAAGTATTAATCTTTAAATGAATGGATAAAACTTATAAGTATTAGAATACAAGTAAAATTCTCTCTAATAACAATGTCAGAAAATTTCATTTACATGATAGGATCAAAACATATTTGTATCACTAATCAATCGAAAAAAATAACTTACAAATTTTTTATTTAATACGCAGTATAAGAAATTTACAGAATGCCAACACTTATAGAACTTCCTCTACATATATTTTACTGATTTCAAATTGTTCTTATTCAATAACTTGTCTTTATAATAAATTATATCTTATATATGATTTATAACAGTTGTGACCTTTACAATTATAACATTTTATATTATTAAATTATTATGTGTGCTTATCCGTTATATGGAGTGGAAAACTAGGATGAGCTGATGTAGGCTCTGTAAAAGAACTAGCATATCTCTAAAAAGGTTATAAATCTTCACAACTTTGTTCTTTAGTACTTCCTTATTGTCTTTACTGCAATGCTAAATTCTCTATATGATTAGAAAGATGATTTATTTAACATTTAATTTTTTCTTTTATTTGATTTATCCCTTGACTTTGCAAATTAATTTATGAAGTTATGTGGTAAGAAAGAAGGGTCTATCTCCTCAACAGCCAAAACTATATGGTTATAAGAAATCAAGGTTCCTCATCTTTATCAATAAATCATTGTCAATTACTACTTTTTGGTTATGAAATGGTCTCTTCAATTATATATTTTATACTTTGGACTCATTAAAAGCTTTCAAAAAGGCAATAATAGTTTTACTAACATTTCCACCAGAGTTGTCAGACTTTTGCATAAATATTTTCCTTTCTCTTCTTTTTAGGAAGCATTTTGTTAAGATATCTTTGAACATATTAACATGTATCTTCCCACCTATGGAACATATTAACATGTATCTTCCCACTTATGTATTGGATGTTGGATCTCTTATCTTATAATTCTTCCCTATAACATATGCTTACTTTGTTTATGTTGGAAGCAACAAAGGCAAAATGGGCATAAAATATTTGAAGTTTATTGGAATATGACTTAATATAATTTCTATTTTGTATATTCATAACTGTAAACTATTATTTTCAAGGCTTTTTATGCCTCCACGGATAATTGCATATTACTTCTTAACACCCCCTCTTAATTTGTGACTTTTAAGAAATTTTTGAATTGCTCCAATTTATTTGAAGCAATAGCCTTCATGGAATATCAACTGATTAATCTTGAGTATGAATGAATTCCAATATAATTTCATTTCTACTAACCATGTCTCTTATGAAATGATGAAGTATTTCAATATGCTTTCATCTCACATGAAGAATAGGATTTTTAGTCATAGAGATTGCCAATATATTAGCATAGAAAATTATAGTAGGTTTTGAGTTATGATGTTACAAATTTGATAGAATTCTTTGCAACCATATAGTTTCACATGTTGCTTCACTTGATGCAACACATTTTATTTTTGATGAAGATAATGCAACACCTTGTTTTCTTGAACTTTACTTGAAATCTTTTTAAGAAGTCTGAATTATACTTTTCTTGAAAAATCTCTCCTTTTAATTTTTTCAGTTGCATACTAAGGAAGTATTCCATAAGTCTCATATCTTTTTAAAAGATTTTATCATCTCACCATTGCTCCTATGTAAAATAGATCACCAACATATAATCATACAATCAAAAAATTAGTACCTTCTTTCTTGATATAAAGTGATAGTCAAGTGGACTTGTTTGGAATCTTTTTTGATGAAACTAGGATTTGATCTTGTTATTCCAAGCTCTAGGGGTGTGTTTAAAATTGTAAAGGGCATTACAAAGACAATAAAACTTTCCTTCTTTTCCTTTCATAATGTAACTTTAAGGTTGCTCAGTATAGACTTCTTTTTCTAACTCTCCATTAAGAAATAAGATAAAATATTTTTAATTTAAATTGTGATACTAAAATAAGAACCAATATAATGGTGGATGTGAGTAACCTTTGGCAATGAGTTACATTTTATGTTTTTTTTATGCTACCATGGTCTTATAGACCTATTTGACACCAATTACTTAATTTCCTTTCAATCCCACTAAATATCAAGTGTGATTTTTCTCTATTATGACAACTTCTTCATACATTGCTTTGCTCTAAATTTCTTCTTAAGAAGCATCATTAAACTTTATGGTTCAATTGAAAGTAAAGCCATATTGTAAGAATAATAAATATCATCCAAATAGTGATATCTGCTTAGTGGAGTTTTTTAATTTAATGCATTACCTTATATATTGCCTCAAGCAGTTCCAGATGTTTTATTTCCATTTGATTGAACATTTTCATTTAGCTACATAAACGACGGGGACTTAAGAAAATAAATTATTTAGTGAAGTTTAGACTACATCCTTCTCCTATTCTATACTACCATTTCATCGGAAATAGCATCTCTTAAAACCACCAATTGATTTATTTTTGTATTGAAGAGCCGATACTCTTTTGACTTATTGCTATAACTAATAAATAAATACTTGTCTCCTTTCTCATAAAATTTTTATCAATTTTTAGAAAGAATTAGAGTAAATGCAACATATAAAAATACTTTAAAATGACTTACTATATGCTTCCGTTTGTGCCATGCTTTATATGGTATCTTGTTGCAAATTATTTTGATTGGAGATCGATTGAGAATGTAAATAGTTGTATTGACGACTTCAGCAAAAAATCTAGTTGAAAGTTTAAAAATCTAGTTAAAAGTTTTTGACTTTTTAGCATGCTTCCTGCAACCTCTTTGATAGTTTTGTTTTTTTCTTTTTACTACCTCTTGTTGTTAAGGAGTGTGTCGCACTGTAAGTTGTCTCTGGATTTCATTATATTTACAATAATCAAGAAAATACTTGTAAATGAACTCACCTCAAAGATCAGTTTTTAGCATCTTCATTTTATACATGCTTTACCTTTTTATAAGAGCTTTAAATAGTAGAAAGTAAGAAAAAACACATTTTATTTTTATGAAGAAAATAAATCCAGATCATTTTAGTGTAAACAACAACCTAAAGTAAGAAATATATATTGTTACTCAAATGGAGTGCACGATAGACCGTATACATCTACATGAACAAGCTCTAGTGGAGAGTGTGCTCTCCAAGCTGACTTGAAAAAAGGAAAAACATACAGAAATCCTAAAAAGCTAATAAAAAGAAACATTGTTCCCTTAAAACCAAAATGAAGTTTTTCATGTGAAATGTTTAAACCTTAATAAACAATAGTTGTTTGAACAAGACCTATATAACTCTTATTCCCAAGGTCCCTAATCCCATATCCTAAATGAGTAGAGACTTATTGCTTATTGCAATGTAATCTAAAAGGTGATTTATAAAATCCTGCCAATAGACTTAAAAGAGTTACATATCCTAATAAGCACTTACTTGACAATTCATATACATGGTAGAAATATTGGTGATAACATCATAATTGTGCAAGAACTTTTTAAGAGCTACCATTCGAAGAAATCCATTAAGAGTTGTAAACTCAAGATTGTCTTCACAAGAGCCTTTGATTTTTCTCTATTATATTTTTTTTTATCAACTCAATGCACGCAATAGAATTTCTTTCTAAGTTCATTACCCAGATCACTAAATGCATCAATAGTGAACCATCAAGGGTATTTAAGGCGACTACAGGTCTCAAGTAAGGTGACCCATCTTATTTAATTGCTATAAGTATGGAAATTTTCTTCAAATTGACACGGATAAACAGAAACACTAAGATTAAATTTAGATATCATTAATAAATGTGGGAATCTTGGCATCTTTAACCTTTTATTTATTGATGACCTATAGTTTTTTTTTATCTTACTAATCTAAAATTTATTGATCTCCTGCTCAACTCTTTGGAAATGTTCAAATTAATATCAAGTATAGTCTTCAATCCAAACAAAAGCTCTATATTCCTATTAACAAGTGTTAGCCAGAATATAGCTTCTCTTACCTCTACAACTGCACTTTCAGTTCAGCAACTTCCGTTTAATTATCTATGGGTTTCAATTCCACTAAAACGCTCATCTTTTAGGGTTATGCCCCTCTTCTTAATTCTATACAGAAAAGGTTCAATAGTTAGACTAATCGAACTCTTTCTCATGGGGGATAGAATGTAACTAATTATTTCATTTTATCTAATTTTCAAATTGCTGGTGTTCCACACCTAGCTCTACCACAAGAGATCCTAAAAAACTATAGGTAAACTTCTTATGGACTTCCTTTGGAGTGGTGTCAACAACTCTTCTAAAGTTCTAAAAATGAAATAATCAAATGTTTGCCTACCTAAGGACTAAGAGGTTTAGGTATTTGCTCAGTCAGATTGATAAGCCAGTTCCAATTAATTAAAAGACTTTGTAAATTTTGTTAGATATAAAAGCTCTATGGATAAAGTAGTTGCATCACTACTTCCTGAAGAAAAAAAGCATCTGGACATTGAGACAAATCCTACTCTTGAGAGGATCTATCTAATTCGCCACCAAGCATAAGGTAGGGGATGGTAAAGACACTTTCTAGTTTGACAATCGGTTAGACATTGGCCTCCTATATAAGATCACTGAACTTTAAAGCCTCAAATCCATTATTCTTGAAGATACCAAGGTCTAAGTTTTTATCAGGAATAATGCATGGTCTTGGCTTGCTTGTTCTATTAGGGCAAACCTGCCTTTTTATTCCCTTAACTCGTCGATTGTTTAGTTGTTTGACAAGAAGTTGGTACTCTCTACTAGGTTTATAAAGCACTCCTTAGAGAGCCTCTCTTTAGAAGTTACCAGAGCAAGCTTGTTTGGGATTTCACTATGATCCCCTCCAAAACATTTATCCTGTGGCTAGCTGCTATAGGGAGGTTGAGTACCAAAGAGTCTCTTAAATTCTAAAAGACTTGGGCCATCTTTACTTCAACTGCTGCTTTTGTTTATTCAATTTGGAGCAAAACCCTCACCTTATCTAGCCTACATTGTCCCTTCACTAAGTAGTGTGATATTGACTTATATTGTTTGTTCACTAAGTAGTATGACATTATCTCATAGGCATCCAACTTTGAAAAATGCTTAAGAAGTGATTATACATGCTTTGGGTGTTCACATGCATGATATATGGATTGAGAGAAATAGAAGATTATTTGTTGATTACTCTTTAAATCTTGCGAAACTTCTGGAAAAAATGATACTTAAAATCAGAATGACAATACTTGCAAAAGGTCTAACTAATTACATAAGTTCTAAAGTCAAGTTATTGTGGTCCCTTTAATTCATCTTCATTTCATTTTAGTTGCTAATCTAGCATGTTACCTTCTAACTTGAATTGTTATAACTTATGGATTGTAACTTACAATTTGGAGTCTCCTATTCTAAGTCAGCGGAGAGTTGGGCATTAATTTTGTAATTTTAAGTCTCGTTTATGAACTCATTATTAAGTTTAAAAAAACAAAATAAAAAAGAGAGAGAGTCCTTGACTCTTTTCCACATATGCATTGCATGTGTCACAAGTTACGACTTTGAGACTCCTTATAAAATTTAGTTTTATTTATTGCTAATCATTTTTTTCAGCCCAATATCGTCTGATTCCAACTATATTTAGCTAGGGATATCAATGGGTCAACCTGTGGCCGGGCCAGGCCGAACCCTGCCTGTCTAAATTTTTTTAATTAAAAAAAGACAAAACGATATTGTTTTAAACAAAATGATGCCGTTTTGTCCAAATGGCCCGACCTCATGACCTGCCAAACCTTGGCCAAAAATAGACCCGGCTGAAATTGACATTCCTATATTCAGCTCATCATCTAGCCGTATCATGGAGAAAGTAGTGGGAGCAAAGCAGCCGTTAGCGCAAACAAAGGAGTTGCGAAAGGTGATGAAGCCACCGGCGACAGTGAGTTGGCGGCCAGCTGCAGTGCTGAATCTGCAGGAAGTGGTAGAACTGGAGAGACGGAAGATGGTATTATTTCCAGTATTGGAGGAGGTGCTGGTGGCAACGGTGACACTAGTAGACCAGTCGGATCCGGTGAGGCAGATGGTTGTGGGGACGACATTGTTCAATATGTTTACGCATGCATTGTCATTACAGTCGTCTAACTCTTTAACATGTGTAGTAGCCAAAATATGAACTGCAAGAGGGTGGAATTCAAGGCTGGAAACTTTGTCGTTTCGAGTGCTCCTAATAACTTTTTAGCAGTTGATGTGTACCCTTTTCAAAAAACTCCGAGAACAGCAAGTACTAGACTTCTCATTCACAGATTGTGCGCGCTCTCCACTAGAGACTCACTCTGCTAGTTATTTGCTCTACTCCGAAGCTTATTTCACCAAAGCATTTGCTACGTCTCTTACTATTTGATTGGACGAATGTTAAAAGTGAGACACCAAACCAAATGCTCCAAGTCGAACATGTTTGTATATGTGCTTAGTAGTACATGTTACACTTGGATTGTTTCATTTCTTTTCTTTGGGTGAGATGTATCGAGGAAGCAATTTGGTTAAACAAAGACCTTTTTTATTATATATTTAAAAAATAAAAGACTTCCATGACCTCTTCGACCACAAAAGACGGGAACTGCTTCTTTGGTTGATCTCTACGCAAAACTACCAGAGATTTTTGAGATGAAGACACATCTAATAACATAACTGATCCGCCAGTTTCAGTTGCATCGGAACAGAATTTGGATCTCGAAAACGATGAATTATAAATTATAACAACAAAGAAAATATGAGAATGAAATATAACCTTAACTTCTTGTTTCTGACTCATTATACACTCGTCTACTGCTACCTGAAACAAGCCTTCATTATTTCTTTTTTTTCTTTTTCATTTCTTCTAGCATGAACAAAGGAAAATAAGATACCAAAATCGAAGCCTAGAGTAAAAAATTGAAACAATAATCATGGGATGCCAAACTTGGACAAGGCTGATTGGAGCAAGGCTGAGAATTCCTCAGTTGTACTCTGATCATCTGCCTTAATATTTATCTGTGCTTTAGCCGATGACGTGTTGATCTTACATTCTACAAGATAGGTAGACGATTCTTCTGCTTTCTGAGAAAAGAAGAAAAACTTCAAGTTTGGTGGTTGACCACCTGATGCAATGCACTGGATGGACTGGGCCTGCATGTGCCGGATGAGGGCTTGAGGTGCGGTCAAAGCCACTGTTCCTTGAGGATTTAAAGAATATTCCTACAATATGAGGGTAAAGACAAGCAAGTTTAACAACAATGACGCATTGGCCAACTGTCAACCTCAGTTCGTAAAATATTAGTGCAAGCATGCTGGAAATTATTAAGAGAGAATTGTATCATGTTACATGAACAGACATTATATCAATAAAATAATGCAATTGGAAATACCACAAAGAACGCATCAGTAAGTGCAAAATAACAGGATTGTAGAACTAAAGCAATTAAAGAGGCAGACATCTGACATTAATAGAAACCATTTCCATACTTTTGTCCCTTTCCTCTAAAGAATGGTTGAGGAAAGTATGTAAAATTTTGGTAAAAGTAGCAACCAGTACAACATAGAGGAATATGAAAGCCAATTTCTAAAGCAAACCTGTGTGGTAGATACTGGCAGTTGGCGCCATTTTTGCTGAAAAGTGCCTGGGTCTAGTAGAGCTCTGGAGTTGAGTTTCAGGGAAGGAGGTGAGGGAGTAATCGAAGAGGAAGGTGCTGCTGTCGATCCCAAACCAAGTAGATCGTCGATGGCCAAGCTAGCTTGTGGAGAATGACCAGGCTGTGCTTGTGAAGGAGTAAAGGACAAAGATGAAGTATCATAAAGAGGAGCAGTATATGCAGAACCATTGATACCGGCACCTACACTTTCTTCTTTCTCTGAAGTACTTAGAAGCAGATCCTTGTCATTGGCCTCAACTCTATGAACAGGAACATCATTTGCAGATTCAGCCCCAATAGATAAGTTGCTAAGCTCGTCTGAAAACTCAAACGGTCCCCGATGTTCCCTATCGGTGAACATGTAAGATGGCTGAAAAATTAAACAACCATCAGTTACTCTGAAACCTGCCTTCAAACAGCTTTCAGCAAATCTAAGAACCATCAGGTTAAAATCTCGAAGATGCCAACAGGAGCCCTACGTTGGCTCTTAGATGGAAACATGAACGATCCACTTTGCAAACAAAGATTAATCTTCTTGGAACATTAGAACCATGGTTCATATTTAATATTCAGATCCCGCAACCGAACTCTAAAAAATTTCAAGGCATTAGAAGGAAGAAAGATTTTTCTTCTTTCAAACTTTTTGTCTATGCTTATTTTTATCAAAAGACAAAGATGCTTAAACCAAAATCTAAAGAGAAAGCTTGTCATAGAAAGGGTAATTTCCTAAGGAGTAATAAGATATCATCTGCAGAGTTGCCTCTAGAAATAAAAAACCTAAATATTCCCAAAACAAAAATTCAAATCAAAATTTCAAGCCTACCCCATCTTTATGACTCCCCTTGACAACATCACACAACCCAAAAAAGAAAAAAGAACAATTTTTCTCCCAATCGTGGATGACTGTTAGTTTAATCCATTATAATGAAAAGACATGCAAAGGAAGATAACTGCACTTACTTTCTCGTACACAATGGAGAGGCTGTTAAACTCATCAAAAATACGATCTTTGATTTCACTGCTTTGAGTATCAGCAAAAACAGACACCGCTTGTTTTGGAGGATTTACAACACGTTCTGCAATTGTTACATTGTGTTGCAGTAGCCTGTAGTAGAACAAGGCTCGATCATGAACATCCTGTCACCAACTTAATGTTAAATGAAACATCTTCCAAAAACAAGAAACTTTGATAAATATAATATGTCAATTAACACATGGATAAATCCACACCTGGTGAAAATCAGCCAGACCTGCAGACAAAGCAGCTCCTAATGCTTTCTGTGTCTCAGGGGGTCTCTTGAAAAAACACTTCATCACTGCTGTTAGCAGATGTAACCTGACCTGTACAATCGGATAATGCATTGCAGAAAATGTAATTAGAAAGCCATTTTTTATTTCAACAGTGTATGAGCAAGACTCGTGTAAAACATGAGAACATAGTCCATAGAATTTGAATCTGCAAAATAATCAGTAGACGCACCCTCATATCCAAGAGAAAGAACTACTAGGATTTTGTAACAGCAGCATGAATTAGGAGATGAGACACCTAACCAACCATTGGGTGGGTGTATTACCTCAGCAGAATTCTCTTCATCCCAATTTTCAATTAAGCTCTCAAGAATATAGGGAGCATCAGTCATGTCTCGTGAGTACTCTCCCAGCATCCAAATAAGCGCTGCTTTGGCCTTAGGTTCTTGAACATTTTTGCTGCTGATATTCCCAACCACTGCGATGCAATCATGACTCCATTGAGGGTATTTTCTAAGTAAATCTTTAACAAGAACCTGCATAGAAAAAAATCCCCAACTTGAGAATCTGTTAGCTGATACTTAAATAAGATCACATGCCATATTGCATGTAGTGCTGTGCACTTGCTGGGACATGTTTCAAACAGAACATCCAAAATGAAATGAGAGAATGACACACCAAGGCCTCAGCAGTAACATAGTCCTTTTCCATCTCCAGAAACTGAAGAAGCCTATCAACAATAGCATTGACATCATACTGCTGCAATGCGATTTTGCCAACAGCTCGAATAGATTCCCGTGCAATAGCAATATCAACATTTGCAGCATATTCACACAACTCCGTCACTGAAAGTGATTCAAAAAGATCACACAAAATTCGTGATTCTTAACTTCAACTACACATGTGCCATGTCAATTTTTTACTCAGATATTTCAATATAGAACTATGAAGTTGATTCCTCACCAATTTCATAAGTATTGCTCTCATTTGCAACCGCAGTCAACATTTCAAGCTTCAACTTTTTGACATACGATGGCTCATTGTACTGGCAATAGAAGTGCTTGTAGTCCAAGGAAAATATGTATGGTGCACGCATTACCAATAGATGCAGGTGGCTTAAAACTGCATAAGATTGCTCTGGACTTCCAGAACTCACAAGAGTAAGCAGAGGGGCTTTGATTCGCTCATATACCTACCAACAAAAGATTTTTCTTGTAATGGGATTCTGACCTTATCAATATTAGCCAGAGATGGTAAGTTGCATTATGGGTACTCTTCTTCTGTACATGAACATATCACAATCCACTAACATATATTTAAACCTCAAATGGAACAAAAACTGTTGTACTGAAAGAAACACCTCCAGAGAAAATTAGGATGGCAACAAGTGACTCAAAAAGAAACCGTAGAAGAGATGCTTTAAAACCACAATGTAAAAATCAATTATTGCTCCTACATCATGAAGCTGTGAAGTAATTTGTCAGGTATTTTTTCATATGCATAATTTTTAGACGATTACGCTTCAAATCCTATTAATCAAAGAAAATGAACATTCAGCAGATTAAAATCTTCTCCATAACATAACGATCAAAAGATGAAGAATTGAGCGAACATTTTGTATTTAAACTTTCATGAATTATTGATGAAGAACAAATAACTATACAGATGGAATGCCAACTGGATTTGAAAATCAGAATGTCAGCTTGAGAAAAGGAAACCTGCTGGTGAACATCTGTCATAGATAATGTCAACTGTAGGAAAACTTTAATCGTTGCCAAGACAACAGCACCATTTGCATGCTGGAGTCTATCTTCAAGGAGATTCATGATGTCAAATATTTCGTTGCTATCTGAAGGTAAATATTTAACAACCAAGTCAAGCACAAGACATTGTGCCCATTCACTAAATTCCTTAATCCTGCAAGCAAAACGATGTCAGAAGATTATACATTGGTTATATTGGAAGGAAAAACTAGTAGTATAGTTCAAAAATGGTCATCTCCATGCAAATGGTGGTTTTCTTCACTTGCAGAACACAAAGATTTTCTAATTTTCAGAATTACATACACAGTACAACATTTACTTTGAATCTCCAATAGAAAAACATTCAACAGAAATTGTAAAAGATCCTGTTCACCGTCCTCACTAGATGTCACTCAAAATGACAGCTTGAAATCTAGATCAAGATCATTTTGGTTAAGCAACTTTGATTAAATAAAAAATTTTTACAAGTTCCTGAGATTGAAGATTAAACAATTCACAGATGACAGCATAATTGCCACAAAACAATTACAGAAGGATTGGGACAATCGAAGATCACTACTTTCAACAAAATTAAGCAACAGAGACGCATAACTCAAAATGCCCAATTCAACAACCATATTGCACATGAAATCTTCGACTATAGCCAAATAAAGATTGTACAAATCACAGATGACAGCATAATTGCCGAAAAACAATTACTGAAGGACTGGGCCAAACGTATTTCACTACTTTCAACAAAATTAAGCAACAGAGAAGCATTGAGACTCCAAATGCCCAACTTAACAATCATATTGCACATGAAGTCTTCATCTATAGGCAAATAAAAAAATCTGCAAACTCATGAAGAATTAGGATGGTCCAATGTCCATAGCTAAATTATTACTGATAATAAAAGTTCAGGCCCATTCTAAACCCACCTGTTCAAAAAGTAATATATAACAGACTTGCTAATCAAAGCCTCTTTCTCCCTTGATGCTTCCTCCGAGTTGGCAGCTTCCGAACCCCAAATCTCTTGCAAAGCACACAAGCTATTTGCAACAACCTAACAAACATAAAGAGAAAAAAGAAAAGAAACAAAGGACAATTAACATAAGAGACATTTGTTAACGAATTAGAATCATACATAAGAAAACACACGACCGTTTCAACTGATCTTTACTTGCGTATCACTGTCATTGAGCATCAAATGCTTTAATGTGAGCGGAAAATCTGCATCAACGCAAGTAGAAGCAGATATATGATACAATTTAAGAACTCCGATAACAGCCACCATCCTCACGTAACTATTACTATCCTTGAGCCCCAACCCCAATGGACCCACCAAATACTCCACGAGATTAGCAACTCGTAACGAGCACAAGCTCCTCAAAGCAAGCCCTCGAATCATGGGGTCCTCATCCTTGCAATCCCTTTGAAGGAAATTGATAGTTAAAAGGGCAAGATCGGGGTTCACTTTGGCGTAATTCCCAACGTAAAGGTAACACATTTTCTTGAGCACAATATCCGATGTCGCCGAGCACATCACCATTTCTCCGAACACCGATGAGACGTCGATCCCAATCGTCATGTAGGAGATCACCTTCTTGAAGAGCTCTCGCTTCGAATCGTCCACTCCCGGAGCGCGGCTGCCGGCGAGCTGTCGAAGCTGCGATTTCAGATCCCCTACTTCGCCTTTTCTGCAAAATTGTCGCCATATCTTAAATTGAGAATTCTGATAGAAACTAAATAGTAGTAAGACTTACCCAGACGGTTGCGACGGCGACGGAGATCGCTGGGACAGCGTCGGAGGAACCATGGCCGATCGGGAACAACCGTTTAACGAGAAACGATGTCGGAACTAGATCTAACTTGACCAAACTATAGTGTAAGCTCCAAGCAATCAGTTTAGCATTTGCCGTTAGATTTAGACTCCAATCCTTAGCATTAAGAAAAGATGATTTTCACATCACTCCTTTTCTATCTTTTATTTATTTTTACAATCTGTGGGAGAATTTAAGACGTAGCTTAGTTTTGTTGTAACGTAATTTCTAATATTAATTTTTTTTTGTTTCTACTATTTTTAAATAAAATAAAAACTCATTTGATTGTTAATTTAATATAATTATATTAATGATAATTATATATTAAATAAAATTTAAAAATAAATTATTTTTAATTATTTAATTTATTTTAATATTTATATTTATTAATAAATTATCAATAAAAATATTTTATATTATTAAAATAAATATTTCAAATTAATTTTTATTTTAATTATCAAAATAGACATTTTATTTGAAACATATAACGAAATCGCCCATTAATAACACAATCCCAGCCCACTTTGAATAGCATTACACGTTAATAAAACATTTCAAAACATCAACCAAACACGACAAGAAAAACTGCTTACTTTCTCCATCTCTGTCTTGGAAACAACCGTAGTAGCAACATTTTCCAAGCTGTCGTTCAAAACTTCAGTTATCGAAGTTGTTATCGCCTCAGCTTGCTTCCAGGGCATGCCTTCTACCTAACTCAAAAGATAAAGAAGTATCATTAATTTCTTCAGGTTCGTTCCAAGTTTGAAGTACTATTTGTATAAATAAGAATCCTTTTCATTACATGATTTCTTCTTCATATAAATAAATATAGGATTTATGGAGCAATTAGTTAGAAATACATTTTGTACAACAGTCCTTCTTATCTAACAGAAAAGAATCTCATGATCCTGAATCAATCTTACCTGAGATCGCAAGTAATGAAAAAGGACATCCCATTAATAACTCGTCCCGGCTGATTCACCTTTTCTATCTTTTCTATCTTTTATTTATTTTTGCAATCTGAGGGAGAATTTAAGAAGTAGCTTAGTTTTGTTGTAACGTAATTTCTAATATTAATTTTTTTTGTTTCTACTTTTTTTTAAATAAAATAAAAACTCATTTGATTGTTAATTTAATATAATTATATTAATGATAATTATATATTAAACAAAATTTAAAAATAAATTATTTTTAATTATTTAATTTATTTTAATCTTTATATTTATTAATAAATTATCAATAAAAATATTTTATATTATTAAAATAAATATTTCAAATTAAATTTTATTTTAATTATCAAAATAAACATTTTATTTGAAACATATATTTTAAGTTTTTTAAATATGATTACATATTAATAATTATTAAATTAATTTTATATAATTAATTAAAAATTATATTATTTATTAAATAAAAATTATTCATAATTCTTATTTATAATTATATAATTATATAATATATGTCTAGTTAATAATAAATCAATTTATGAAAAAACATAAATAGAAAACGAAAACTATTTTTGAAGGTTTTCATAAATTTTAAAAACTAAAAAAATCAAAATTAAAAACTAAAAAAACTTTTTTTACTAAATTTGAAAATAAAAATAGAAAATAACGAAATAAATGAAAACAATTTATATTTAGTTAATATCTTGAAGTAAATGAAAATAAAAAAATATTACATTTATTAGAGTTGGTTTTTTTAACTGAACATTAGGCACGTAAATACAATCGTTTAAATAAAGTTAATGAATTTTAGGCGTTAATCTTCAGTGTTCGAACCGATTCTCATTTGTTTGCCATGCTATCAACAACGATTTTACAATGAGTCGTCTGCTTTTGGCTTGATAGTTCAGGACTGTAAGTCTCTTTTATCTTAGACACAAGTCGCAAAATGTCATTTTATCTATAGGTCGAAGCGCATATGTTAGAGGTTAGAACACATTCCGAGGCAGGCTTGAGGGCTTGGTATTCTATACCACCTTTTGTTTTACTTGATTTCTTGAACTCATAATAAAGATAATCTCATTTTATATCAAATTGTAAACAAATAATGTATAATATAAGAGCGTAGTGATAACGTATCAAAGAAGAAAAGACATGCAAGAGCTGTGGAACTCAGATTAATAGAAGTCTCGTGGATAATCAAAAAGTTGCTATTTACGACACACAAGATTATAAGAAATTTAGTCTTTCATCCTATAAGTCCTTCATTAGAGATGTCAATGGGTCAGAAAAATTACGCGAACAAGGCTAAGTCCATGGCTCGGGAGGGCCAGAATGGCCCGGGCTGTGCCTTGGCCTGGAGGGCCAAAAACGGTCCGTGGGCCTTGGACGGGCCGCGTCTTATCGACCCACTACTAGGCCCGTGGCTCGGCCCGCTAAATCCATCAGACCATGGGCAGCCCATCAGGCTTGAGTAGGCCCAAGCATTTAATTTATTTTTAAAAAAAATTTTAAAAATTTTTAAAAATTGTTGTTGTATTTTTAAAATTTCATAAATTATAAATTATAAAATATTCATTTATAATAAAATGTAAGATGAAATTACTCATAAATTATACAAAAATATTTATATGAAATGTTAATAAGTTAATAGTTTTAGTAAATTAAATCTACTATCTTTTACATTAATTACAAATTTTTAATTTACTTAAGTTATTTATTAATTAATATAAGATAGAATTGATAATGCAATATATAAGTGATTAATTATGATGATATAATCAAGTTATTGAGATATATATAATAGTATGGACATTTAATTAGAAATTTATATGAAAAGTTAGTAAGCTAATCATGTATTCATGTTTAATAAAATTATTAAAATTTTCATCTTTTTTCCTTTTTAATATATGTATTATGGGACAACTTTAAATTATAATAATATATAATGAATTAATTATGATATAATAAAGTTATTGAGATGTATGTAATGATATAATTAATTAAGACATTTAATCCACTTAATTAGGACATTTATATGAAAAGTTATAAGCATACTATCATATATTCATGTTTCATAAAATTAATAAAATTTTCACTTTTTTCTTTTTAATATATATATTATGTGACAACATTAAATTATAACTGAATTAATTATGATATAATAAAGTTATTGAGATGCATGTAATGATATGATTAATTAAGACATTTAATCCAATTAATTAGTACATTTATATGAAAAGTTATAAGCATAATATCATATATTCATATTTCATAAAATTAATAAAATTTTCAACTTTTTCTTTTTAATATATATATTATGTGACAACTTTAAATTATAACAACATATAATGAATTAATTATGATATAATAAAGTTATTGAAATGTATGTAATGATATGATTAATTAGGACATTTATTTCAATTAATTAGAATTTTATATGAAAGGTTAATAAGTTATTGTTAAAATTATGAATTACATTAATTACAAATTTTTAATTTACTTAAATTATTTATTAATTATTTTAATAAAGATTAAAATAAAAATTAAAAAAATTTTGGGTGGTAGGTGGGCCATAGGCCAGACCGGTCCGCAGTTCGGCCAGTCCATGGTTCCACGGACCACGGCCCGTGGCTTGTGCTTCACGAGTTGTGGCCCGGTCCGCTAGTCCATGGGTCATATCCACCGGGCCCGTGGGTAGGTCAAATCGGGGCAAACCTGTTGACTGCGGGCTGAGCCAAAATTGACATCCCTATCCTTTATAACATGAAAGCATTGGTACTGTAAATTAAACAATTATCTTTTTTCCTTCTATGCTGGCGACAATTTTTTGTAGCATTCATCATGTAACAAATTTAAACAAGTATCGGACCATTTCAAAATTCATATTTCAAATAGTCAGGTAATTGTAAATACTTTTAAGATTCAAATTAATAAAAAGGCTTTAAGAAAAATAAGATAAAGGTTAATAATTTGGATATAATCATGAAAAAAGCTAAGCCTTAAAATTAGTTACTCCCAAGGGATAAAATATGGTGATGTAATTATCAAAGAAACATGCTAATTTTTTTTTAATTTAAGTGCCTTTATCACTTTAATACTTATAATTTAACAAAATATAGTCTCAATATGCATAATAAAAGCAAATTCTAGAATCACCTAACTATGGATGATAATGCACATGAAAGAATAAAAGACATTAAAAATTTATGTATTTTTACTCTTAGGCTCAAAAGCTCACACAAAAATGGTTATATGTGTGCAAATAATATGCAATTTTCATTCAAATTAAGTATCTTATTGACTACTAAAAAGGTGACTTATAAAAGTAGGTTTATTTTAACTATTATCCTTTTGCATAATAATTCAAATCAATAATCAATAATAAAATAAATTATTTATGGAAAGATTTCAATTAATTCATAATATCAGTTAATAAGATTTAATAACAATGATTATAATTGTAACACCCCATTACCCTAAGGTACGCACCGGGACGCCCGTAGGTCATTCCGATACATATCCTAAGATAACGGAGCGTTACGTGCAATCACTATAGA
>JANZXR010000008.1:21353699-21369348 GCA_027575705.1 Erythroxylum echinodendron
CAAGAAGGAGAAAGGGTTTACATGGGGTAAGGAACAGGAACATGCATTTTTTGAGTTAAAGGATAAGTTGTGTTCTGGTCCTATTCTTTGTTTACCTGATTTTGAGAAAGCTTTTGAGGTTGAGTGTGATGCTTCTGGAAATGGTATAGGTGCTGTGCTTTTTCAAGAAAACAAACCAGCTGCATATTTCAGTGAAAAGCTTAGTGGTGTACAACTCAATTATTCGACTTATGACAAGGAACTGTATGTTGTGGTGAGAGCACTGGATGTGTGGTGATATTATTTTCAGCCTAGGGAGTTTGTCATTCGGACGGATCATGAGTCCTTAAAGCACTTGAAAGGACAAGGCAAGTTGAGCAAGAGACATGCCACTTAGGTGGAGTTCTGAAGACCTTTCTATATGTGCTTCGCTACAAGCAAGGGAAGGAGAATGTGGTAGCTGATGCATTGTCTAGGAGTACAGATGGCAAGAGGAAAGCTGAGATAGTCAAGGAGTTGCATGAGAAGGCAAGACAACATATTGAGCAGAGGAACAAGGTATATGCAAAGCAAGCCAACAAGGGGAGAAAAATGGTGAGCTTTGAACCTGGAGATTGGGTTTGGGTGCATCTGAGGAAAGAGAGGTTGCCTACCCAGAGGAAATCCAAGTTGGATCCTAGGAGTGACGGTCCATTCCAGGTGTTGGCGCAGATCAATGACAACGCCTATAAAATTGATCTTCTAGGTAAGTATAATACGTTCGCTACTTTTAATGTTGCTGATCTTTCTCCTTTTGATATGGATTCAGATTTGAGGACGAATCTTCTTGAAGAGGGAGGGACTAATATGAGCGGGACCATGACCATCGAGCAGGACCAGGCAGAGAGCTAGTCATGCCAGAAGGGCCCATGACCAAAGCTAGGACCAAGAGACTTAAAGAGGCTCTTTATACGTATGTGGGCTTTTATCTTGAGAGGATGGCGAGCTCCAAGCCTATTGAAGGAGAGTTTGATGGAATTGAACCCAAACTAATCCATTTAACTCAAATCTTTGGACCGGATACACTTGGAGCTTAAAGATAAGAAAATTTGGACTATTTTAATGCTTCATCACTTAAGCCCAAAAGCATATGGATCTAGTAGTGACGCAACACATCATACCTTTTTATTTAGTTTTTGGATTTTGTTTCTTTGGGCTTCCATATATTTTAGCCCAACCTTTTATTATTTAACCTAGGTATAAATATGTGTTTTTAGGTCAAAAAAATTCAGAACTTTTTATATTATAATTGTTGAAAAGCTGTCGGCTTCAATTGGGAGAAACATTATTCTCTTGTTCTTGTTACCTTTCGAACCATCTTTCACTTATCAATTGCTTCCCCAATTGCGGCATGTCGATTGTTCATTTCTCTGTGTTTTATTTTGATCATCGGGATTATTTGGAGCAAGTTTCCAAGAGGTGTCGTAGAAATGAAACCTTACGTATCCTTATTTTTTTCTTATTTATTGAATTCGAAATTTTCATCCTTCTTAATTCCTTAAAGTCGAAAACACACCAAAACAAAACACCCATCGAAAATTTCATCAAATCATCATCAATCCTTCCACGGTGCGCGTTAAGACCCTTGAGGTTAAGAAGATTCTCGTCATATACCCTTATAACTCTTGTCTCATTCTTGAGAATTGAATTTAAGGTTTGCTACTTTAGGTTATTGTCAAAAGATCATGCAAGATGCGATCCTATGGAATAATTCTAGGAAAGCAAATTAAATCTAATTCAAAAGAGAATTGAGAACAAAAGAAGGTCGTTTATTTTAGATAATTGACTCACATGAAAAGTATTCATAGATGGCCATCATCTCTTTAGTAGAGAACTTGAATACAGTCATGACACACAACAAAATTAAATGAGATCAAATAAATGTGTTAATGCGAGATATGACTTAAGAGTATAGCATACAATGTCTACTCGAGGACTCTTAAGTCCTAGGATCAATTTGTTAATCGAGATGTCATATACTCCTAACAGACATATGGCAATGTGCTCTCGTCGTATGCTGGTCACATCAGTTATTGAACTAATATGAGCACTGCACAGTTTTTAATTAGAAAATAACTATCATGTGTGAGTGAGAGATAATGATTTATTATACACCTATGAGGGGTTTTTTAGTCAATATTCTTCAGATAACTACCAAAGGGAATTATGCTTTGCTTAAATGTAAAAGAACTAAAGAATGAACGATATAAATAGATCGGCGTGTGTTTTTTCTTTTATAATAGTCTTTTACAGGAAGAACAAAAAAAAAAATGGAATCTCTGCAGTAAACGTTTAAGCAAAGTTCTTTAACCGGTGAAAATTTAACACAATTTAAGTTTGTGATTTTGTTTTGTATGCGTATGTAAACGATCCTGGTGTTAACATGATTTACGTGATTATGGTGTTTCTTCGTAATCTTACACTTTCTCCAGTCAAAACATAGAACTTTCCGTAAACAATTTACACTGGCTTTGCCAAATTATGTGTCAGTTTTTTGAACAGATACCTTCATTCGTACATTGGCAAGCAATCGTGCAGAAAATTCATCGTGAACTGATAGCTTCCAAAATAGACTACTCAGTTTCTGCATTTTTATACTTCCCTTTAATCAATGTAATTTTCAAAAGGAAGAAGGAAATGAAATAGGAAAATGTTTGTTTATAAACAAGCAGATAGCTCTTGCTTTGGAAGGATATATTCCTCCAAAGAATCTCAATGAGGGAATCAAGTCTGGAGGTCACATCCTACGGTTCTTCGGCAAGCTTAAATTATAATAGCAACAAGGACATAAAGAATTTGCACATGATAATGACAAGTCAGCAGTATGGCCTTAGTGAGGGCAGTGGAACCACCAGCAAACATGGTGTTAACATACCTAGTTCAAGCAGCGGCATAAGAACTGCTGCTAGATTAATGATTCTGTACAGAACAAGACAACAACAGGACAGGATTGAATTCTTGTTCACCTGTCAAACAGTCTGTGTTGGACTCTTTTTGAGTGAGTTATTAACCGCATGTCTTTGCGATATAGCTACCAAAGGTTATGTGCTAACCACCATACGGTGCATGGATTTGGCATATTAAAAGGAGAATTTACGACCTTATAGCCTTCTTACTGCCGTATAATTAAATAGGTTGATTTGTCTGCGAAGTAATTTCTTTTTCCCTGATGTTGTCAACTGCTGAGACATTTATCAGAGGCTAAGTAAAAATATCAGTCATGGAAAACAAGGAAATCAAGTCCTTAATGAGTGCCTCTTTCATAAAGCAAAGCAATTGTTTATGTTGTACTTATCAATTGCATTTCATGTCAAGTGCTTAAAACAAGTTGTACTAACAAAGATTGGCCTCATTTCAACAAGTATTTCCCAACTCCGTCTCCAGCAGATTTCCAGAGGTTGCTTTATGTCAGATTCCTAACTTTGGGAGAACTTAACCAAGACAAACAAAAACCATCTACTTTTATGGACTTGATACATTACCTACTGACTTGAACTTCCAAAACAGAATTCATGCTACTAACCGAATCTAACAGACAGGAACGAGTCAGTGACCCATGCCATAGTACTGAATTTGCATTAATCTCTTGAACAGGGGACTCAAACGTTGAGGTTTAACACATATATAGCAGTTTAACCATAAAGCTGGCAAATTAACCCTCTTTATGACCCTAGGACCAACCGAGTTCATATTCCACCTGAAATGTTAATGTTTAGACTTCATTACATACCAGCACAAAATCCTCCTTTTTAGGTCAAGTGGTAATAATAACTGCGGTTAAGATACCGCATTATCACATAATGTTGTTATAATCTGATTATAATCAGAATATATAGATTAGATATCATTATCTTATAGATAAACTTTATCTTAGAATTATCACTTATATTTGTACAAATTCACTCTCCTATTCGGAATCACCTTACATGTATATATGTACAACGTTCTCTACGAAATAAAACTGAGAGAAAAACAGCTCTTACTCACAATAACTACAGTGCTAATAATGATGTTTCAACTCGTGTTTCCGAGGCGGTGGCCAAAACAATCACGGTAAGCTTCCCTTCTATTAGTAACTAAAACTGGAAGCAAAGAGAAACATCCAAGGATTGAAACTTGTCATGAATAGTTCACATTTCCTGTTCTATTGTCTTCTGTGAAATCTTCTATTTCATCTTTTCCTTTTACATGTACATCAACTATGATCAGCAGTTCCTCCAATGTTTGATAAGACAAAAGTTGAAACCAGAATCATCCCCCTCGACCCTTTTTATCCTTAAAATGCACGACTGATAGCAGCCATTGCTTCCAAGGTGCATCTTCTTGTTGTTCAAACCATGATAGGAAACAACTATCCAACAAGCAGAAGAAGTTGACATATAGGAGTTGATACCTTACTGGTACAAATCGGAAATTTACAACTTGGACAACAGGCCATATACCTCCTTCCAACAGGAAGGCGGGAAGAAAATCCCTCTTCACATCTTCCTTGATTTCACGAATACTCTTTCCAGATGAAAAACCCATGTAGGTGAAAAATATGAGTAGATCAAATGGGCCAAAGACTAAACAATCAATTGCCACTTTAGAAGCCACGAACTGCAGGGAATTTGAACGCAATAGGATTCGGGACTTTATGTACCTGTCTAAACCTTCATACCTACAAGAATCCGATGAGGATTTATAACCATATGTTACATGCCTCTCCAGTAAAGTACAACCCCATACATCTCTAACTCCTTATTGTGCTAATCCATTAAACTCTATTCATTTAAAACAAGATTTTGATGTTTCAGGATCCTCACCTTTAGCATTTCATTGACCATTTTGAGTTTCACGTCAAGGAAATAACACATAAATGATAGTATTTCAGGATCATTAGTAAAACAAGAAAACATAAAACCGTTATCGAGAGTGTGAGAGCATCGCCTACCAGAAATGGCCAACTGGTCCAACAAATCCCAAACCAAATAAACTTGTAGTTGCTACTCGTCTCCAGTTAATCTCTGGACTCTTTTCTTCATCCTAGCATTTGAATACAGGTTAGTCAAACAAGTTAAACATATTGAAGCGAAGCTAGTAAATTCCTACCAACCAATTTGTGAAGTCCAATTGCAATGTGACTAAATGTCATTGTTTTCTCAATTTTGTTGGATATATTCAAGAAAGGAATGGCACAAATAGCCCCAATTATGACAAAGGGTTTTAGAGTTTCAATTTCTCTGGTTGCTAGCAATCAGTAGTTCGTTCCAACAACCTCAAGCCAGTCGTCTAGGCAGTCTTGGTCCCTTACAGGCCATTGGTTTTGGAACTCTGAAGCTAACGACTGGACAAAATCATGTGTACAACACTTCAAGAACCAAGTTTAGAAGAAGCAGGATTTTCTTCACTATCGAGGACAACATGGACATATGCATATGCACACATCTTTTACATATACGCATACATGTCCAAAGGTTCCCAGAACATTCATTCATAAAAAGGAAAAGGAGAAAACCAATGTTACATATGCATAGAGAATACATGGCAAAAGCAGGAACTTGACTGATTGCAGCAAAAGCAGCATTTGTCAGAAGCTATATAAGACATTACTATAACTAGACACCAAAGAGTTTAAAAAATGGTTAAATGCTATGCTACCCAAAGATTAAGACAGAAGTAATAGAACAGTTAAAGAATTTAAAATTATAGGCAATGCAAAAATAACAATCACATCGTCAATCATCTAATCTCATGAAATCACCCTTCAGAGGATTTTGGAGATTTAGTATGTACAATAGAAGTATTATTATGTATCTAACATAGCAACATTTTTGTGTATCCAATAATAAAGTATGTTAATTTAGAAATATTGTAACGTACTATTATATAAATAGATGCGCTAAGCTTAGAGAATAATACAACTCAAAAGTCTTCGTGGTCTTTATGTTGTGGAGCCAGGCTTTACAGTAAAACCACGTTAAACCAATGTATAGATTCTTCTTCTCCTTCGTACCCTTTACCTTCAATTTCACCTGGTATCAAAGTCAAATTCCAATTCTAGGAAGCTCAAATCCTTTTGTACCATGAATTTCTCTATTTCTCTATTGATCACTGATGTCTCTCCTTTTACGGGAAGCGTCTTCCTTCTAGCAATGTATTGACTGTTATTAACTCTATTCTGTCCTCCTGACAGCTTATTGAGAGCACTAATACCTCTATTCACCATTGATTCTTCTTTGTCTGCTTTCTTCAAATTCTGCCACTAGATACCACTCAGTTCAGACCTTTTTCTCTAGCTTCAGTCACATTTTTCACTTTTTCTTTTTTCTTTTGTCAGCATGTCTTCTTCTTTGATCACCTTTGTCTTTATTTTTGACATTATCTTCTCCAATCAACAACTTTTTTTTATCTCCAATGAAGAAAGGTAAAAGAAAAGGAAAAAGAGGAAAAAAGTGGAAAATAAACCAAAAAAAGAAAAACAAGTATATATAACTTAATTTTTTATTTTATGTAACATTATCTAATACACCAACTAGAAATTGGATAGCGTTCTCTTATCAATTAGAAGGAAGTGTTGAAAATTATGGAGATTTAGTATTCAGGACAGGAATATTATTGTGCATTCAGTAAGAATGTTTTGCTTATCCAACGATAAAGTAATTGAAATACTATTTATGAAATTTATATTTTCTTATTATTAAATATTGTAATGCCCTATTATTGTATATAGATGGGATAAACCTAATGAATAATATAACTCAGAACCCTTATGGTTTTTACGTATGTGAACATACGCATTACAACCAAATTACATAAACCAATGTATAAATTCTTATTCTTCTTCCTACTCTTTCTTTTCAATTTTACATGGTATTGGAGCTAATTTGACAATCCTAGTAAGACATTCCTATCAGTCCTTAATTTTTCTAATAAAGACCGTTCCCTTTTAATCAATTATCAAGACGGAGATAATAGGGAAGATGGATCCCACTTTGTGGTGTGTAAGGAGTCCAATAACCGCTCATACAAACAACACCTTATAAACTAACAGAAACACTGATTGATCAGTTTGGAGTTTGATGCATCAGAGGATCTTATACCCAACAGGACAAGAGCAGGCACACGAATCCCATCCCTGAACTGCAATATAGGTTCTCTGATCAACTTGTGGTTCTAATCCCGAACCACCAAAACCAATATTTGAGAACCATTTCCAGGAAAAGAGAAGAAGCGAAAGACAGTATGTAGGCATGGCCATTCACATAAAATCATCTTTTACAAAATGTTGTAAAGGAAAATGGATGGAGAAAATTACTAATAGGACAGAATTGAGATAGAACAGCACCAATAATTTCCTTTAAGATCTAACTCAAGACTGAATTGCCCTGAATATCTCCCAAACCAATTAAGCCAGTTAAAAGTTAAGCATGTACTTATACGTCAGGCAACCAGAGCTGCCACAATCTTAACCAGAGACCAACGAAGCCTATCAGCGACAGATCACAAATGAAGCAAATCCATTCCAATTTCTCATACCAAGAACAATTTTTAACGCAACTGCTACGTAGCCATACATAGTTACATTAAACCAATAACGCTATTATGTATTAAACTGGAACACTACACGTTGGCTATTCAGCAATCAATCTAAAGATTTTTCTAAAAAATTTAAATTTACAGGATGTCAAAAATGAACTTCTAAGATTAACAAGGAAGACGAGTTGGCGAATAAAAATATTGGATAAAAGTAGGTTTCACAATCCAATTCAACAAAACAAGTCACCAATAAATAACTTAAATCTTGAGTGGGCAAATAAAGTCCTGTAATCATTTAACTAGCAAAATTCTTATGATGGATCGTCGAACAAAAATATTGGAAGAACGTAGGTTTCACTATCCGATTCAACAAAAACAAGCTACCATATAAAATAACTCGAATCTTGAGTGTGCAAGTAAATTGCTGTTATCATTTTGCCAATCGCAAAATCATTAACTCTTCCATTAGAAGGAATAGTCTCAGGATCACATTAAGCAAAATCTAAGGACAGGTGGCTTTTCAGCTAATGGACTGGAAAAAGAAAGAAAATATAAAAGCAAGAGGAACAACGTTTTCAATTTGTAATCTTCAATGAAAGAAAATATAAAAGCAAGAGGAACAACGTTTTCAATTTGTAATCTTCAATGAAGGAAAACCAACATCCTAAACATTAAAAGGAAAAGGTAGAATAAAAAAATATGCTAAGAGAAAATGAATGATGCCCATTTACATAAACAATAATTACATTGGTTTCTATTACCTTAAAAGTACAAGAATCGGACAAAAAGGTAAAGGTGACAAAAATTCTTTATCCTAGGCAAGAATCAGTATCCAACACGTGAAGAAAATGAAATAGACGAATAAAAGGGGTTTCCTTGATGGACATGTTTTCAAATACCTGAATGATAGGGTCTTTCCTGACTGTGTAATGAGTGACGGACTGCGCAGCGATATCACCAACTCCCCAAATCAAGCCGGAGCTAATCATCTGAGTCTTTACAGGGTGCACTGACAAGCATTTCTGGTACCATTTCCAGAATCTCAACATATTACTCCGAAAGACAAACTAGGTATATTTGAAGAAACTTTAAGAAGAGGCCACCAGGGACTGGTGTTTTCATGAATGCTTAATTTCACTCGATTTTCTTTTGATAATGCCAACTTTGATTTTTCCCAAGAATTTCGTTTCCAGGGACGGTGTTCTGAGAGGGAACAAAAAGGCCAGTTCTGGCAAAGACCATGATTTTGTATCGATACCATAGAGACTTATGATGTGCCATACGCACACTTCAACGTTTCTTCTCAATCTACGCCAAACTTGTTTCCTATGCTATATTTGGGAATTGGGAGTTTATTTGCAGGCTTGAGGCCGTGTAACGTGTTTGTGTTGTGTCGTGGGTTTATATTATTCTTGAGCCTAATGTCATGTTCAACAGAAGAAAGTGCACGTCTATGCCCAGGTGGCGTTTTTGGGCTAGGCGTTGGTAGTTGAAAAAAGGAAGCATACATGCTTTCCATTGCATCGCAAACTAGGAAGCCTGTCAGTGTCAGGAGGTGTTTTTGGGCTAGGCGTTGCTAGTTGAGAAAAAGAAGCATATATGATTTCCATTGCGTTGCAAACTAAGAAGCCTGTAAACAACCCAAACAAAGAGAGATTAAAATTAATTAATTCTTTTGAGGAATAATAATTAAATAAAGGATTACAATTAGCCTTAAGGCGATCAGCTGACGCATTGACTAATTTGGCCCATAGCATAACCTAAGAGATTCCGGTGGATTTGTATGCGCGAGTGGTTCTGTTTTGAAAGGACACATTGTTTTTAACAATTAATTAAATCCTCATAAGTATAAATAGGAAAAAATTGTAAATTAATTGTTATTATTTTGAAGTTGAAATTGTGTTGAGATTGATTAATCTTATGTAATAATTGTACATCCTCGTTTATAATTTTGAACTTATTCAATTAAAGGAGATTCCAAATTTGAGTATTAATTTTGCCTTTAAAAGTGGACTTTATATATCATATTGAATCACCATAAAATTAATTTTTTTCTTTTTCTTTAATTAATTTAATTTGAACTTCATTTTTTAATTGTATTTTAATTCTGATTTATAGTTAACCTTTCCTCAAAAGTTGTTGGATAGCAGATTACTATTTTAAAACAATTTTTTTAATTATTAATAGTTAGATCAAGTAGTATTTGATATTAAATTAGATTTGGCAATAAAAATATCAAATTCATCTCTTTTTTTTTTTGGGTTAGAGGGACTAATATTTAGTATGAAAGTAGTTTTTTAATTAAAAGCATTGCATTTTTAAACAAGGTGAGTTATTATCTTACAAAAGTTTTATACAAGTGTTGGTAACATATTGAAAGAGGACATAAATATGAGTGTCCAAAACCATAGTTCCTTAGCGGACAAGTGTCCTTTTTGCAGTGCACGTGTTATCAAATTCCTATATTTATGCCTTTTTGCTAATCTTCTCTGATACATAATTAGGATCTTCCTTCTTCCTTCCATTCATCGTGGTTTCAGCTTAACATAGAAGAGAAGTCGCTCTCTACCTTGCTGTAAAAGTTATTCCGGATATCGAAATCATACCAAAGTCGCGACTACTTATTTACACGTCAGTCTCATTCAACCTTCTCATATGATCGTTGATCAACAAAATTTTATTCTCAAATACTTCAAGAATCTTATAGAGTTTAACTCAAACTCTTACAAGAATACTATAAAAGCACTAAATTATCAAAGGAAATAACAAACGCACAAGAGCTATGATAAAAACAACATTTATTATTTCCAAAATTATACAAAAAATGCTCTCTTTCAAAAACAACATTTATTATCTTCCAAAATTATACAAAAAATGCTTTCTTTCAATGTATTCCCTTTCCCTCCATCTCTCTCCTCTAAAAGCATGACTTAAATAAGTTATTTATAAGCATCTCTAGTTTTACAATTCAAATCATAATTGCATTGAACTAATTAGATCATCTTTATCCTTATCAGATTATATCGCATTAACTAATTGAGTGACACCCCATCTAAATAAGTATCTATCTAATAGGATTTAACTACATTGCAACTAATAAGATAAGAGATTATATTTAACTAGAAATAATATATCCCTATCCATGAAGAACTCTATTATCTTCAAATGATCCTCTTACATGTTCTTTATCTTTTAGAGCTTATATATATCAACTATAATCTTATCCACCACATCATCCAAGATTTCTCCTTTTTCTCTATCCATTAATGATAGTCATTCAAATCCAAAGCCTTTTATAGCACATTAGTCCAATCTAATGCTTACCCATGCAAGTCCATTAATCATGATCTGTCTATTTGAGCATACATTAAGTCCATAAAGCTCTCATATGTCTCCCTTGTGCATATGATCTAGCTAACTTTCAACCCAAGGTCCATCTCAAGTTATCTTTTGGTCTCACATATAAATGTTGCATCTCATTGAAGATTTCTGCCATTGGGCATCAATATATGTTAACTGATAATTGTGCATTACTCTATATTTTTCTAATTTATGTGGCGTGTGTTTCTTGCATAATAGTTTATTGTTGTTGTAATTTAGGATTCATTTTGTATGGCTTTATTAAGTTTGATCTTCATTATTGTTATTTCATGTTTGGTGTTAATTTAGGGTAAAAATTAATTATTTTTATATAGGAATGAAGATTGAGCAATTTGGAGAATAAGCTAGAGACCAAAAAGGAGAAGAAAAGAGAGAATTTTCCGTTGCAAAATCCCACGATCGTGGGAATTGATAGTAGGAGTCATGCCAACTCCCACGATCGTGGGAAGTTTAACCCGAGACATTCTACGGGGTTCAATTAAAATTTAGGTTTTTGGGACTATATAACATATTAAACCTCTATGGATGAGAGAGGACTAAAACCCTTTGTAGAAAAGAGCCTCCTTAAGTGAAGAATACAATTCTTGAGGAAGGTGAAGATTCAAGGATTATCAACAATAATTGGAAAAATAGCACATCAACATCAAAAATTCTAGATTTTGGCAAAAAAGAGAAGGAGCTTTCTTATTCAATTTTCTGTCAATTTTATCTCTTCGAAATCTTTGTAAGATGGAATATTTGAGAGTTGGTGATGTTATGGAGACCATAATTGGCTGAATTGTTTTCTAAGGATTAATTTTAAACTATTTTTGTTAAACTCCTATTTTATTGAATTGAATGAAAGTTGTCTTTGATGATTGTTGATTGTATTTATGTCTTGCAATAAATCGAGAGAGTGAGTAAGGTTATTTGTGTAGGATTATACAACGAGAGTTGGTAACCTGTAGACTTACAATCATCACGTTAATTGATTAATTAGAAGAGAGATCTCGGCTAATTCAATTGATCATCCATAGGATAGCTTAATAACTGGTTAAATTAGTGGAGTGATCAGGTAGGTTGAGAGATCGCTTAATTGATTTCATTTAATTTGATTAAGGACAATTAATTACACCTTGAGAGAGGGTAGTTAATATAATAGAACATCTTAGGTGAGCCACAATTCGATTAATAAAATAGGAGAGAGACAAAATAAGGAGAAAGTGATCTTTAGTCATTAGATTCTTGAATTCCAATTTTCTACATTTTGGTTTTGTCTATTGTTTATTGTTAATCTTTCAATTTTAATTTAATTTTCCAGATTATTTCCATCAAACAATTTCATTTCTAAAACAAAGTTTGATCTAAATTAAGTAGTATTTGGGCATCAATCCTTGTGGGATCGATATCCGCTTTCTAACTACACGTCATGACCTGTATACTTGATATTTTTGAGCGTAAAACAAGTAGATTGTTGTTCGCAAGGTTACACACGCTAAGTTTTAATATTTATTAACCTTGGAAAATTCTGCAAGCAAACAGGTAGTTCGCGTAGTACCTAAGGTATCGATCCCATGATAAGGGCTAAACTAGTCCTAAAATCTAAGGTCATACTAAACTACAATAATTCAAAAGAAATAAACTAATACAGGAAATAATTCAATCAAACACTCAATTATGAATATTAAAATGCAGAGATATCAATAAAATAGCAAAATCACATAACCCAATCCGAAAATCAACCTAAAAGCTATCAAGTGAGAGAAAGGGGCTTTTAATCCAAAGCTAATGAAAACCTAACCAATTATATAATTATTGAATTAATGGGTCTAGATAGTCCTAGGGTAAATTACTCTCTCTTGAGTTATAATCTTTAACCCTAACTAATGATCCCTAAATTAAATTATGGAATTGTGATCTCTCGACTCACAATTTACCCACAACCTAAAATAGTTCTAAAATTGTACAATGAGAGTTGGCAACGTATAGACTTACAATCGTCACGTTAATTGACTAGTTAGAAGAGAGATCTTGGGTAATTCAATTGATCACCCTTAGGATAGCTTAATAACTTGTTAAATTGGTGGAGTGATTGGGTAGGTTGAGACATCGCTAACTAACTTCATTTATTTGATTACAGAGAATTAATTACAGCTTGAGAGATGGTAGTTAATACAATTGAACATCTTAGGTGAGACACAATTCGATTAATAAAATAAGAGGGAGACAAAACAGGGAGAAAGTGATCTCTAGTAATTAAATTCTTGAATTCCAATTTTCTGCATTTTGGTTTTGTCTATTGTTTATGTTGGACCCCGTTTCTAGAGCCCAACATCGGACTTGGGATCGTGAAGCTTGAGCGTGGAGGAGGTCTTAAAAGTTGGAGATTTGAAAGAAAAATCATTCGGAAGCAAAGGCAGGCTTCGCCGCGGCGTCAAGTATCTTCACCACAGTGAACTTATGCGGGAAAATTCCCCTGAACCCTTCGGGAATTTTACGCCACGGCAGACATATTGAACTTCACTGCAGCAAACCAAAAATTTTATTTTCACCACGGGGAACTCACCACGCCAACAAAAATAAAGAACTTCGGTTTAATTACGCCACGACAAAAACCCCTTTGACAGAACCCATAACCTAAACTACTTGTCTGACCAAAATGCAAATTTAAAATCTTTCAACCACAGTCATTTGTATAACCTAAAAACAAAAATGGATAAGAACCTAACCGCAAACAAACTCTCAAAATCTTAAGCTCATTTCCAAAATCGAATACTTTGCGAAAACATGAAAATCATAGCCAAAACCAAACATATATTTCATTAATAATAAAAATAAGAGTTTTACAAAGGCTTAATGGCATTTCAAGCCACAATACAACATTTGCTTCATAATCCAAAATAAAAAAGATACTTGAAATAGAACTAAACCCTTAAATTCCCAAAACCTAACTCAAAATTCAAAAGTATGCAAATTCGGAGTGATGCCATAACCCTTGACTACTTGATCTCTTGCTCCTCACCTAAAGATGGGACAGAATTGGGAGGGGTGACCTTAAAGCTCGTGGGTAACAATTTTATAATTGAGAAACAAGCAAAAACCATTTTCAAAACTCATTGCCATTTTACATTTTGGAAACCATAATAATTTCACATGAAAAATCACCAAGCACTTATTTCTCAAAATTCTCATTTTATCAAAGAGTTCACGATCAATTATAAATTATGTATGCATCAAACTTGCTAACATTTCAAAAGCACATAAGCACATCAGAATGGTTCGGGTGGATCCAAAACAAAACGTACTACACATTTCCCATAACGGTCCGTAGCCGTGAATAGAACGTACTATCGCAATTCCACTTAATGGTCTTGTGTATCCATAAACTTATAGGAGTCCATGAAGGAGCTCCATGCCACTAGTGGGCAGGTGGGAGAAGCCTTTTGTCAAAGTGCACTTGACTTAACTTAGGAGACCACCACAAACCCATATAACACATAATTCATGACTTGTAAACTTTTTGCCCAAAATTGCAATTCTTGAAAACTTGCTTTTCATAAACATGAAGTATTTCAAAAACATGATTTCGTAACTTACATCTTTTCAAAAGAAACATTTTTGAAATCTTTTCATAAATCATCAACACTATTCATGTAGCAAACAAATAACAATTTCACAATCCAACCAAGAGCAAATAAATGCAACATCTACGATGCAATTGAAACCATTGAGCTTCCTTGATTCAAAGAAAACAATAAGTGGCTTATTTACTCTATTATAAAATGTACCCATTTTGAATTTCTTGCTTATAGACTTGCTTAGGGATGTCTTTGTTCTTGTTCCTCTTGCCTTTCTTGCCTCACTTGATTTCCTTAAACAATAACAAAATCCAAATTTCAATAGGAATTCCAATTTAAGAACCATAAAAAAATACATTTGATAACTCTTTCTTCTAGAAAATACTCCCCATTGTCTTAAGTTTCTAATGACACCAAAATCATTCCATTTGGTTCAGTATTCTAAAAGTTATTCCCCAAAAATCTTCAAGCTGCTCTTATACTAAGACAACATTCTATGTTCAATTTCCATCCCAATATTGAAATCATTAGAGACTGAATTAGAACTCTATTTCATCATACAAGTTGTAGTCTTGTGTCTCTAGTTTACACCAAATCAAAAATCATCTCATTTGGATAACTACACAAAAATTTATGCCTAAAATACCAAAGTATGCTCTGTGTAGGAAAATTAGAGTTCGCTGCGGCAAAACCAAGTTCTTCGCAGCGAAATTGTCCAGACTGAGAAAATGTTTTGGTACATTTTCAACTTTTTAACCTCCCCTCTTTCATATATCACCCATCTCAAACCTAAACCATCTTTTCTACTTCATTTCAACCCAATATTACTCAAAACAAATTCATAAACTACATTTGGTCATTAACCCTAAAAGAGAACACTTGCATATATCATTCATCAACAACTTTCTACCCATATTCAACTTCCTTTGAGTTTTATTTAACCAAACCCATGAAATTTAAAGTATAACTTACTTGTTAAACCTTCAATTTCTTCGAACTCTTCAAGATCTCCAAACCCTAACTTTTCTCTTCTTTTCTCTACTTCTCTTCTTCTCACCCACAACACTCTCTTCTTTCTCTCTTCTATCTTCTAATTTTGTTTTTCTTCCTCTTAAAATGCAAGACCACATTTTCATCTTCCAATTCTACCCTTAATGAGCATAAAATGTCCATTT
>JANZXR010000008.1:21369448-21381103 GCA_027575705.1 Erythroxylum echinodendron
GTGTTAGATTGATTGAATTTAGGTATTGGGAACAATCATTGAAACGGAGGTGATCTAGACATTGACTCTAGGTTGTTACCGTATCATTAGAGTATGATGCTGTAGGTACCCATAGGAAGTCGCAGTTGCAGGAGTTAGAGGAAATCGGGAATGATGCTTATGAGAATGCTAGACTTTACAAGGAAAGAAGCAAAGCTTACCATGACAAGATGATTAGTAGGAAGGACTTCTAAATTGGTCAAAAAGTCCTTTTTCAGTCAAGACTTAAGCTTTCCTAGAAAGCTTCGTTCTAGATGGGTAGGTCCTTTTGTTTTTACTATTGTGTTTGATTATGGTGCAGTAGAAATTCAAAGTTTAGATAGCAACAAAATCTTCAAGGTGAATGGACCTCGCTTAAAACATTTTCATGAGGGTGTTGCCGTAAGCATGGAGGAGGAGATGGCACTACTTGATGCACCATATGAGGAGTAGATGCAATGCCTATGTCAAGCAAACAACGTTAACCAAAAGCGCTTAATGGGAGGCAACCCATCATATAAAAATCAAATTTGCTTTCTTTTCCCTTCTCTTTTCTATTTGGCTTTTATTGCTGTGTTTATTTTGCATGTGTGTTTCACCCTTCCTTTATTGCTTTTATGTCAACATTAAGGACAATGTTGTGTTTAAGTGGGGGAGGGTAATTTAGTTTTAAATTTTTGTATGAATTATTGAGTTTGATGGATTTTAGGTTCAGTTTTATCTCTTCTTTTGCTATTCATTGAAGATGCACCAATTTCTTTCTTAAACTTGATGATTTTCACTTGTAATTGCATGTGTAGCAAGATTTTACATTTAAGTGTTTAGTTTTTTTATATATCTCCCAATGATTGTTAAGAGTTCTTGTAGTATGCATGAGATTTAGTTTGTAATGATTAATACATAAAATAGGTTAATGTGTTTTTATGTAAGTTGTGAGCTTTATAGTTAAGGATTGACCTTGAACTATACCTTGTTGACTTAATAGATGTTACCTTATGTGAGCTTTTGAACCTTCAACATATTCCTTTGATGTGTTCATTCTTTCAATGGTATGATCTCTAGAACTTGCTTGATATCTTAATAAGATTACATTCTTACATGTTTTCATGAATATGACAAAGGCACCTAGGATATTTAACCACTTTTAACTAAAAAGCCAACCTAACGCATGTCATCCCCTAGTTAATCCTTTGAGGTTATTTATCCTTTTCTTTGCTTTATCCATGTTAAACTTATTCTTATTTTTATCTTCTTTACCTTTTTTTACCATGGTTAGTAGAGCATGTTTTTGGTAAGTTGACATGGGGAATGGTTGGAATTGGTGCAATTATATGGTTAAATCAAATTTGTGGCTTGCTGTGCAATAGTGATGCCTCAGCCTTGAAGGAAAAAAACTGAAAGAATGGCCATGTTTTACATTGTGATATATTTGGCCATGAAAAAATGGAGAAAAGCCGAGACATATACAAGAGGAAAAGAATGAAAAAAATGTGGTTCCTATGAGTTTTTGATGGGAATGAAGAAAAAATCAAAGAAGTTGAGTTTTGTCCTTTGAAAGAGTAAGAATGATGTACTTGGATGCATACCTGGCAGGTGTTCTTTGATGTGTATTTTCTCTACTCTCTTTGCTACTTCACCTTTTCTTATCTTTCTATTATCTCACTTTGAGCCAAGCGTCATTACAACCTTGATTAAGTCCTTTTGATTTGAGATGTGCATGTATACTTTGTTAAGATTGAAAAGCAAGCATATGGTAGATTGTGTTCATTGATTGAATTTTTGAGAGTTAAATACATGAACTTTAAACACATGAGTGTTGGAGTGTATATCAATGAGAGGACCTATTATTTTGATATGGTCTGGATTTCTTCAACTCCTTGAAGCTATCTAGTTTGTTTCTTATATTTAAAGTGAGTTCATGTCTTTTATGTTTTGACCATGATTGATTAAGTTCTAGTTATAATACTTGCATTCTTTGATATGATTGGGAGATTTGAAGAAAAATTTGCACTTAAATAGTTTTCTTGCACCCTTTTATTTTCTTTTTGTCACATTACTTCTCTTGTCTTTTGTTTTTGTTTTCCTTACTCGAGGATGAGCAAGGGCTAAGTGTGGGGGAATTTGATATATTGATATTTTCTTATCCTTTTAATTCCTCTATACTTGTATTAATTTGCAGTTTCTTTCTTAAATGTTACACTTATCTTGTTTTATGCTTTTCAGGTACGTTTGGATAGTAGATGTAAAAATGAGCTTAAGGTGATGGAATTTGTAGAAAAAGAGTTCATATTTGAAAAATGAGCTCGAAATGAGTAGGAATGGTCGAAGTTGTCAAATCCTAATCCCAGCAGGATTAGGAATCCCAGTTGCACAAGGAATCCTATTCTGACAAGGATTTCCTATTTTGGCGATTCGAGGAGAAAAATGGAATCGGTGACGAAAAATATCATGGCAAGTAATCCTACTCCTACAAGGATTAGGAATCCTATTTGTGCTAAGAATCTTAACTCTGCAAGAACGCGCCACCTCCTCTTCCTTATCCAACTTGGATTCCGCCTTTTAAAGACCAAATTCAACGTGGAATAGAAGTCCTGCTCCATAGATTCTTCTTTTGAATCCTACAAGGATTCAAATTTCTCTTGCACCTCCTCATGACTAATATAAATAAGACATATTAACTCATTATTTTTACTACTACTCATTCTCTCTCTTGTACATTACTGTTCACATGCAGTATTCATGTGAATAGTAATTTTCTCTTTCTTCATCTTTTATCTTCTTTACTTAAACAATAATAAGGGTTTTATTTATTTTTCTTTGCCGCACCTTATGTTAATGAAGAACTAGACTAGGCGTTTATTGGTGAACTCTCTTGCAATTGAATCTTAATAGATCTTGATTTTCTTGAAATTGTTGAATTGCTCTCTTTAATCTAGCTTTTGATTTTAATTGTTTTCTTGCTTGAATTTTGCATAAAACCCCCCAAGAATCGTGCGCGTGTGTGTGTGAGAGAGTTCTCTTTTCGTGATTTGTTTTACTGTTTTTAGCTTAGTTTTACATCTAGTTAAGTCACTTGCATTCTTACTTTTAAACACTCTTGCTTGCTTTAAAAAAATTAATGCTTATTTTATAGTTCTCTGTGGGATTGATACCTTACTTGCCTATATTATGTGTGTAGAATTTTAGGGTTTAATTTGTAGGACTAAACAATCCTATCACCAGATCTGGAATTGCTCTAAGGAGTTTAGGAAAACTTATATTGATTTTGTGGTTGCTTTACAAAACTAATAGTAAGAACTCTGCAAAAGAGAGGTTATAGATGCCTATCCTATCACATTTGTAATGGAATTTAAAGGGAGGCTCCTTTGAAATTTTAATAACAATTAATCTAAAAAGCATTTCAACACTTAGGTAAAACAAATAATGGGACAAGAAGTCCCCTTTCTTTTACCCCCCTTTCTTGTGCCCCTTACGAGCTTTGAACAACCTCGTTGGAGATGTAACACATTCTTTTATCTAAGAGTTGAAAATTTCAAGGAATCCAAGCGAGTTCGTAGAGCCAAAAAGAAAGTTCTAGTTTATGGAGTCAAATGCCTTTTTAATCAATCTTTAAGGCACAAATTTTAATCCCATTTATCTTGTAATATCCCTTGCTAATTCCTAAGTAATCAAGATGTCATCCCCAATATTTCTCCTTTGTATGTATACACCTTGAGTAGGATTAATGATTCCCTTAAGAGCAACTTTCAACTTGGATGCTATAATCATAACAATAACCTTGTAGGTCATATTACAACATGATATAAATCTAAATTCATGAAGAGAATATGGATTAGGAACCTTGGGAACTAAACACAAGAAGGTTTTGTTAAGTTCCTCAAGAGTCTACCTCTTTAGAAAAATTTAAGAATAGTACTAAAGATCATTGAACCTATCATATCCTAAGTGCATTGAAGCCATTACGCACAAGTGCCTTTTTAGGGTTCATGGTGGCTTGTTTACCTCTCTTGTAACCTCCTTAATCATCATGCATCTAATCTTCTCCATTAGAGAGTTAAAGATACCTAGCTTGACTAGATATGGAATATGGAGGACTTCATCTAAGGTGCATAGAAGATCCTTATATTCCATAAATGGTAGCTCCTTCATTTATTCCTAATCGTAAATGTGGTTACCAGTGGGGGTAAGGAGGGATATAATTTTATTCTTGTTTCTCCTAGCTTAGATAACATTATGAAAAAACTTCAAATTCCTACCCCTCATTAAGCTAAGTGATTCTTTATTTTTACTTCAACAGTGAACAGAAATTTTCTAGAGCATAAGTGTACCTATTTAAGGTTGATCTCTCCAGTGCTTTGATGGCTTTATCCAAGGGTCAAGGCTTGATTTAACTTCTAATGCATTGGAATAGATCTTAACTTCGTCTTTCTCCTTTTCAATGGAGCAGTAAGTCTTTTCTTACGGCTGAATTAATTCCCTTTAATGGCTTTAAGTTTATTCACACAAGAGAATGCTTAAGAACCATTCACTTGCTTGCTCTTGTAATTAATGATATTATCTTTGAAGTTAGGGATTTCTAATAGAAAGTTAAAGAATCTGAAAGATGTTTTTTACTTTGAACAAGCTCAGATGGATTTTAATAGATGTGTGATAAGGTAAGAGGGAAAATGAGCATAACTATGAAAGAAAGAGGATAATCATGAGGAATTTACCAAGCAATTGTCTAGTTTTTTTGAAGAAACAACTAGTCACTTTGTCTATTATACCAAATTTAGTGGTTCCCTGAATATTTCAATTATGTCACTTTAGCTTCATAGAGGAATTTTGAGAGATTATCACAACTTTACATACTATTGCATCTGAGTCCTTCGACTTCCCAGGGGCTAAGAATTCAATATAAATCTCATGCAAGGATGAGTTTTTAGTGAGGTGAGATCATACCAAAGTTGTTTTCTTAAAAACTATAAGTGTGTCGTATAAACTACTATGATATTGAGAGCTTTTTGGGACTAAAACCAAAGTCCCTTACTAAATTGAGGGCTTTTTATTTCGGTCTCCACCAGACTAGCAAAACTAGGCTTCTTCAAGGGAAGAATGTCCTTTAAAGCTTATTATTTATTTGGTTTGCTTGGACCTCTACTATTCTATACCACTAGATTCATCTACGTATGGAGTTACCAACCCTCTAGGATGTGACCCTACATCTTAGATAAGAAAATTGAGCGTCAACACTGATCCCCTATCATCTTCCCTAGTAGTATCTCCATTTGTAACATCATTATTAGGTTCCTTGATTCAACGAGTTCTGAACTTAGAACTTCCTTCTATGTCTCCAAGTCAAAATCAGAGGCAATCTCATCCATAGATTTAACTTTTTCTCCTCATCATTCAAGGGAAATCTAACCTACATTAGCACTAGCCTCCTATTTTGGCTTAAATTCAATAATTCTCATACTGGAACCCATATTTTTTTGATTCTCTCCTCTTGGGCCTCTACTGGCTACTGATGGATATACAATCTTATATGAGACTTGTTTGCTCTTGTAATTTATTTATCTTATGACTAGAAGTAGAGTCTTTTCCATTTCCACCTTAATAAATATGCAAGCGTAAGCAGTTGGCTTAAAATTTGTAGTTTGATCATTTATACCTAGAGATTTGCCTAGGGAAATTATAATTGGGAGCCCTGGATAAACAATATTCTAATGGCACATTATGGAATTTTATCCATAATAAAAGCTTGCTTATTTTGCATTATGTAGACTTAAACCTGGATAACATTTTTGGAGCACAACTAGTCTTCCATATATGTAGCATCTCAACTTCAAGGATTTTGTTAACCTTCTCCTTAATTTATAGTCAAAAAAATCATATTTACTAATTAACATTATTTTTCCAAGACATTCTTCTTCCAATTGCTATTTCGCAATGATGAACTAGAGGAATAGATAGACACTTATTTATGCAGAACCATTCAAAGATGATCTCCATTTCTAAGACCAACAATGAACACCTCTAGAGGAGGGGAAATAGTTTCAGAGTCACTAGTTAGAGGGATTTACCTATGTTTGACAAATGTTAATGAGGATGGAAGATTTTTTTGATCTAGGAAAGTTTTTTGGACAGCCAAAATGAGAGCTTGAGATGGGTGGGGGAAGTCGATGTAAAGTCAAAGTCATTGAGAAAGGAGTTTTAGCCATAACAATAAAAACTAGAGTGTAAATGTTCTTGCCTGGCAAACTGGGTTTAAAAGAAGGGAGGTTTCTAATTTTTGTGCAGAGAAAAAAATTTGGATTGGTTTATTATATAAAGCTCAAAGTTTGGGCCACAAAGCGGAGAATTCTATAGAGAGATCAGAGCATCTCTTTATAGAAGCTTAGGCACAATATCCTTTATTATATGTTCAATATTTTGCAAAAACTACATACTTTTCATTCACTTAAACATCATATAATCAAATAAGATTTCAAAATCAAATTCTTCATTCTTTTTAGAAAATTATCCATTAGCTTATAATGAACCTGTTTGGGTTTACTAGGAAAAAAAGTTGAGAGATACAACTTTCAAGACATCAGTGTAAAATATTGTTACGTATATGGTCTCGCCTCATTGCTTCCAGGAACTTTTCAAGCAACATAACTCATTGCCATCAATTGATAACTTATTCTATTTATAACCCCTAATTAACGTATACATACGAACACCTGTGTTTCTATCACATATGTATAAATAAAATTGTTCATTAAAAATTCAGCAGCTTCTTGTAGCAAGAAAGTTCATGATTTGGCTCTTTACATGAAAAAAATTATTCTTTAATTTCTATTTGAATTAGCAACATGTTGTTGTAAATTTGTCACTTTCTAATTGAAATAAATTTCAAAATAGTTATGGAAGTTAGTAAGAACTTAAAGGAAAAATAAACATCATAAGATGATTTAATTAGATTCTCTATCCTTTTCATTTCTTTTTCCCTCTTTGTTTTAGAGTTACTATTGCACATGCCTAAATTGAAGTCTGACAACCATTTTCTCTTTAGTTTTTCCCTTCATCGACTGCAATATTTTATGTCTGAATAAAAAATATACTTGCTATTTGTTTAGATTTAATAAACAAAAATGTTTTTTCTTATTTAAAATGTACAAGTAATCAAAGATCAATAAAAATATGGTTAAATATATCAAATAGTTATCCTCTCTACCTAAGCATGGATTATAATTGGGTATAGATGGAACTAAGCCCAAAGGGAGATTCATGCACTAATTGGAGCTTATCTATATTTTAAACCTTGAATTCCTAGGAATTTCTTGGATGTGATTTAGCATTGGGGAATCTATTAGCGGAACAATATTACTCTAGCTATTAAAGAATAGTGAAGCTTTTTCTCCATTGCATATCTTGCACTTGATTTAGCTAGCAAGAGTCCCTCTAATCTTTAGTAACTAAGAAATAAAGCAAGAAAGTGAAGGCCTTGATTTGATTTTCCAATTGGTTCTCCCACTTAAAAAAATATGGATCCACCTTGTCTATAGGGACTCTTTGCTCTGCACCAATCTCCGTACCCTTTTCCCCATCAATTTCGTATTACTCATGCCGATAGGAGTTAAGCCTAATTCCCTTCTTAAACTGGTTGGTTACTTCCCTGCATTTCACTTTACATGGGAATTCCTAATGTTTCTGCCTCTCTGACAATATGAATCAACAAGGGGATGATTCGGCCAAGGTTGGAGGTAACATCAAGAAGTAAGATTCTCTAACTATTTATAGAGGGCCAACGACAAAAGCTAAATAGGTAGTTACAATTTGTGAGAGTTTTGTTTAAACTTCTTGGATTATCTTTGGAACTTATCAAACTATTCAGTTTGTGGCGTTTAACACCTAAAATCTTTTTTTCTTTTTAACTTATCAAACTTGTAAAGTTGGTGGCTTTTTGTAGGATTCAAAGTGCTACTATAATCAAAATAGTTTGTTTCTTACTTTCAAACTTGAATAATCCAACTTTCCATCAATTATGAGGGTGTTAATTTACATTCCATATGTATCTTATTTCTTTAGCTATTGGGCTATATGATTGCTAAATTGAAAATTTCCATCATTTGGTATCAGAGCTTTTGGCTCAACTTTATGGTTTGCATATCAATTTATTTGTTATTCATCTAGTTCTTCGCTTTCTTTTCTTCTTCCTCTTCTTCTTCTCTACTAGAATTTTAGCTATCTATTTTGTCCTTTCTTCAATTTTCAATTGTTGTTAATCTTTGTTTATTGCTGATTAGAAAACAAAATTAAAAAAAAAGTGTGAGTTCTAACATTTGATAGAGTTTGTACCACTTTAAATTAATCTACCATTTATTTTTATTTTCTTAAACATGCCCTTTGTCACTCCATTGAATTGCTATAATTTGATTGTTTAATTTAATCTAAAAACCCGTAAACAAAAAAAGAGTGGTAAAAGGCAAGAGAGGTGACATTTGCATCATGCAAAGCCATATAAAGTGTGAAACATGAGTGGAATGATCCATTAATTGAGTGAAACATGTCAGGGAGTGAGTGATGCTGTTCTGTTTTTTTTTTAAAGTTTAAGACAAGTCTAGCAAAGACAAAGAAGTGAGTTCTTCCTCAAATGATCAAGTAATTCAAGCAATCCAGCAACAATTGAATGAATAATCAAAATGATGGGAGATGTAAGAGATCGTTTGGAAAAACATGATGATGCACTGGCCAAATTACAAGGTGAGCTAAGACAAGGAAGGCAACCAACCTTTCTCCATAATGATTATTATGGTCGAATTGATACAGATGATGACCAAGCTACCATTGTTGGTTGAGATGTTAATCCTAGAAGACAAAATAGGAGAGGACATTTTGATATTGTGGACTGAAATGAAGATTTCTCCATTTCAAGGGAAGAATAATCCAAATGGATATTGGAGTGGGAAAGAAAAGTAGAGATGATCTTTGAATAAGTCATTGTTGAATTTTTTTTATTATGCTTTTGTTTGGTAGGATTAATTCTGTAAAGATAGAAGTAGAAATGGTGAAAGATCTGCAAAAACATGGCTGGAGATGAAACAAATCATGAGGAGATTTATCCCTAGCCACTATTATAGGGATTTGTACCAATGTTTACAAACTTTGACACAAGGTTTCATAAGTGTAGAAGAATATTCCAAAGAGATGAAGGGAGCCATGATAAGGGCTAATGTCGAGTAGGATTACGAGGCAACTATGGCTAGGTTCTTGAGTGGCTTGAACAAGAACATTGCTGATTCTTTTAGAATTACAACACTGTATGGAGATTGAAGACATGGTAAATGTTGCCATGAAAATTGAAAGGCAACTCAAACAAAAGAATACAAATAATTATGATTCTAAACCTTATCAAGTTCTTCTTCTTCTTGGAAACCCAATTCAAGTAAAAAGGATGATAACCTTTTTCTAAGACTAAATTTGATGATTTTAAGAATAAAAATGAAGTAGCCAGCTAAGGAAAAGGTGAGAATCAAACTAATCAAACTAAAGGAATTAAGTGTTTTAGGTTCTTGGGACATCGTCATTTTGCACATGAATGCCCTAATAAAAGGGTAATGATCATGAGGGATGGGGCTATTGAATTTGAAAGTGAGAGAGAGGATGATAATAATGATATCTCACCATTAGAAGATGCTAATGATGTTGAGTATGCTAGAGGAGAAACATTGGTTGTACATGTACGAAAATCCTAGTGTGTACATCATATACATGAGGTGCGGAAAACAAAAAAAATTGTTTCAGGACTTTCCTAAAGTCGAGGATCTATATGCCTCTATAAGGAAATATCATTAAACCTAGATGAAAATTCCTAATTCACATACATGTTCATAACACATATATATATAAGAATTCATGGCATTTACACAAATCAAACATTCATATAATAACCATGTACCTTGTATGTACACTTTGTTCTTTGATCGTCTACTCATCGGGTTGTCGCAAATCACAATGACCAAAACAGACCGTCTCTAATGGTATTCGCGCAAAGTTTGGAGAAACTAACTCAACTCTTTGATTCAGAAATGGCTAGAACAAAGACAAGAGTGCTAGCTCTCTTCTTTGTTCTATGGAAAGCACAACCGTGAAAGAGAACAAAGAGGAAGAAGATTAGAAAGATGATGAGAAATTGGGTGAAAATTGTGAAGATTGCGTGCTTAACCATTTTCACTATTATCATCTTACTTGCCTTTTTGTTTTTAACATTTATTGTTTTTGTCTTTTATCATTTAAAAACAATAAATGTATAACTTTAAGAGCCTCTCTCATCTTCCACATTGCACAATCTTTTAAATATATAGATATATATAAATGCTAAAGTGGACCAATCACACTAGGGTGCTCTTATTGGGTTGCAGGTTTGGAAAAAAGATCAAAGACTTGTTTTAGCAATATCGATGTTGTGATCTTACCGAAACATATCCTAATCTCATTAAGATCTATTTGGTTATATTGCTCTCCATATAATGGATCTCTATCCAAAACTATTTTCCGAATTCTCCGAGTCACTCTTATGCATGTGATCCATTAAGTTCCTAGTTATATTGGCCACTTGGATTAATGCTTAATCCGAGCAAGTCATGAGCAGTGTCTAGCAACACATCATGACCCCCAATTGACCAAAAAGTAAGTAGTTTGATGAACAAACCTGTGTTCTTTACGAACTATCTCATAAACCTGCCCATAGATAATTGGTGTACAATTCGTCCTTTTAATATGCTATACCCCACTTGGTTATGAGTATGGGTAAAGTGTCAACTCTTACTATACTGATTACGTCAAACTTAGTTCAAATGATTTCAGTTCTTATCTTGGGACTCTTCACTCTATAAGTCAATGAAGATATTCTTCATGGTATGTACTCTAGCCAAAGATTTCCAAGTAATGATCTCAACAAGAGGACATGAGTATCATCTTCTACTATCACAGAAGTGGTGAATCCTATACTGGCTATTCAATTACCTTCGAATACTTCAAGCTGTACCCAATCATCACCCTATGAGCGACCCCTGCAAGGCAATAAGGAATGGAGTCAAAGCACAGAATCAGTATCCAAGATATCCTTGAGTACTTCAAGTCTAAGGATATTTGCACCATTGGTATGAAGAGATTATCACTAAAATTAGAAGTACATCCATGTGATGATCTCATGGTAGGTCATCCAACGTACTTACTACCTCTAGTAAGCATCCACATGTCAACTTTAAACATCTCATGTTTACAGTTTCTAAGATCCATTGCTTGATCAAATCAAGAAGTTTTACATGTGCTAATCTTTTCGGATTAATGATGTCCATTGTCATTAATCCTGTGTGATGCAGAACCCCATGACCCTTAATCGACCCTTAGAACTTGTTACCAATCAAATCAGAATTAGTTTCTCAACAAAGCAATCAGATTAGGTTTGTTCTTACACCTAAGAACACTTATGAAAAGAACTCAAGTTAATTTTCAGAAATCCCTTTGAATCCCAATGAATTAGGCACTCAAGAACACAAGAAATAGGAATTAAAATTGATAACAAAAGATAAACTCAATAAGAACACCTTGTGCATAAACATAAAAGAAAGCAAAAACTCTCTCTATTCAATTCTGAAAATTTCAAATTCT
>JANZXR010000008.1:21387608-21407207 GCA_027575705.1 Erythroxylum echinodendron
ACCGAGGTTGTCAATAGGTCCTTAGGAGGGATTTTAAGAAGTCTTTTGAGAGGAAAAACTAAAGGTTGGGATGCCATACTACCACATGCCGAGTTTGCATATGATTGTTCTAAGTCTAGGTCAACCGAGTTCTCACCATTTCAAACTATGTATGGAGCTAATCCTTTGACTCCGCTTTGTTTAACTCCTTTTATGTAAGCTAACCCCATTTCTAGCATTGTGGCTAAAAAGAGGAGTGAACAAATTGGGAAGATTCATGAATAAGTGATGGAAAATATAAGGAAACACAATGAAGCCTATATAAGACTAGCAAAGAAGAAAAAGCTGGTTGAGTTCAAGGAGGGAGATCTAGTTTGGGTGCATTTGAGGAAGGATTGGTTTGGAAGGAATTCAAAGCTTAGCAATAGAGTCGACGGTCCGTTCAAGGTACTTAAGAAGATCAACAACAATGCATACAAGGTGGAGCTGCCGGAGAGCTACAAAATTTCCAATAGCTTCAATGTAAGTGATCTCAAACTTTATAAAGATGACACTATGGCCGAAATTCCTACTACAGAGGCTAACTCTCAAGAGGGAGAGGATGATGGAGGACCATCTCCACAAGTTTTGAAGGACTTGGAAGCCATGGGATTTGATGAAAAAGATGAAGACAATGAAGCTCAAGGTGAAGACAATGATCCGGGTGAAGAACAAGGTGAAGTTGGCTTGGATTTAATGCTTAAGTTCCAAGCTAACTTCAGCCCATTTGGTGATCAAAAAAAAGATATTTTAACTCCTTAAATTGATTACTTTATGCTATTTGAGACTTTATGTGTTTGACGTATTTGGTTCGGCTTGTATTACTGTTTTGGCCGGTTGACATTTTATATTTCCAGATTGGTTTGTTTTGTTGTTTCGGTTTGACTATGTTGAACCAGCCTTTTGGTCTCCCATCTTCAAGTTATTTGCAGACTTAAAGGTGAGTTTTAGTGGTGGGTTTATTTTCGGTTCAAGGGCAGCTGAAGGGACATCAATCGGTTGACTTGTTGGTTCACTTTCCTTGTAAGCTATCCCAAAAGCTAGCTAATACCATATTCATAACTTATCAAAAATTTCCAAATTTTGAGAGTTTTTCTCTTTGATCTTTTGGCAAGAAATTTTCTGGTTTTTTTTTTCTGAAAAACAATTGGGTTTGATTATTTTCTGAAAATAATCCAAATTTGTTCGTTGTTGATGATTGCTCCTATGTCGATTAAATCTGCCTGCCAGTTTTAGAATCTGTCCTATGAAGCAGGTTGAATTTGTTTGATTGAAATTCCAAATCCATGTTTTAGAGAACATCCTAAACTACAAATTCAAATCAAGAATCATTAAAAACCGATTTCCTAATCTTCCAAAATTCCCGACTGAATCTTATCCCTTCGCCTAGAATTTTCCCGTCGCCTAGCTAGATATACATGCACTAAAACCCCCCATAACTCACTTGTCCCTTAACCAACTCGTCTGATGCTTGTGTCTAAACTCATTAGCACAAAAAGTTCTACAAATTTCCCTTCTACACCAAACCCTGATTCTGTCTTTATTTTTCCAGAAAATGACCTAAAATTCGCTGCCAGTTTTCTACCCTAGACGAACAAAACTTCTCCAAACTTTGTCGATTCCTTTTCAATTCTTTCCTAATTTTTTCGGGATGTTCCTGCATAATGTGAATGTGCTGATTTCAGACATTAAATGTCCTAGGCGTTTGATGCATATAAGACATATTAGAAGCACTCGTTGAATGTGAATTTGATTGAATAAGTGATACTCAACTTAATTATTGAATGCCGAACCAAGATCCATAAGAAATGTGAATGTGCACATAAATGTGAATGATTGAGCACTATAGATTGATCGAATACATGTGATGCATTTCACTACATGAATGCATGATAACATAAAGGCAATTGTGACCAGAGTTGCCAGTGAAAAAGAGCTTAAAGCTCATAATATGATCAGAGTCTCTAGCTCACTATGCATACTGAGCCCTATTCCCCAACATATAAGAGATAGTTACTAATGAGCTCGGTATCGACAATGGATATGGGACAGTAAAAAAGGCACTCGATCACAATAACGTAAAAAGTGAATGTGAGTCTCATAAGCATTGCATACCCATTTGATATGTAAGTTTTGAATGGTTGCAATATATTGTTGAATTGTGTTGAACGAGAAACGTGAAAATTGTGAACAAAGTGTATTATGATGCTACATGATGATAAATGAATGACGTGAATTATGTGATTATATGAATCGTTATGTTATGTGATATGAGTGAACCATCGAGGATGGTTAACTCACTGAGTTCACAAAACTCTCCAAAATTGCAACGTTGACTTTTCAGGTACGAGAAAGGCTACTTAGATACTAAGACGTTCTAGAATAAGCTTAGTATTACTTTTGGGATAGAAGAAATTGCTCAAAGGTCGGTTAGTTGGGATTGAAGGATTCAAATAAAGTTTTTGTATAATTGTTGGACCTCAAATTTTCTTAGAATTTTTCTAATAAATTAGCAAGCATGAACAGAAATTAGAATTCTTAAATTAGAAATTTTTGGAGTTTAGTTATGAATATATTTTATTTATATATGTTTGCATGGATTAAATGGAAATGTTAGAATTAAGTTGAGGAGTAAGTTGGCATTAAGTTAAATATGAAGGGTAAGCTTGGAAAGATTAAAGTTGTCTTAGGTTAATAAGAGAAGAAGTAAATGAATAGCGCGTGACAGACATGTTAGAAAAGTAAGGAAGAAAGAAAAAAAACCTAGAAGAAACTAAAAAAAGAGGAGTAGAAACCGAAACAGAAAAGAAGAAGGAAAGAAAGAGAAAGGAGAAAGAAGAGGAAGGAAAAGATTCAGCTGAGTTTTTAGGTATTCTCTATCTATTCTTCTTGCTTTGGTAGACGAAATAACTAGAGAAAATGAGTTTTTATGTGCTGAATATGAAGGGAGAAAGAAGAGAACCATGAAATCCATTTTGTAGATTTTCATGGATTTTTAACTAGATTTTTTTAGGTATTCTAACTTAGATAAATCATGACTAGGTTAAGTCTAAGCTTATTTTTGGATATTAGAGCTTTAAGGATTTTCTATATTATATTAGTTTGAATAAAAGTTTGTTTGTTTGAAGGGAATCAAGAAAATCAAAGCCACGAGCAAGAAGAAAGGCGAACTTAAGTTGGAGTTATTATTAATTAGGTGGGTAATACGTTTATAGTTGTTATGATGATGAGCTAATTTATTTGCTTGTATGTATGCTTATTCGCTAGACTTTGAATCAATATGAATGTGGGAAAAATGCACTGTGATTTGTTAAATTGTTATGCTTGAAAGATTTTATTACATTTTATATTGATGAAAAATAGAAAAGTGCAAAAAGTATTAAAGAATGAATATGTAATGAAATGTGTGAACATTGAAATTTGCTTATGTGTGGGTAACAGAGATACCATTTTGTCCGTCGCGTGCAAGTTGACTTAAAGCCTTCTCCTGGCTGCCCACTTGTGGCATATAAGCTCCTAAGAAACGGTCTCATTTTGTTCATGGTGTAAACTTCGGTTTCGCTATTTCATTCCATGGGATTCTCTCAAGTCATTATGTGTGTCCATTTTGTTTTGAATTGTTGAGCATGTGATGTGATTAAATGCTAGTTTTGATGATTGAAAAATACATGATTTGATTTATGAGATACCATGTTTGTTTATAAGCTTGAACTGTGGATAATATTATTGCTAGATTCAAATGTAATATAAAAATATGCCTATGCTTGGCTGTATGTATGGTTCGTCACTAATGACTATAAACATATTAGCCACTGAGCTTCTTAGCTTACCCCATTATTTCCACTCCTTAGGTGCAGAACAAACAGATATGAACCTTGCAAACTTTGGCAATCTCCCAAAAACTTATCTTTTGTAACTAAGTTAGTTCGGATACTTTTGGTAGCTTAGAAGCATATCAAACATGAGCATTCTTATTTGTTTTGTATTATACTACTATTGCGACCCTTGATAAGTAATTAAAGCAATGTACACACTTTGTTTTGTCTGAGAAATGAACGAAAGAGTTGATGAAGTTTCCTTTGTACAAGTTCAAATTTTCTACTTTGTTAAGTTATTAATTTTAGTTAGGAATAAAATTGTGAGTTGTTTGATAGCTTTTGGATAGATTGTTCTTAAATAAATGGTTATGTTGGGAGTCTGTTATGTTAGGGGTTTTGTATGTATGAACTGTGCTTGTTGGATTCGAGTATTTGGTTTTGTGAAAATGTATAGAAGCTCATATAGGCAATAGAAAAAAAGGGGGGATAGAAATTGTGTTCTAAATTCTACAAACAAACTGTATTAATCTAGGCAGAATTAGACAAAATTGTCTTCATAAAAATTGTAGTTTATTCTCTTATCTTTCTAAAAATATAAAGTTTGTAATTTTTAGACATCAGAGTTGAGAGATATGAGCTTTACAAGTATATGTGTGCATCAGGGGTGCACAATCGTGACCAACTCCTTATTTAATAGGGTTTCATGATCGTGCATATTCACGATCGTGTTTGAACCTTTTTCTAAAAGGGAGTACACGATCATGAACATGCACAATTGCAAGCATCTCTCTCTTATTGAGAAGCATGGCTGTGACTCCTCTTGCACGGTTGTGACTTCTCTTGCAAGGTCGTGACCTTTTAAGTCACGACCTTGACTTTTTCCTTTTTATTATTATTAACACCCTTTATTAAGTCACCACCGGGACTTCATTTATTATTAAAGGTTCACTTATTTGTTTTACTCCAAACCATGACTTCTTTTATTATTAGATGTTAATTATGACTTCTTTTTATTTTTTATTTACCGAACCCTAGTGTACTGTCACCAGGAAAAATTGTAACCGAGACCCGGGCCCAACAATAATTCATTATTTATATAGCTTATTTTGTAAACAAAGCTGTAGACTATAATAGGTCTTTGATATTGTACATATATGGATGATGTTGTGATGATACAATGTACATTTTGTTTATGATCTTATGAAATGAGGAATTGACTTTTAGTCATTGTGTTATTCGTGTTTTTAAATTATGTTGCCATGAGATAGGTGAAAGTGTTATAGTTAGCGAACCGCTTCCATCGAGCATGGGTTCAAACATCTAAAGGGCATACGGGGACTTGTCGGATGGGAGTGGAGTGCTACACAATTTCCTTGCCTTTGCAATTTTGTCAAGCTCAGCTTGAGTTAATACAAATTTTATTCATCTTCCAAAAAAAAAAAGTGTAAGGTCTATTCCTAACGAAATACAAAGTAAAAGAATTGAATTTGGTGAAGTGTTTTCTCCCTTTTTCCTCATTGATTTTCTCGGATAAATATACAATCAAGTCACCCAAAAATAGGCAATGATAATCTCTCCTAAAACTCTGTTAACCACCAAAAAAGATAGAATAATACACCATTGACGGGAACCTTCCTAACAAACGGATATTTATAGATTTACTTCCTAAAGAATAATATTCACAAATATTATTCACAATAATTCCTAATTCTAAAAAGAAAAGAAAAAGAGAATATACATAGGCTCGTCTCAATGAAATAGATGCAGGCTAAAGTTGTCAATCGAACCATTATGAAGATCAATTGTTCAATTTCTTCTTATTCTTTTTACTTGAGAATTCTATTTTTTTGTTGATTACTTGGTATTTATTTTTCAAACAATATTTTATATCATTTATTTAAATTTTAGGCATTTCATTTCTTAATTTTAAAAAGATTAAAAATTTACACACTTAATTTACTTCTCTTTTGAGTGTCACATAACAATCAGTAATCTTTGTAATTTGTTTGTCAATATGTTATTTATTTCTCAGCTTTATAAATTACATGTCTTTTCTACTTCAATAGCAATATATATTTTAAATTATAAATAACTAGAATGTGAATAGAATAATTGAAAATATTTCTCAATTATTTGAGAAAAATATACAATCAAATCTAATTGAGAAAGATTGACCATTATAATTGTTATACTTTATTGTTTATTTTAAAATTTATTTAATCGATTGTAAGTGAAAGTTCTTTTATAGTATGGTTAAATCATTGTATTTCATTTATTCCTTATAACTATATAACTTAAAAAATATACAATTAAAGTATAAATTTTTTTAATCTTTTTATTATGTTTTAAGATATATATTTTCAAATATTCTTTAAAGAATAAGATTGATACAAATAAATGGTACTTTTAAATCCATAATTGAAATTTATACTATAAATTGTAAATAAAAATGTTAAAAATTTCTATTTTAGTTTTTAGTAACTAATTAGTTTCCTTAAAATTACAAATTTTCTAATTAAAAATAAATAAAAAGTTTATTACATGGATTAATTAAACATATATAATAGATGGAGATTTGACTTGAGTTGAAATGGAAAAGGAGTAAAGGTGATTTTCCTTGCATGCATAATTTAATTTGCAAATCCAACATTGATTTTCTTTGGATATTTTTGGCAATAATGGTTAAATGAACTTCACAATTTTCAAATCCTACATTTTTGGCTGTGCCTCAAATTAATCATTTGGATAATAATAAATTCACTTTTTTGGCTGCCTCTCTATCAGAAAAGAACAATATTAATGTTAAAGTTGGAGAAAGGAGAAAAAAATCGGCCGTTGGAATTTAAAATCAGGAAAACTTGAATGGACGGTCCAGATTCTGAAATGTCTAGATCTTGGCCGTCAACATCAACGTAAGATGCTCGAACTTTAACCATAGGGTTTGAAACTCCAAAGTCCGCCCCTTTATGTTTGAATAACTCTCTTGACCGTTTTACTCTCTCTCTTCCTCTCCAATACTCTGTGGGTGTACTTTTTATTTTGTAGAGTGCATTTTGCAGATCTCTCTCTCACACTGACTTTATTTGGATCTGCAAATGCGCATCGTATCTGTCTCTTCGCTGATTCTCCTTCTCAAGTTCCGGTCGGTGGGTGCTTTTTGTTTTTTCTTTTAATTTTTACTCTTTCCAGTTTTTGTGAAATTTGAAATTTTGATTTTGACACTTCAAAAGAAGTGCTTCGAACGTACTTCTCAAAAAATTTTCATTCCATTCAGTTCGATTTTTACGAAGTAGTGATTCGACAAGGTCTTATATACTGATTCGAATTAATGCCTCGATTCTTTATGTTTTTTCTTACAGAATTCTGGGTTTTGAAGTTTAATTCCTATGTAGGACTGTAACTTAAGAACTTGTCTCGTGATTTTGATTTTTTTTTGGAATAATTTGTAAGATGACACAATATCTGTATTCAAGTGAGGCAAACTCGACAATTCCTGATCCTAAATTTTAGTATGACCGATGATTATCCATGTCACAGTAGCCTGACCTAGCTTTTAATTGAAAGAATAATTCAAAAGGTGAGGCTACCTAGTACTACCTTATTCTCTTGAAGGCTTCAATCGAAGCTTATGGAAATTTGTCCTTGTTACTTGAAACTTCTTTTGTCGTTCTTTGTCTTTGGATTTTGACATGATTTTTTTTATTCTTTTTCAAATGCTAGCCTGTGATCTCTTTTGGAAAGAGGGACGTACTGACCACTCTCTAGGGTTGATTATAATGATTTGGAGAACATACTCCAGAGATAACTGCCGACGAGTTGGTATTGGGGTATGCAGTTTTATTTTTCTGTCAAAGAACAATGGAAAGTGACAGGCCAATTTCCGCTCTCCCTGATGGGCTCGGTGATAGTGTTCAGAGAATCCGGCCTATGCATGGGTAATTCTTCAAAAGCATTCATAAATATTTTGTTGCATCTATTGCATGCTTTTATGAAAAAAAAAAGCCAAAATTTTACTTTGAATTTTTCATTGCTTTATGCGTGTGGTTTACAAAATATTTATTAGGAAATGACAAGCTGTTAAGGAAGTATCTTGCTGCCTCTTGAATTAGAATGATTTCCCCTCATTACATTCTTCTTCATCTTTTGAAATGTAAAATTTTGCTTCTAGGTTTACTGCAATTGAATGCTCAGGCTGTTTTGTAGTCGTAATACTTTTTCTTGCTGTTTCCATCTTTTGCTATTTGCTTTGGCCTGTTGTGAATCATGGACAAGATCAATTGATACCATGAATCCTTTCTAGGAGGACTAGTGGGCCAACAAGGCGTTCAACAAAGGGACAATGGACAGCTGAAGAGGTAGTGGTAAATTCTTAGCTTTTAAAGCATTTTTTACTGCACCCTAGGGATTGATGTGGTGATGATGAGGGGGAATTGCGTTTCCATCACAAAGGCTAAGATCCTGTGAAGAGTTGGTTTGAGGTTTGGAAAATATGGAAGGGCAATACCTTTCCTGTAGCCCATTCTAATCCAAGGGATTTCTGATAGAAATTTTTTTAAAACTACCTAATTCAACAATTGTCTCTTATGCTTCAAATTTGGAAAAGAAAATGAGTAAGAAGCTTTCCTTTGGTAATCCTGTTTGAGACCTTACCACAGAAAAAGATTTCATATTAGTCATGCACTAGTGTACTAAACATGTTTGATCCTCAAGTTTTCACATTTAACAGTACAATGTTGAACACTCGCCCATTTTTGGATTGTTGATTAGCTTTTTGCATTTAGGATGAGATTTTGCGCAAGGCTGTTCAACGTTTCAAAGGGAAGAACTGGAAAAAGATTGGTATGTTGATCTCTTTATTTCCTGACTTTTTTTTTCATTTCGCATAGCTAGTTCTATCCTTATCGTCAGGATTGCTGTTTACTAAAGGTCTTTGGTGATGGTGATGTCATAGGGAAAATGTTTGGCTTGAGAGTCAATTTGTATAACTTCTAATTAACAAATTCTGGGGGAGGCTATAAGGTTAAACATCAAATCCTCTTTGGCCCATGTTCTGTTATCATTCACTGGGTTCTACATACTTTTAGAAGGAGCTCTTATATTTTTTCTTTATGTGTCATTTGAAGTTTAAGACCGATTTGCCTTTCCTTGCCTTCTTAGGTGTTTGTTGCATATCAATAAATCAATGTTACTAAACTTTTCTATGCTGTTATAGTACACTGCTTGCATTGTTTGATTGTATCATTTTGTTACCTGTAGCTGAGTGTTTCAAGGACCGCACTGATGTCCAATGCCTACATAGGTGGCAGAAGGTTTTAAATCCAGAACTTGTTAAAGGTCCATGGTCAAAGGAGGTAACACTTGATTGTTCTTATTTTGTCAATTCCCTCTGCTTGAATAGTGAATATTAAATTAACTTTTTTTCTTGCTAAAGGAGGATGAGATAATTGTTGAATTGGTGAAGAAGTATGGGCCAAAGAAGTGGTCCACAATAGCACAACATCTACCTGGACGTATTGGGAAGCAATGTCGGGAAAGGTAAAGTTAAATATTGAATAATTGTGTTTGTAAAACATTACAAACCTTTAGTCTTCCATGTATAATGTATTTTCATCACCAGTTACTTGTGTTATACTGCTGCCTTGGCAGATGCTGTAGCTCTTATCTGTTAATTGTTTTAGGTGGCATAATCATCTTAATCCTGCAATCAACAAAGAGGCATGGACTCAACAGGAGGAGCTGACTTTGATTCGTGCTCATCAGATTTATGGTAACAGATGGGCGGAGCTGACAAAATTCTTGCCTGGAAGGTTTGGTTATTTTTTTTCTTTCAAGAAAGGCACAATTTAATGATTTTATGTTCCTCTTCAATTAGTTTTCTATTTACATCTTATATGGTTCTATATTAGTATCTTTGAAATTGTGTTTCTATCTATTTCATGTTTGGTGTACGTAATTTTGATTTGTTTGTGTGAATGTTGTGTTGAAGTTTAACCAGTCTGAGTTGTCATCTCTGGGCATGTTTGATGAACAGGACAGACAATGCCATAAAGAATCATTGGAACAGCTCTGTGAAAAAGAAACTGGACTCATACTTGGCCTCAGGTCTGTTAGAACAGTTTACAGCCCTACCTCTTGCTGGACATCAAAATCAATCCATGCTGTCTTCTTCAAGGATTCAGAGCAGTGGAGAGGAAAGTGGTAAAGTTGGTGCAGAGGCAGAAGAAATATCAGAATGCAGTCAAGAGTCAATGGTTGCTGGTTGCTCTCAATCTGCAAGTGACATGGGCAACACAGCTTTGCATACAACAGAAGATTTTCAGCTGCCTGACGAATCTAGTATTGGAAAAGAGCAGATTTCTAGTCCTGAACAATATTACATGCCTATAGGTGATGGGACATTTTCTATACCAGAAATACCTTGTGAAGTGGGTTGCCCATCTAACCTATTCCAGCAAGATGTCTTGCTTAACAGCATAAATTCTGTACACAAGGATTATCAATTCAGTTTGCAGAAGGTGCCCAACATATCATCAGTAGAAGAAACATCATCAGGGTTACCAATTGATTGTACAACTGCCAATGAAAACCATGCACTGGTGAATGTTGCTGCAAATGTGTCTAAATCAGATAGAATTCTAATATCTGATGATGAATGCTGTAAGTTCTTATTTTCAGAGGCCATGAACACTATGGACTTTCCCTCTATACATCTTACTACAGGCCCAACTATGGCTGCATCCAATGGATCCACAGATTCTTTCCTGCGGAACATCCCAATGTCTGAAACAGAGAAAACTACGGTCTTACAATCATTTTGTCCTTCAAGGTCTGGTGTATTGGGAACTTCAGTGAGTCTATCAGTGTTCTCTAATCCTTTAGTAGTTTCAGTTGATGATGGTGAATTTATGTATGGCAGGGAACCCAATCAGTTAATTGGTCACTCTCTTGGAGCTCATGAACAAGTGGTTCTTACAAGTGCAAATGATAGGTTTATTTGCACCAGTGAGGCTGCCAATTCCCCCTGTGATGGGACACAATACACAGACACGCAAGTGCAATCATATCTGCAGGAGCCTTCAAAATTAGTACCTGTGAATACCTTCACTTCATCTTCAGATGCACAATCCTGTGCTGTGGATGAAAAAACACAGGTGGATTTGGAACAGCAAGATGCTGGAACTCTATGCTATGAGCCTCCTCGTTTCCCATGTTTGGATATTCCCTTTCTCAGCTGTGACCTTATACAATCTGGAAGCGATATGCATCAAGAATACAGTCCTCTTGGCATCCGACAGTTGATGATGTCCTCCATGAACTGCATCTCTCCATTTAGGTTATGGAGTTCCCCGTCTCGGGATGATAGTCCTGAGGCTATGTTAAAAACTGCTGCTAAGACTTTCACTTGTACACCATCCATTTTGAAAAAAAGAAACCGTGACTTACTATCGCCTTTGTCTGATAGAAGAGGTGATAAAAAGCTTGAGATTGATACATCGGGTTTGACTAAAGAGTTTTCACGTTTGGATGTTGTTTTTGATGAGAATGAGGCCAACAGAATATCTCCATCATCTAATAAGCAAGTTCCCAGTGGATCTTTGATCGAAGATAAAGAAAATCTTGATCCTGCTCTTGTTAGAGTGGAGGAAAAGGGAAGACATTTTTCTGCATCAGACACTAAAATTTCAGAGATAGGTCTAGCTAGCAGTAAATATGAAGAAAGTAGGCAAGAACTTGCTAGCAATGATGCTAAAACCAAGGTTTGTGGTGATTCCAGTACTCAAATTGTAAGTTTTTCTTTGCACTGTTATATCAGATCCTTTTATATCTGGTCGTACTCATGCTAATTGGTGAAGAGGGGGTGAGGATATTGGGTGGCTTTGGTTCATTCAAGGTTTTTGCCTGCTTTATGTTTATTTTAGAAAAGACAGATTGGGTAGTAGGTTTGAACTTTTTAACAAAATATGCAATTTTAATTCATGTTTATTACTACTTGCAAGAAATCTGAACACGTGTCTCTTAACGTGAGACGATCTTATCTTCTTCTCCTGTTAATTTCCCTTGCTTTTAGTCCAAAAGTAAGAGTGCGTTAATCTTTTTTATCTTCCATTCCTCCTCTCTCCCCTTCTTTTTCTGTCAACAGGTGCAAGAGCCTTTTGGAAGCCTTGTTGAAGACAATTTGAATGACCTATTATTATTTTCTCCTGATCAAGTTGGATTTAAAGTTGACAGAGCATTTGGTCCGAGTTCCTGTACTCCAAGGAATCTGTATCGTAGAATATTGGGAACTTTGTCAGAGCAAGCCATTGATTCAGAACCTTCTTCGTCCGGAAATCCAGGTTCAGTCAACTCCCCCTCTGTTCGATGGAAGAATCCTGCAAATTGTTCAGCTGGAACTACAGCAGTGCTATCTGTTCCTTCATCAACGCCACTAGATATAGTAGTTTCTGCTTCTGGAAATGATGCTGGTGGTGAAAATTTTAGCATGTAAGTTCTATTCCTTCCAAGGTCCTTTACTATCTACTGATCATATGTAACTTAAAGTCACCAGCATAATGATTTAACTGCAATAATTCATGTAGCTTGTTCTTTTTCGTTGCATCTGATTTTTAGAGGGAATTTGTATGTAGGTTTGCTGATACTCCTTTCAAAAGAAGCATTGAATCCCCTTCAGCATGGAAGTCCCCTTGGTTCATTAACTCTTTCTTGCCTGGTTCAAGGGTTGATACAGATATATCAATTGAGGTACTGTGATATGCATCCTTTTCTGCTTTTCTCACCCTCTTCTCTCTCTCTCTCTCTCTCTCTCTCTCTCTCTTTCCCTTTTCTCCTTTGATTACATTGCACTGAATGCTTGTCAATAATTTTCCTTGACAGGATATTGGTTATCTGCTGAGTCCTGATGATAGAAGCTATGATGCCCTTGCACTCATGAAACAACTAAGCGAGCACACTGCCCCCGCATATGCTGATGCCATGGAAGTTTTGGGAAATGAAACCCCTGACTCAATTATGAAAGCAAGACGGTCCAGCAAGCAGCATGTGGACCAAGAGAACAATAATGGACCAAACCAGGCTGAGAATCGTGCCTCTTTGGGTTCAAACATTATGGTATGACAGGATGATATCATTTTACCTGTTCTAGTGTACTTGGGGACATGGGAATCATCGTATTTTGTCATTTTTCTCTCCCCTTTTGAAAAATGTTAAAACTTTCTTGCAGACTGAATGCCGCATTCTTGACTTCAGCGAATGTGGGACACCAGGGAGGGGAAAGGGAACAGAGAATGCCAAATCCTCATCTGCCTTAGCCGTCTCAAGTCCTTATCTACTGAAGGGTTGCAGATGACCGGTTAACCGGTTCTCAAATCTAAAAGCCATGACAAATATGTAGCTGTAATATATATATTTATGTGTACACTTAATATGTTCATGTGTGGATCTTAATTCAATTGGTGAAAGAATTTTTCAAAAAAAAAAAAAGATTCAATTGGTGAAAGAATACTGTTCGAGCGCATAAATATATAAATTTCCGCCAGTTACAAGTAGCTTTTACATACGTATGGAACAGTCAAGGAAATAGCTAATGGCTGTGGGTTAAAGGCAAGATACTTAGGCAGGACATGTATGTGCTACGTACCTTGAGATGTACGTCAATGGATGCAAGTATAATTTTGCCTTGGAAGCAAGTTCCTGCCTTCCAAGTAAAGATTGTTGAGCTTTTCTGTGCCTACTTTAGCACAAACGTAACTCTGGTTTCCTTAGGTTTTAGGATTTGATTATTACAATTCTTACAGGGTTTTCTTAAGGAATCGGTCAATATGGAGTTTTGACAGTCAAATTGGTCCATTAGAGTATCACTGGCTTCAACCTGTTTAAGAGAATTTCCATGGGATATTCCCCGGACAGAAGGCAATTGAGTTGTATAACCTTCATATTCATCCAGCCTTTACTTTAGAGATGTTTTCTATGAACACATCTATCCTTGCTACCATAAAGCTAATTCTCCAACCACTGCTTTACCTTTCATACCTTTTGTCTCCGGCATTGCTTTCTACCTATTATTTTTCTTTTTTTTTTAATCACTTGTTGCTACCTAAGAAGGTTTTCAGAAGGACAAACTATGGTTAACTCCTTTATTTTGGACTTTTGTTTGTCATTGTTGTGCAGCAGCAAATCATCTGGGCAGCGTAGTGATACGATTTAAACTGTGATAATGGGATTATGAACTTATGGATGAAATAGTTATCAAATTGCAAGAATTCTAATTATCGAACAAGAAGGTGAATAGAGAGAAATGAGCAGAAGAGAAGACAGTTAATTTCGTTATTGAGTTTATTACAGGTGAAGCAACGACTATTAAAACTGTTGTTCATCAGAAGCTAAATTGCGAACACGTTACCTATCTAACGACACCGTTTCACTGATTCTTTCTTATGTGCAATTCGACATCGCTTTAGCTTTTCTATCATCTTCCTTCTCCTTTCTTTTCTAGTTAAACTCAACTATGAGTTGCAACGATCAATGATTTTAAAATCGAGCCAGACTGTCCGGTTCGACAGAAATAAATATAAACTGGCTTAATTTTTTATTTTTTCTTGGATTGAGTTACGAAGACAGCATGGTTTCTAGGTATACTTTCATCGCTTTGCTAAGTTTCTAAAATTTTTCAGAGGATGGGCAATCACCTACATCCCAGGTACGTTTTACGATCGATCATCTACTCGTTTGATGAATTATTACTGTACGTAAAGAAGTCCATGTGTTTTTATGTTTGTTTGACCATGCGTTCCTTTTGTTGTGGTTGCTCATCTTTTGCTCACGTTATTGAGCTGGTTTTCTCTTGATCATTGGTTTTCATGGTTTCTGATGCTCGGGTTTATGGTATGCTCAGTCGTTTGGTTTCTTTTTCCGATTATTGTTTGCTACCGTCCGGTTCAGTGCTCATTACCATCTCTTAACCTTAAATTTGATGTTACTGGCTGGATCTTATATTGCGGTAGTTTCTTTGACTATTTATAATCCTTTATATTACTCTCCATAGCTAGGCCCCACTTCGGTGTGCTATGTTTAGGCGGTGGTTTATCGTGTCTCAATAATTTTCTTGTAAAAGTTTGGTAGTCGCAGGTCATTCAGGATTCTGGGAGTAGATAAGAAAATTTTAGGCGTTAGTTGAGTATAGGAATGGCAAAAGTAGCCCGACTCAGCACAACTCGAAGTCAACAGGTTTGGCCCTGTCAAACTGGCCCATGGGTAAAAAAATTGGCCTGTGAATTGGACGGGCCAGGCCATGGACCGTGGACCATGGGCCACGCCCAGAGAGGAGCTGGTCGTGAGCGGCCCACGACCTGTGAAGAGGATGGGTAGGGACCGGCCTGCGGTTAGGATTGTAGCCCATAGATTTGATACGACGCCGTTTTATTGTTATAAAACGACGTCATATAATGCAGCTGATATGTCTTTTACCAGCGGTAAAACGACATCGTTTTATCTTTGAAGTTAAAACCTCCCAGCTCCCTCGGCCTCAGTCCCTCCCTCCCGCAGCCCTTCTCCTAGCCTCCCAGATCCACCAGTCTCCCTCCCTTCTAGACGGCGTCACGCCACCGTCTCGCCTTGCCTTCGCCTCCCACCCTTCGTCTCCGCCTCCCTCGTCGTTTTCCCTTTGAAGATTAAAATTTCCCAGCTCCCAGTCCCAGACAACGCGAGACCGCCTCCGCCTCCCATCCTTTTTCTCCGACAGGCAACAGTCCGACTCTTAGCCTCTGGTGCTTCGCCTCCGACTCTCAGAGTCTCCGTCTGCCTCCGGCTCTCCTCTTCACTCTTCAGTCGTCGCTCTCGTCCTCTTCTCTCCATCGGACCCGCTGACCCATCGTGAGTCCTGAGCCAGACGTCGTCTTCCGTCGCAAGGGAGTAGTGACCCAGACGCCATTTCCTATGTTTTTCGGTGAAGGTAGGTGTGTGTTTGTGAATGAGTTGGTGATTGTTGGTGCGGTGATTGTTTTTCCCGTGACCCAATCGTTGTAAAATGTATTCAGAATTGGTGATTGTTGAATTGCTGCTGATTCAGAATTAGTGATTGTTGAATGTTGGTTGAATGAATTGAGAATTACTGCTGATTGTTGTGGTAATTTTGGAGTGTTAAATGTTGATTGAATGCTTCCCGTATGTCCTTTGTCCAGTAACAATCTCTCGGTAATCACTAATCACAATCAAATTCAAAGTTTTAGGGAACATGTTTAATATTTTAGGGAACATGTTTAAACTCAATTGGCTCTTAGGCTAAATGTTTTAGGGAACACCGAACATGTTTAAGGTTATCTTCAAAGTTTGTGAGGAATAAGGTTAGCTAATTTGCAAAGGCCAAAATACTAAATGACTAATTTGTAAATCATCTGCAAAGGCCAAAATATCAAATGACTCATTTGTAGCTCCTTACACTTGTAATGAAAATTATTAACATTGTTGTATTACAGTAACCTAGCTAAAGCTTTAATTGACAAGAGGAATAAAGGATCCCCTTATCTAACTCCACTAGCTCCAATAAACATTTTGGAAGTGGAACCAATAGTGATATAGGCCATAATCCGTTCCACAAACAAGGGAGGGATTAGGGAAGTTAAATAACCGCAAGCATTTGTGAATGAGCTCCTATTTTATTGTATCTAAAACTTTCAAGAAGTCTATATTGACCAAGTAGCTCTTAATTGAGGATAAAGTATCATATTCTTTAAATAATTTATACACCATAATTATGTTATCTCCAATTGATTTTTTTATAGTATAGGCTCTTTATGAAGGATTTATCAACATTTTAAATGCCACCTTAAGTACGGATTCTAAAAGATTTGAATAAGTTTATACATTATAATACAACAAGAAATAGTACGAAAGTTATTTATTGAGTTTGGATGTATTGCTTTATGGTTGGATTAGACATACATGAGTTTTGTTAAGTTCCCTTAACATTATTTTGCTTAAGAAGAATTCCTAGACTATTTTTACCACTAGTTTTAGCTTACTAGTAATATTTTTGATATAATGTTAGCTTTTTGTAAGATTTGGTATTTAATGTAGCTTATATTTTATTTTAAATCTAGTAGTTTCATGGTTGATTTTTCAGATCAGATGGATGAACATATTATTCTTTCAATTGAGATGAACAAGTATTGGCTATGGTTGAAAGTGAGAGATTTAGGATATTTCTCAATTCACTCCAACCGAATTTCAAGGTTTCAAGTCGGAATACATTGAGAAGTGATATTTTAAAAATTTATGAGGAGAAGAAAAGAGAAACATTAAGAGTATTGTCGAGTGTTGAAGGACAAATTGCCATAACAACAGACATGTGGACAGCTGATAACCAACAAAAGGGTTACATGGTGGTGACGGTACATTATATTGATAATGATTGGAAGCTATGCAATAGACTTTTGAGGTAATTAATATTCTTTAATATTATTATCATTTACTTATTTTCATTAATTTATGAATTTATGATTTATATTGTTATGTTTTTTTATGATAGTCTTATTTATGTGCCGACATCGCTTACAAGTTAAAAATTGGCAAACGTGTTGAAAGATTGCTTTATGGGTGTGAACATCGACGACAAAGTTTCTTGTATCACAGTCAATAATTGTAGCACAAATGATGCTATGATTGAGAAGTTGAAGGGTAAGATGCGAGTTGGGAGTTTATTGACCGGAGGTAAGTTATTTCATATGCGTTGTTTTGCGCATATTCTTAACTTGATTGTGAAGGTTGGGTTGGAAATGATAAAGGAATCAATTGAGTGTATTCAGAGTAGTGTTTTATATTGGAGTGCAACTCCTAAAAGAGTTGAGTCTTTTGAAAATGTTGCACAGATTTTATGCATTCCCTGCACAAAGAAGTTGGTTTTGGATTGTCCTACGAGATGGAACTCAACCTTTAAGATGTTGGAGTTGGCAATTCCATATGCTCAGTTATTTATTAGATTACCTGAAAGGGATCCTCAGTATACCTCCATACCATCAGAGCACCAGTGGGAGTTGGCTAAAGAACTTTGTATGAAGCTGGAATTATTCAATAGGTGGACTGAATTATTTTTAAGAACAAAATATCCAACTTCACACCGTATCTTTAGCATTATGACCAACATAAAGCATGTTTTGGGATTGTGGATGTTTGGCTCTAATGAAGTGATTCGGACGATGGGGCAGCGGATGATGGAGAAGTTTAATTCTTATTGGTCTAAGGTTGGAGACACTGTTGCAGTATTATATTTGTTGGACCTGAGATACAAAATGGATGGTGTTGAATATATTTGTAATATATTGCACAATAGTGAAGCTTAAGAGCATGTATAGAACACCAAACAATTATGGTATCAATTATTTCATGATTATGAAGTCAAAATGCAACAAACTCATGATCGGGATGCAAGCAGTTCAAGTTCAACTCATACTTCAGTTTCAAGTTCGACACTTCGTATCCCATTATCGTCAGATTGTCTTTCAAATTATATGAAAGAGAAAAGGGCTAGGATATCTTATGGTACAATGGAGTTTGACAGATATATTTCTGATGAGTGTGTTCCTGAAACTGAAAGTGAGTTATTCGATATAATATTATGGTGGAAGACGTTTGGAGATAGGTATCCGATCATTTAAGCTATTGCACGGGACTTGTTAGCTATTCCAGCATCGACTGTTGCTTCAAAGTCTATATTCAGTACTAGTGGTCGGGTCATTACTCCTCATCGTGGTCGACTTCATTATCGCACTGTGGAAGCTCTTATGTGTACTTAAAGTTGGTTAAAAAATGACATATTGATGGTAAATTCTATTCTTTTTATTTTATTTATTTTATTTACCTTTGTATTATCTTACTTAATGTTTTTTTCGTTACAGTCACAGGTATTAATGCAGAGGGGATTGGTGAAAGTAATCGACCACTGGAAGGTTATTTTGATCAAATATATGAAGATGGAGATGGAGGTAATTTTAATTTTCTTTTTATATAATATTACATTATTAAATATTTTTTTATTTTAAGTGTTATATTACTAAATATAATATTTGTTCATACAGATGATCAGAGCCAAATTGTTGACGACCTTACCAACAAGTGCACTTAATCAACTAGAATCAGTCCCCAATCTACTCTCTAATGTAGCAACTGACTTTGTATTGTATCTTTTTTTGTAACCTGAATTTATTAATTATATGAAACTTGAATTTGATAAATTGATTATTAATTATGAGTTATTTTGGTTTCAATTTATGAGACATGGATAGAACATGATTTTATTAATTATATGACAGATGAATTAGTTATATCAAATTATCTCTAAAAATAATTAATAAATAATTTAAGTAAATTAAAATTTTATAATTAACGTAATTCATAATTTTAACTATAACTAATTAACTATTAACTTAATCACTTATTAACTTTTTATATAAATTTGTAATTAATTGAATAAAATTTTCTAATTAATCATACCATTACTATAGTCTATTAATTTACATACATTTCAATAACTTTATTATATTATAATTGATTAATTATATGTCGTTATAATTTAAAGTTGTCACATAATAGGGTACTTGATTTTATTAATTATATGATAGATGAATTGGTTAAATCAAATTATCTCTAAAAATAATTAATGAATAATTTAAGTAAATTAAAATTTTATAATTAACGTAATTCATAATTTTAACTATAACTTAATTAACTATTAACTTAATCACTTATTAACTTTTGATATAAATTTGTAATT
>JANZXR010000008.1:21407307-21429944 GCA_027575705.1 Erythroxylum echinodendron
ACGACTCTCTCCTTTTTCTTTTGTTTTCTTAACCCTCACGACTCCTTCTCTTCTTTTGTCTCATTAATTTAAGACAATCTTTTTGTTTTTACCAATCTACCCTTCCTTATTGAAAAATTTCTACTAACTCCTTCACTTTATTTTACTTCTTTCTTTTTTAATTCATACCACCATATAAAATTCAAAATATACCATACTAAACTCCAAAAATTCTAATTTATTTTCATGCTTGATAATTTAATAAAATAAATAAAATAAAATAAAATATAAAATATTGAATTCTACTAGTGTTAGTTAATTAGATCTTGAGACAGAGTAACCAAAACCTTAGGCAATGTTTGCTTTGAGGTTTATTAATGGAATGAAATGGAATATAATATTATTCCATCATTTGGGAGGAGGGTTTATAATGGAATGAGATGGAAAAGGAGGGTTTCATATTACATCACATTCTATCCTAAACAGTAAAAATGAGAAACCTCCAATTTAGGGGGTTTATAATGGAATGTAAAATGATAAACAACTTTTCACTATATTACATTATAAGCCCCTCTTTTAAACAACATTTTATTATATTACATTATGAACCCTTTCATCCCAAACAAAATTTTCCAATATTACATCCATTTACATTCCATTCTATTGTAAAGCATTACATTCCATTAAAAACTTTACGTCCAACCAAAAACAGCCTTAGGAAATCTAGGATCAAACATAAATGAATCCATAATCTTAAGGGAAACAAACTAAGGATAGAATAGTTCATAAGTATTTAATTTTGATTAATCTCAATATCATTAGTAACTCACTTGTTTATTTGTTTGATTGTTTTATTCTATTATTTGTTTCAATTATGTTATTTATTTTAATTCAAATCAATTATTTTAGTACCTTAGGCAAAGTTATATTCAAATTGTTTAGGTTTTGTGGGAACGATACACTTGATACTAAAAAATACGATCCGTATACTTGCGATATTGAGAGTTTTGTTATGTATAAAGCTTGCTCAAAAAGTTTTTGGTATCAAAATAACACTCTTGAATATGTTATAGACCAAGATGCAATTCTATGAGTTGGCCAATGCAGATCCAATGCTCATCTGGTGAATTTCTTATAAATATGTGATACCTTATGATATAATGGTATGTTAGAAGATGTTAGGATGAGACTCTTTTCTTTTACACTTAGGGATAAAGCTAAGGCAAGGTACCATTCATTCAACCTAACAAACGTCACTACAGAGGAGCAGTTGGTGCAAGTCTTTCTAGCTAAGTATTTCCCTCTGACGAATGCTATAAAACTTATAAAAGAAATCACTAATTTCTAGCAAAATGAGGGGGAGTCACTATATGAAGCGTGGGAGTGGTATAAGAACTTGAAAAGGAGATGTCCTCATCATAACCTACCGAAGGAATTCCTATTACAAACTTTTTACAATGGAGTTAATCCACCCACGGAGGACACTATAGATGTAGCTCCTAGAGGATCTTTGATGCATAAAACAATTGAGGAAGTAGAAAATTTTCTAGAGCAGATGGCTAACAATAGCTATCTTTAGACATCAACTTGAAGCAGATAGTAGTCAGTGATTATTGTTGATTCAATGACAACTTTACAGAATGAAATTGATAACTTAACAAAGTAACTAAATAGCTTGAAAGCCTCGTCTTTGGCTCCCATAAAAGCAATTCAACATGGATAAGAGTTATATGGGTAAGAAAGTCATATCACGACTGATTGCTTCTTAATGCAAAACAAAAATGCAGAAAAATTCAACTATATGGCCCCATAGTTTGGTTGAGGAAGAGGGAATAACTGTTATTCAAACATATACAATCCTAGGTGGAGGAGTCATCCAAAATTTTCTTAGTCTAACAATGTAAGGAGTTAGGTGAGAAATCAAGGTCTATCGGGATTTCAATAAGAGAAATCTAGTGCAAATGATTCAAAATTAGACAAGTTCATGGATAAGATCATGTGTATGGAAGAGAATCATAAAAGGTTGGAAGGGAAGTTTGAGCAAGTAGCAAAGAACTATGCCTCTGCTATTCACAACCTAAATTCAAGAGGGGCCAACTTCTGAATGCATTATCTACAAGAACTACCGGGAGTCTTTTAAGTAATACCAAAGAAAATAAAAGGTAGAAACTGAAGGTGATCACACTTAGCGGTGAGAAAGAGATAGAATAACTAAAAGAAAAACAAGCTGAAACCTACCATCTAGAGGATCAAGAAAAGATACCCACCTAATTTCATTCCCACAGAGATTATGAAAGAATAAATTGGACACATAATTTACAAAATTAGTGGAGAAGTTGAAGACTTTGCAAATCGACTTGTCTTTTATGAAGGCATTGGAACATATGCCCAAGTACGCTAAGTTTCTTAAAGTCATATTATCAAATAAGCAAACTTGGGAAGATAACCAAATGGTAGCACTGACAGAGAACTGTAGTTCCATTATTACTAGCCATATGACTTCTAAATTAAAGGACTTGGGGAGCTTAACGATACCCTACGTAGCTGGTGACTTAGAATTAGTGAAATGTCTATGTGAGTTAGGTATAAGTATAAACCTTATGTCTTTGTCAATTTTCATGAAATTAGGGTTAGCCAATGTGAAGCCAAATTTGATGCTCATTTAGTTGGCAGATCAATCGATCAAGAGATCGTTTGGTGTGATGAAAGATGTTATAGTTAAGGTGATAAATTCATAATTCCTATGGACTTCATGTTATTAGATTCCGAAGAGGATATGAATTGTTCACTAATTCTAGGATGGCCATTCATAACCACTAGTAGAGCACTAATATTCTTCAAGCCAAACTAATTCTTCATATTGGTGATGATCATATGGAGTTCGATGCAAACAAAGTATTGGAACATTTGAAAAAAAAGCAGCTCTTGTATAAATATCAATATCATGAATGAATGTATCAAAAAGCAAGAGGAGAGCTACGATAAAGAAGTAAGTTCCAAAGAAGGGAGTTTTAAAAACGTTGAGATTGAGGAAGAAGGAAAGACAAAGGAGTCGAGTGCTTTAGTGCATCAAGACATACTAGTGAGAATTGAAACACCCATAACACCCTCCATTAAAAAGCCAACAACTCTAGAGTTGAAGCCCTTACCGTAGTTGGTGACTTAGAATTTGTGAAATGTCTGTGTGACTTAGGCATAAGTATAAACCTTATGTCTTTTCCAATTTTCATGAAATTAGGGCTAGGTAATGTGAACCCAATTTTGATGCTCATTTAGTTGACAGATCAATCGATCAAGAGACCGTTTGGTGTGATGAAAGACGTTTCATAATTCCTATGGACTTCATGGTATTAGATTTGGAAGAGGATAGGAATTGTCCACTAATTTCAGGATGGCCATTTATAAACACTAATAGAGCATTAATGTTCTTCAAGCTAAACTAATTCTTCAGATTGGTGATGATCATGTGGAGTTCAATATGAACAAAGTATTGAAACATTTGAAAGAAAGCAGCTCTTGTATGAAGATCGATATCATGAATGAATGAATCAAAAAGTAAGAGGAGAGCTGTGATAAAGAAGTAAGTTCCAAAGAAGGGAGTTCTAAGAAAGTTGAGATTAAGGAAGAAGGCGAGACAGAGGAGTCAGGTGCTTCATTGCATCAAGACATACTAGTGAGAACCAAAACACCCATACCATCCTCCATTAAAAAGCCAACAACTTTAGAGTTGAAGCCTTTACCCACATACCTTAGGTATATCTTTCTAGGTGAGGGGTCAAACTTTACATTTCCCACTAGCTGAATGGGGAATAAGAGAGTAAGGTGGTGAAGATCATAAGTAATATGTGCTTAATTGATTGTACATTTATTCCATAACACGTAGTGATTAATGCTATAAATGCTTAAGACATTCACTTTAGTTCATATTTGGTTTTAGGCATAATTCAGAAGCAAAATAGCTAAAGTGAGTTGAAAGCACACTCTTTGACTCGTCTTGTAAAGATTCACATGCAATTGCCTTTATGGAACAAGAAGGAGAAGGATTAGAGCACGAGGAGACAAGAAAATGCCAATAAAGATGAAGGGTATATATTATAAACATCAAGTCATGGTCGTGGCATGAACTATTAGTCATGGCCATGAGCTATTGGTCATTTCAAGCTTTGATTGGAGGAGAAGATGAGGGGGAGTACAAATAAGTAAAGGTGAAAGAATATCACTAAAGGAAATAAATATACATCTTGATTTGAAAAAAACAATACTCACAATTTCCTAGATAGCCAAAAGAGCTCTAAAATAATTAGAAAGTATATTAGAGATCTAGATTGCTTAATCTTCATTGCTCAAAGATACCGTAGGTCTTGTGAAAAATCAAGATACGTCCATGATAGGTACTTGGTTATAGCATCGGGCGATTGTGAATAGGGATGACAATTAGCTTATGGACCTAAATTTAGTTGTTGTCAATGGCCCAGGCCTATACTAACTCGAAACCTAATTATAATAAGTAAAACAATATCGTTTTACTTAAAAAATTGGGCCTTGAGTAAACCTGGGCCTTGGTAGTCCAAACCTGGATTCAATTAAAAAATGTTATATATTTTTAATTTTAAAAAATTATTTTAGTGGCAGCCTATTGTCATCCCTAATTGTAACTTGGTTTTGTGGTGGTGTGGTTAGAAACCCTCGACAATGTGTTACGCAATTTTAAAAAAAGAATCATGATGTTCAATTGGCAAGGACAAATAGTGAAGCTATTAAGAAGTCCACAGTAGGAAGCCCGGATGATGTCGAGCAAGGGATTAAATAAAATGCTAAAAGGGATCTAGCATAAGGGACTATATGCGATGCGGTCGGTGCAAAAGGTGGAGCAAATGACATGAGTTTGGAGTAGTCGCAGTCGTTGAGTTTCAAGCTTTATTAGTAGAGCTTGGGACCATATTCCAGGAGCCTTAACCACTACCTCCTAAGAGGAACCGAGATCACAGGATCAGGTTGAAGGAAGGTGTAGAGTCGATTAACATTAGATTCTATCGATATTAAGGATAATAAAAAGATACCATTAAAAAGGCAGTACAAGAGCTATTGCAACGAGACTTTACAAGGGACAACCCCAGTCCCTCTGTATGGGTAGCGGTGTTATTGTCGAAGAAAGATTATTCGTGGCAGATGTGCATGGACTTCTGAGAGTTGAACAAATCGGCATTGAAGGATAAGTTTCTGATTTCCATAATTGAAAAATTGTTGGACGAGTTGCATAATTTAAATCGGTACTTAAAATTAGACCTGCACCACTAGATCCGCATACACGAGAAGAACGTTTTTAAAATAGACTTCAAAATGCATGAGAGGCATTATGAGTACCTCGTCATGCCCTTCAGATTAACAAACACACCAGCCACTTTTCTAGGGTTAATGAACGACATCTTCGGCTTTTTCTGCAATGCTTTACGTTAGTCTCCTTTGAGGACATTATAGTCTACAATCAAGTAACTTCAATAACATTTGGACCACCTGCGTGAGGCACTAGAGACTCTTTAAGCTCACTAGTTCTTCTTAAGGGGAAGTTAGCACGTGTCTGGGTCTCAACATCTGGGATATCTAGGACAAATGATAAGAAGATAAATACCATCCGAACTTGGCTAGCCCCAGAGTCCTTCAGGGAACTTCGAAGGTTCTTTGGACTCGCATGTTACTATAGAAGGTTTATTTGGAATTATGCGGGTTTTGTCAGGCCTTTGAATGATTTACTAAAGAAACCAACGATGAATGAATAGAATAGGGGAGAAGGCCAACAACGAGCCTTTAAGAACGTGAAGGAGGCCTTAACAATGGCTCCAGCCTTAGCCATGCCTGACTTCTAATGGTCTTTCATGCTAGAGGCAGATGCTTGTGGAAAGGACATTGGAGTGGTCAATCAATAGAATAAACAACCAATAGCCTATCTAGGCAAGACCCTAGCAAACAAACATCTAGGATCGTCCATGTATAAGAGAGTAGGCCATTAAGCAATGACATTATTACCTCAGTGGTCGCAATTTGAGGTACACATTGATCACCGAAGCTAGAAATATCTGCCAGAGCAATTGATTTCTGCACCCTTCCCACGGACTTAGCTCCCAAAGCTCTTTGGATACGTTGTTGAAGTAGTTTGTAGGAATGGTCCCAAAGCAGGCACTATCCCGAATAACCAACATCTAACTTCTTACCTTAGCCTCTTCCAGGCTCGAATAGAGTTGTTAGAGAAAATCAAATGTAGTTGGGAACAAGAGTCAACACATCATCAAAAGCTTAGACACAAGGGCATTAAGGTCGGGAAGTTAGAAATGGAGAGATGGGCCATTGAGATGGAAAGGGAAGCCGATGATCCGTATGGAGGACAGTCAGCCGTGACTGCCAATACCAAAAGAATACAAAATGTGTTCTACTATAAGGGCTTAAGTAAAGAAGTGAGGAATTATGTTAGGACTTATTTTATCTATGAAAGGAACAAACATAAGAATTGTGGCCCTATTCCATTGGCTTATGATATGTAGGTTACCTATTTCGTGAAAATTACCAAAGGAAAGTTGCTTAGTGGCTTGTAGGTTGTAGCAACATGCTAAGTTACGTTCAATGATAAAGAGAGAGAATAGAATCAGATAACATAATAGGGCCATAATATGACAGTGATAGTTTCTGCCTTTGCAAGGAGTGATGTCTATACTGTAGGAGCTTAAGGAATACCTTGGCCCCCACTTCAAATTCTCAATCTGTTCTCTTACGATCAACCTGTTGTTTCATATGATGCTAGGCTCGATGAAGATGGAACTTAGCTTCAGCCATCGCTGCCTCCTTGTCGCTCATCATTTGATCCACTGTTGAGTTCTTAGAGTTCCCTACAAAATAAGGCATATAAACCAGTGGAGGGTAGCTGTATAACAATTCTAAGGGTGTGGAGTTTATGGCTGCACGGAATGTGTTATTCTACTACCGTTCAGCCGATAAAACACACTCTACCTATCTCGACGTTGCATCATTATAGAAATAACGTAGGTATATTTCCAAAATTTTATTCACCAATTGGGTTTGCAATTTGAATAAGTCCCTCTAGAATTTGTCAAAAAATTTGGGTGTCGATGGCTGACAATGTTCTTAGGCATCATATAAAGCTTGGAGACGTTGTGCAAGAATACTTGTACACCTCTATGAGGGAATAATTGAACGAAATAATTGATTAATATTATGATTAATCAATATAATTAGACTAACCCTATGATTGCAACATGCTAGATTTAATAATTAAATGGACAAATACCTGAAAACTGAAGAGCAATTAAATCTATTGTTATTTTCTGTGAAGCGGAGTGATAGAGATGTAGAGGATTGACTACTGTTATTGTAAACTCTAAAAGATGCACGTACATTTCTCAATGGGGTGACTGTATTTAAGGTTGACTAGCAATAGGGCCTCCTGTATGCTATAAACATGGACTAAGCCTACCCATTATAGTAAGCCCATGATCACAGGTCCAATGACACGTATGAAATTTAACATCTAATTAATCGGGGTTTTGTACAAAATTATGTTTATTATGCTAAGCCACATAATTATTGATAAAATTGTATCATTCTCTCACTTGGACAACGTAACCAACATCAATGAACAACAAAAACAAATCTCCAGATTAATATAACAATATATGGCCATAATAGGATGTTAAAATAGCTAATAATCTCTCAATCATAGGTCCAAAATGAGGTTACAAGTACCTTAACAGTATAGAAATCAGACTCGATAGGAGAACTGATAACATATATACAAGATACCCATACGTCGATGACTGAAACAAAATGTGTCATAAGAAAATGCACACAAAATGGTGATCCACATGTGCAAGTCTAAACAAAATGGCCCAAGCATCCACCTAAGATGCCAACTGAGATTTAACAAAATATCTCAGAAAAAAACAAAATGAGACTGGGTACAAATGTCTCTAACAAAATGCCATATATATATATATACAAATATTTAGACGTATCTACGCAGTGTATCCAGAAAGTATATGGTAATAACAATAATAGCAACAATTATAAGCAAAAGTCTCTAGACTGAATAACAAAATAGTCAAATACAATGTTGCTGTATATCAAAAAATAACATTAAAGACAGACTCCCACCAATCCAAGACGTCAAAAGATTTAAATAGACCCATACAGGTTACATGATTTACAAAAGCCTTAACAGTCAAGCCTTTGGTTAGAGGGTCTGCCACCATAAACTCTGTGTGTATATGCTCTATACGAGTCTGATATTCCTTAACCTTTTCTCTAACAAACATATAATTTGTATCAAAATGCTTCGAACGCTTAGAGTTCTTGCATATTTGAGAGAAGCACACCACAACAAAGTTATCACAATATATGTTTAGAGGTTTGGAAACACTCTCCACAAGATGAAGCTCAGAAATGAAATTCCTCAATCATATTGCCTGTCGAGTAGCTTCGTAACAAGCAACATACTCTGCCTCTATAGTTGAAGTTGTTGTAAGTGTTTGTTTAATACTTTTCCAAGATACAGCTCCTCCAACAAGCATAAAGATATATCCTGATGTGGATTTGTGATCATCAGGGCAACCACTATAATCAGAATCAGAATAACCTATCACCTCAAGGTGATCAGACATCCTGTAAGTAAGCATATAATCTTTAGTACCTTGTAGATACCTCAGAAATCGTTTCACAACTTGCCAATTACCCACACCATGGTCGCTCAAGTGTCTCCCATGTACACCAACAATAAAAGCAATATCAGGACATGTACAAACTTGAGCATAAATAAGACTGCTAATAGCAGAAGCATATGGGACCTTTTCTATTTCTGATTTATCTTTATCATTTTGAGGACACTGGCTATTCGAGAGTTTGTCACCCTTTTAGATGGGCGCACTACAAGAATTACAAGTCTTCATGTTGAATCTATTCAAGATCCTTTCAATATACCTTTTCTGAGACAAACCAAGAACACCACGAGATCTATCACAATGAATTTCAATGTCCAGAAAAAAGAAGAATCGTCAAGATCTTTCATATGAAAACGAGTTGTCAACATTTGTTTAGTCTCAGAAAGAAAATCCAGAAAGAATATCATCAACATATAAGACAAGAATAATGAATTGTCTCCCACTATTTTTCAAGTAAATGTATTGATCAACAACATTTTCTTTAAAGCCAAGGGAGCAAACTATTTGGTCAAACTTCAAGTACTGTTGTCTGGAGGCTTGTTTAAGCCCATAAATGGATTTTCTCAATTTACATATCATGTGTTCTTTACCTTTCTTAACAAAACTAGCAGGCTGATTCATGAATACATCTTCATACGAATCACCATTTAGGAAAGTAGTTTTCACATCTATTTAATAGAGCTCCACATTAAAATGAGTAACCAAAGCCATCACAATACGTAATGAATCTTTAGCAGAGACTGAGAAAAAAGTCTCATTATAATCTATACCTTCCCTCTAGTTACACCCCTTTGCAACAAGTCTAGCTTTACACCTTTCTATCTCACCTCTAGCATCACGTTTAGTCTTAAAGACCCATTTACACCCAACAGTTTTACAACCACTAGGTAATTCCACCAAATCCCAAACGTCATTCATACTCATAGAAGCCAACTCATCTTCCATGGCTGCTAACCATTATGAACTACAAGGACAAGAAATGACATCCTGATAAGAAATAGGATATGAGTCTTCAACTAAATTGAATTCATTCTCCTCCAAATAAACATAATATTCTCGAAATTTAGAAGACTCAGTAGATTTAGGAATCCTTTTAGATCTCCTACGTGGAACTACAACCACGTCTAGGACTTGAGTATCAATGCCAACCTATTGAGGAATTTCAACTTCATTTATTGGATCAACGACATTATCATGAATCATAGGAGATTGAATTGCCTCAGGATGAAATATAACAAGTGTGAGAACAACGACATGATCCTCTCTTAAATCAACAACACAAGACTTATGTCTTTCATTATGTTCAATGTCTCCTTCAAAATAGACAGCCCGATCTGATTCAATAACTCTAGTAGTATGATTGAGACAATAGAATCTTGAACCTCTTGAGCCAGTACAATAACCAATAAAGTAACCTGAAATAGTTCTAGGATCAAGCTTCTTTAGTTGGGTATTATAACTCCTTACCTCAGCTTTATAGCCCTAAATACGGAAATGCTTCAAACTCGGCATATAAGCTCAAAAGGAGTCTTTGGTATAGATTTACTAGGCATATCATTGAGAACATAAACAGCAATCCTCAAAATGTCTCCCTACAAGAACTCTGGTAAGGTGGAGTGACTGAGCATGCACCTAACCATTTCCATAAGAGTATGATTTCGTCTCTCTACAATCCCATTTTGTTGAGGAGTGCCAGGCATGGTATATTGCACTTCAATTCCATAATCCTGCAAGTATTTAGCAAAAAGGCTAGGGTTTCTACCAGTTTCATCATACTGATCATAATACTCACCACCTCTATCAGATCTTACAGATTTAATCTGCTTCCTAAGTTTCAATTCAATAACATTTTTTAGTGATTTAAAAACATCCAAGGATTCATATTTCTCATGCAACAATTCAACCTAACATACCGAGAAAAATCATCAATGAAGGTCATGAAGTACCTACAGCTTCTCATGGCAATAGGAGTAATGAGTCCACATATGTCTGTGTGAATTATCCGTAATGGTTCTTGTTGGGTCCCAAATTTTTTTACTGATTTTATTAACCACGATTTGAATAAATTTTATGGTCTTGCTAGATAAATCATTTTATTTGGAGTTTAATTATTATTTCAAGTTTGGGAGGATTTATTTCATGGATTGATGGAATTAAAGTATTAATGTTGAAAGGTGGTATAAGGGCAAAATTGGAAGATCACTTAAGGTTAAAAGACATAAGGCTTATATGGAAGGGCAAATTGGAACTTTCACACTTATTAAAAAGTCAAAGAACACGTCTTCGGAGTATGTTTCTGGACAAGTTCGATGCAGCTAACTCAATTTTTCCTGCACAAACATACTTTGGTATTTTGGGCATAACATTTGGTGTACTTATCCAAATGGACTGATTTTTAATTTTTGTAAACTAGAGACATAGGGCTACAAATTATATGAAGGAATCAAGTCTAAATTCAGGCTCTAAAGTTGCAACTACCATTAAAAAGAGGCTTAGGTTTAGCACCAAAACTCTCCCCAAGCCCAGGTAATGCATGTTTATCATTCCACTTCTTCTTAAATTGAGGCTTACACTGTTTGTTTCTATGAAATTTCTTCTTATCACCACTATTGTGAGAAGTGTGGTGAATGTTGTGGGACTTTCCCTTCTTCATAGTATGCTCCTCTTGAATAAGAATAGAAATCAATTCATCAGTACTCCATTCATCTTTCTGGAGATGATAAGTAGTCTTAAGAACCTCAAACTCAGACGGAAGAGATTCAAACACTTGCCAAATCAGATAATCCTCTCCTAGTATAACTTTAATGGACTTCAACTTGTTATACCAATTCACAAGCTTCATTACATGCTCACGAACACCACCCACACCATCATACTTGGTCTTAGACAGAGAAGACAAGAGATTAGACTTTTCAGTCTTATCAAACTTCTGGAATTTTTCTCCAACAGCCTTGAGATAATTTTTGGCATTATTAGTTTTAGTGATGCTCTCTTTAATAGTCTTCTGCATTGTATACTTGATGGTCATTAGACAGACCTTGTTAGAACGAACCTACTTATCTTATTTAGCTTTATCTGTAGCGGAAGACTCAGCAGTGGGTTATGTAGGCTCATCTTCAAGAAGAGCAACATCAGCATTTGAAACAACCAAAAAAAGATTCAAGGATTTAACCTAATCCTCATAATTGGTCCCATTTAGCTTAACCAAAGAATTCAAAGCTGGAAATCGATATAATGCAGGGAGATTTAGCAAATGTATAATGCAGGGAGATTTAGCAAATGTATCTATGTATAGTAAAATCAGGCAAACAACACAATTGGGTTCTTATGCAATTGCAATCCTGCCTAAGGGTCCTGAATTACAACACAGATTACCCAGAACATTAAATTATGCCACAAAGCTAATATCGATAGCCTACTAAAAACTCAAAGACATACTTTAATGAATTAAACAAAGCATTAGAAACCACATTGATAAAGACAAACCGATAGGGTAAGTGCATCATTAACATAGTATCTAATTTATGCCCAATAACAACATCACAATAGCATTTTGGATAATTGGTCTCACGATAGGCAAACACACAATTGCACAAAATAAATGGAAATAGTCCAATAACAGATTTCAAGATTGCCCTATAAGTTTTGGTTAGCACCACAATTACAAAATTTACCATATTAATCATATAATCTAACAGTATATGCATAAACTACATCCAAAATTTACTTTGTTGCACAACCCTACTACCACTAAGAGTGCCCAATGCCCCACAAGCCCAAAACATACAAGAAACAAGTACAAAAATTTTCAAGATAAAATTTGGAGAGTACATTATATATTTATTAATTTTAAAATTAATAAATATATTAAAATTTGGGAAAAATAAAATAAATATTTCTATTTTTCAAAAAATTCCAGAAAATACAATAAATTAGAACTAGGCAAAAGGAAAAATTTGGGACAAAACGGCTAAGGGAGGAAGCCCCATGTGCCTCCACGCGCCATCGCCACACGTAGGGAAAGACAGGCCAGGTCGGGCTGCATCTTCCTCACCCAGAAGACTAGTATTTGGGTCGTCCGACCTGGTTCGGAAAAATGCCCACATCTCCCTTAATTTTGATCGGTTTTTAACGAAATTGGTGTCATTAGATTCAGAATTTAACGATCTATCAAAGCCTTCAATCAATTTCATGAAAAAGCTACTGGAAAAAATTCAAAAAAATTTGAAAGGATGGTTAGGTTTTACAGTTTGTTTTTTTTTGTTCTGAGTTTTTAAGCAAAACAAACAGATAATTTTTGACACCAAACCAAAACAAATCATCACAGAAAATAGATTAACAAAAAACCGAAAACCCAACAAATAGTTCAACTTTTAATCTCAAAAATTACCCACAAATTAGTAGTCACAATTAGGGTTTTTAGGCTCTGATACCAATTAAGAGAATAATTGAACGAAATAATTGATTATATCATGATTAATCAATATAATTAGACTAACCCTATGATTGCAACATGTTAGATTTAATAATTAGATAGACAAATACCTGGAAACTGAGGAGCAATTAAATTCACTGTTGTTTTCTGTCAAGCGGAGCGATAGAGATGTAAAGGATTGAGTACTACTATTCCAAACCTTTAAAGACGCACGTATAGTTCTCAATGGAGTGACTGTATTTAAGCCTAGCTAGTAGTAGGGCCTCCTATACACTATAAACATGGGCTAAGTCTATCCATTATAGCAAGCCCGTGATCACAGGTCCAATGACACGTATGGAATTTGACATATAATTAAACGGGGTTTAGTACAAAATTATGTTTATTATGCTAGGCCACATAATTAATGATACAATTCTATCACTCTATTGTAGTAATTAGATGTTTGATGGCCATGAAGTGACTATATTTACTAAACCAATTCACCACCACTGTTATGCTTGCCTTGCCTCAAGATTCTGACAACCCTTTTGTAAAATCTATGCTCAGACCCTCCTAACATCCCCTTGGTACTACATATCTTTATATGCTAACATTACATGTCTCTATGTCAGTGTAACAACTAACATAGAATTCAACGAATCATTAAGTTATCTGATAACAAACATATGCCACAACATGTTGATAAGGGGATGGGAATCCAAAGATGAAGAAGAAAAAGCATTTTAAAGATCTAAGCTTTAAGCAATTCAGGTAAGAAAAAGAGAGGGAAGAAAGAAAGTTCGGATCCTCTTTCCAAGATTACTCTGTTTTATTCTGTCTAATTAAAAAACGTTGTCATTTTCACTTAAAAATTTTAAGTTGCTTATTCATAAAGCCCTTGTCATCAGCATAAGTCACGCCCGTGCATAAGTCTAAGTTTATTTTTTAATTTTTTATTTTAATTTTAATTATACTACTATTATTTTAATAAAAATTATATTATATTATATTATTAATTTTATAAAAAAATCAAATTAAAAAAACTTGTGCATGCCCGTGCACAAGTTTGTGCTTTTTTTATTTTTGAATTTTTGTTTAAATAAAATTAAAATGATAAAAATAAAAAACAAAATTTGTTAAATTTTGTTTTCTAATTTTTAAATAAAATTTTAAGATAAAAAATTTCTTATAATTTCAAGTGAGAAAAGAAAGAAAGAAAAATAAAGAAAAATAAAAAAGATTGGAAGCTCACTCTGTCACGATCGTGCACTCCTATTAGTCAAGTGCTAGTTGACATGGTGTTGTTACCCTTGCAAATTAACCCTACACAAATAACAAGTAGTATATAGAAGAAGGGATCGTTCCCTTAAAGATCTGATAATGGAATGCTAACTATCGTCAAACTTATCAACGAAATTTCTTTTACGAAAACCAACACAAAAACACAAACAAAACAAAATTTAATATCTAAAATGCAGTCTAACCTAAATGATTAAGTATCGAATGATAGCTAACGGAAAACAGAAACCAAAAGTTAATCTGACATAACAAAATTAGATCTGACGGAAGCAATACTTAGAGAAATCAATTAAATCAAACTCAAACCAATGCACACAAAGTGAGAAAATTGGGGGGTTTGATCTCGGAAATTTAGAATTTAAAGAACATAAATTTAAACGAATACTAAATCATAGTTCAAAAAATCAAATTTGAAAGATTAGGATAAAAACAGAATTATGGAAACTTCAATTGCAAAGGATTTCACCAATGAAACCAATTAATTCATTCATCGGACTCTAGGAATTATTTGCGTACTGTGTGCGCAGAATCAAGGATCACCAACTTACTAATTTTATACTTCTTAACTACTACGTAAACAAATCTTCACAAACAATCATAGGGTTCATAACTGCTAATCCACCTATGTCACGTACTAGCATTACGATAGTTGATTTAATGATCTTGCCTTGAAAACCTCGATAACTACTATCATCAGTTTAAGACAAAGTTCAAATTCTTACAGGATAGGTTTGACAATTACTATCAACAACCTAGCTATAAATCAATTAATCTAACAACTACTACCATCAACTAATTAAATAGCGTCCAAAAATCCCTTATAAACCTTAATTCCAGATTTTAAGATTTATCAGTTCAATTTAGCCATTAAAGGACCAGAATTCAAACCCACATTTGCAACACACAAACACAAGAATCAATTAAATCCTCATGAATTAATATAGGTTCGGAGGCTATTACCCTTTACAATTGAATTAAACACTTAGCCACACATACCTTGTAAAACAAATTTACCACCGAATGGTCCTAGAAAACTGCGTCTAAAAGGAAAGATTAGAAATAGGATTTCGGCTGGGAGATTTTAGAGAACAACCCAGAAGAGACGCCCCTACACCTCTTCACAAAATTCGAGTTTTATATCCCCCTCTTATGATTAGGTGGCTGACCTAATATTAGCGAAAAACTAGGAATGGAATTCCTAGTCTTCACGTCAATTGAAAGATGTCGCAACTCTCTTCAGCCTCTGCCTAACCAGCCATCCAAAGTGGCTCTTCTTGATGAGGTGGACATCGAGTCATCTTTAAGTAACCAGTGGAGTCGTGCCATGTCATCTGAGTGCTTTGAAAATCGATTAAAGTTTTGTTAGCTTTGAACTACGTTTTTGACAGTACACTAGGGTCAATTTTGACTGTGTATAAAAATCAAACAGTGACGATTCAGGAGCTCAAATTTTATTAGTAGATTCGTCTTTGAGTTACTTCAGTTTGAGACTTGAATCACTAAATTCCACCATCTGAGTCAAAAGTTATGGTTGAAACATTGTCGAAAGGCCATTATGGCGATCCAGAATCTGATACAAACTTTGGGAATTATTTTCTCTTGAGTTCCAGCTCAAAAAAATCTACAATTTCTGAATTTAAGCATGAAATTTCATAATTTTTGACCAAACCAATCTCGAGATAAAAATCTCATAATGACTAAAGGTCAAGTATGCCAGAAACCCAAAAATAGTGCAACTCGATTCTATTTGTTTCATTTATGCATTTTACATCTATGAAACCCAAATAATGCTAAGACACGATAAACAAGCTATAGATGAATGTAAACGACTCTGAATTAAGTCCTAAAGATATATGAAAATATGAGTGTATCAAATTCTCCCACACTTAGCTCTTGCTTGTCCTCAAATAAGAAAAAGAATAGAAAGTAGAACTACAAAAAATCGGAAAAACAAAGTGCACAAAAACAAAATAATGCAATTCGAAGAAAATTACTTAAGTATGCAGCATTCAAATCAGATTCCCAACCATATCAAGCAATTCAAACATGAAAACTAAAACTCAGTTTACCATGATCAACACATAAAATTAATGAACTGAATTTACATGTAACAGTCGAGCTAATTTAGCATACTAGAGTTAGAGGAAATCTATGCCATATCGAAATAATAAGTCCTCTTGTTGATATACACTCCAACACTCAAACTGCCTAGGCTCAAATGTGTAACTCTCAAAATTTGATCAACGAATACATTCTACCATATGCTTGCTTTTCACTCCTGATAACACTATCAAAGTGTGCATATACAATGCGCAAATCAAAAGGTCTTTAACATGGTTGTAATGGGGCTTGGCTAAAGGTGAGGTAAAAAAAAGTTAAGAGAAGGCTAAAGCAATGGAAGTAAAGCTATACAGAATATCATAGAACTCATGTACATGTATGCATCTAGGCACATAATTCTACAAATTAAATAGAAACAACTCCACTTCTTTTCATTCCTTTCGGACTTCCCATAGACAAGTATATAATTTGAAACACTTGGGAAACAATTTTCTTTTTCTTTCTCATATCACGACAGAAACTTTTTTCCTTTTTTTCTTTTTTTCTGATGCCAAGTTGTGTTCATAGCCAAACATTCAGATTAACACCATATCCTCATATATCAACCAAATCATATATTTAACTTTGCCAAATAGATGCTCTACTAACCTTGGCCAATAGGGCATAAAGTATAAAATTGAGATCAAGGCTAAGTTAATAATGTGTAACGCAAAGAAAAGGATAAAAACTCAAAGGAGCTTTCTAATGGAAATCATACTTTAGGTTGGCTATTTAAATTCAAGGGGCTTAACCTAGATGCCTTTATCATGTTCATGCAAGCATGCTAAGTCAAGATATTAAGCAAGTTCTAGAGAATTATATTGTTGAAAGAATGCACACTACAAAGAATAATATTGAAGGCACAAGAGCTCACATAGTTCATCTATTAGGTCGATACAACATAGTTTCAAGGTCAATCTACTATCTAGAAAGCTCAAGTGTTACATGAAAACCCATTCATCAATTTTATGCATTCATTGTTGTTAACCAAATCTCACGCATAATACGCGAACTCGTTCAACAATTGGGAATCCGAAAGAAAGTTAAAACATTTAAGATGCAAGAAAAATAGAAAATATTTTTATAATTTTCAAAAAAAATTAATGCAAAATATGCAACTAAAGTGAAAATTTTCTCAAGTTCAAGTAAGAGCAAGAAGGTGTGACAATTTGCCCCTCAAAAGATAGCATAAATCCAAACCTAGGCTACCATTTTAACCTAGAAACAAACTAAAGTCTCCCCTACACTTAAACACAACATTGTCCTCAATGGTGAAGTAAATGCAAGAAGGAAGATGCACACCAAATCTGAAAAACATAAACAGAATCCAATACCTAGAAAAAGCAACAAAAACTAAAATGAGTAAGAAGGGAAGAAGAAATCAAATCTGATTTATCTCTAATGGGTTGCCTCCCATTAAACACTTTTGGGTACAGTTGTTAGCTCAACATTGTGTGTGCATCATTCTCTATAGTTCGGCATGTCCACTACCACTTTCTCCGTCAGAATGTCCTTAAATCCTTCATGAAAAGGCTTCAATCGATGGTCATTAACTTTGAAGCTTCATTTACTACCTATGTCATAAATCTCAACAGCACCATGTGGAAATACATTAGTAACAACAAAAGGATCATGCCATCGAGAACGTAACTTACCAGGAAAGAGCTTGATATATGATTGGAAGAGAAGAACGTTCTGACCCACCAAAAATTCCTTGCTTCTAACCATTCGGTCATAGTATGCTTTTGCCCTTTCCTTCATAATTTGAGCATTCTCATACGCATCATTCCGTAACTCCTTGAGTTCTTGAAGCTGTAACTTGCGGTGAATTCCAGCATTGTCATAATCCAAGTTACACTGTTTAATAGCCTAAAATGCTCGATGTTTAAGCTCTATGGGAAGATGACAATTCTTTCTATAAACCATCCTAAAAGGCGAGATGCCTATAGATGATTTATATGCAGTGCGATAAGCCCACAATGCATCGCCTAATCGAAGACTCCGATCGTTCTTATTAGGTTGCACAGTCTTCTCAAGGATAGACTTGATTTCGCGGTTTGATAATTCTGCTTGACCACTCATTTGCGGATGGTAGGCAGTTAAAGTTCGGTGGACTACATGGAACTTTTTCAGTAGAGCCTCCAAAGATCGGCGGCAGAAATGGGTTCCTCGGTCACTAATGATCGCTTTGGGGATTTCATAACTGTCAAAGATGTTAGATTTCACAAAATCGACAACAACTTTAGCATCATTATTTTTTGTCGCTAATGCTTCGACCCACTTAGATACATAATCGACTGCAAGAAGGATATATAAATTTTTGTTAGATAAAGGAAAAGGACGCATAAAATCAATGCCCCAAACATCAAAGACCTCACCGAATAACAAGAAGTTTTGCAGAATCTCATTCTTAAGAGTAATGTTTCCTACCTTTTGGCATCGATCATATGTCTTACAAAGTTTGAATGCATCTTTGAACAACAAAGGCCAAATGAATCCACTATCAAGTACCTTGTGTGCTGTGAGCTTGGCATCAAAGTGGCCACTGCAAGAATAAGTGTGACAGAAATTTAAAATAGAATGAAACTCATCTTGATGCACACAACGCCTAATCACTTGATTTGTGGGCAACTCGTGGGCAACTAGAAAATTAACCAAATCAGTGTACCACGGCCACGATAAGGAGGAAGTCAGCGCAAACAACTTCTCAACAGGGAATTCAGCATCCGGCATTGGCATCATTATTACGTAATCTACTCAAGTGGTCAGCAACAAGGTACTCGACACCTTTCTTGTCCCTTATTTCAAGATCAAACTCTTGTAGAAGCAAAGTCTAGCGGATAGGCCTCAGTTTGGTCTCCTTTTTCCGCATAAGGTACCTAAGGGCTGCATAATTATAAAAAAACAATAACCTTAGTACCCAATAAATATGACTGAAACTTTTCTAAAGAAAACACAATAGCAAATAGCTCTTTTTCAGTCATATGATAGTTAAGTTATGCGTCATTGAGAGTGTGAGAAGCATAGGCAATGACTTGTAAAAGTCACCCCTCTCGCTGTCCAAGGACTGCTCCCATAAAAAAGTCACTTGCATCACACATAATCTCAAAAGGACGCTCCCAATTCGGTGGTCGGATGATGGGAGCAGATGTGAGGCTTTATTTTAGAGTTTCGAATGCCCATTTGCATACATCGTCGAAAATAAACTCGACGTCCTTCCCCAAAAGCTTGTAAAGGGGTGCGGCAATCTTTAAAAAATCCTTGATGAAGCATCGATAAAATCTTGCATGACCAAGTAAAGAACAAACATCCCTCACGCATAAGGGGCAAGGAAAAGACAGAATAATACTAATTTTCACTTTATCGACTTCTAAACCACGTGAAGAAACCACATGCCTTAAAATAATTCCTTGTTCAACCATAAAATGACACTTCTCATAGTTCAGAACAAGGTTAGTTTCTATACATCTTTTCAGCACTAAAGATAGATTTTCAAGACAATGATCAAACATATCACCATAAACAGAAAAATCATCCATAAATAACTCGATAATTTGTTCAACATAATCTGAAAAGATACTCATCAGGCATCGCTGAAAAGTCACAGGGGCATTGCACAGTCCAAAGGGCATCCTTCTATATGCAAATGTGCCAAAGGGGCACGTGAAAGTAGCCTTTTCTTGATCCTCAGGATTGATCACAATCTGAGTGTACCCACTATAACCATCGAGGAAACAATAAAAAGACTTACCTGCCAGTTGCTTCAACATCTAGTCCATAAACGGTAAAGGGAAGTGATCTTTATGTGTCACCGTATTCAGCTTCCTATAATCCACACACATGCGCCATCCACTCTGTACCTTTTGAGGTACTAGCTCATCATCTTTGTTCTTCACTATAGTAATCCCCATCTTCTTCGAAACCATATGAATAAGCACCACCCATCTACTATTAGTGATAGGATAAATAACACCTGCATTTAAAAGCTTAAGTAATTCAGTTTTTACCACTTCCATCATGGGCGGATTGAGTCGGCATTGCATCTCCCTTGTTGGATTTGAATTTTCCTCCAATAGTATGCACTGCATACACATCGAAGGACTAATACCTTTTATGTCAGCCAACGTCTATCCTATGGCCGTGTTATGTTTGCAAAGAACATTCAACAATTGTTCCTCCTGAACACTCATTAGATTCTTCACAATAATAACTGGTAAAGTATTGTTATCGCCAAGAAACATATACTTAAGATTATCAGGTAAAGGTTTCAAATCAAGCTCAGGTGCATGCATAATAGATGGGAAAAGTTTCTTATGTGATACAGGAAGGTCGATGAAACCACCTCATATGGAATGGGGGAAAAGTATATGTAAAGCAAAAACATAATCACTGACTTTCGGAAGCAAGCATAATGCACGCATATCATCATCATAATCACCACTATAAGTCACAGCATTCTCATTACCAAAACCATGCCACAATGTCAAGTCCAGATCATTATTGAATTCTAACTCAACGTGATCATATACAAGCTCATCAATATCATCTAGAAAATTAATCGAGTAAAAATGATCAAGTGGATAGCGGAGAGTGTTATTAATATTGAATTCAACCACATCCTCTCCTATTCATAATCAATCTTGGTTCTAGCAGTCTTTAGAAAAGGTCTACCAAGCAAAATAGGTGTACTCCATAGGAAGTGTCCATATCCATTTCAAGTATATAAAAGTCACAAGGAATCAACAAAGCACCTATTTTAACCAAGACATCCTCTACCAAACCAAACGGATAAACGAAGGAACAATCCACTAACTGTATAACCATACTCGTTGCATACAAAGGTTCCAAACTCAGGGCATCATACACATGCTTAGGCATCACACTAATGGATGCGCCTAAGTTACACAAAGCTCTCTCAAATGAGGTGTTACATATTATACATGGAATGGCAAGCGCATCGAGGTCTTTCTGCTTACATGGGATACTCGGTTTCATCACAGCAGAAACAACCTCATCCATATTCACCACCTTGTGAACTTTCAATCGATGGGCTCGCTTGGTCGTGCAAAGTTCTTTCAAGAACTTCACCTACTTTGTGACTCGGTGAATTGCATCAATAAGTGGAATATTGATCTCCACCTTCTTGAACAAATTGAAGATATCCCTCTCTTTCTCCTCTTGCTTAGCCTTCGAACTCATAGCACTCAAAGGAAACGGAGGCATCAGTTGAAAATCAGAATTGATAGGTTTAGAATTTACCTTTGGAACCCTATCAAAAGCTACGGTTTGGGCAGGAATCAGAGGAACCGAATCTAACTTGTTCCTGCAATTTTTGGTCAGCTTCTGTCTATTATCTTGTTAAGAATCAGGCTCTGTTCTACCCCCTGGAAGTTTCGGCTTCATTCTAATGAGCAAGGGGCAGAGAAGTTAGTCCTAATTTGGGGTTATGATCTATGGCCATGGGCTATTTAACATGATTAGGGTGTGTCTCAATTTCCTCTTCCTCATCCAAGGCAATCACCTTCTTTTTTCCGCTCAACGAGAGCCCTTCTGCTGTGAAGCTTAACAGCTTGGATAGATTCCTTGGGATGCAAGGCTTGAGAGGGCAGCCTACCACTATTTTGCACCTCAAGTCTACGCATCGAGGATGCAATTTAGCTCACTCATTTCTCAAGATTTTGGATACTTGCACCTATTTTCTGCTAGAAAGACAAGAAGTTTTGCTGCATTGTAATATTATTAGTAGCCATATTTTTTACAAGTTCCTTCAAATCAGAAATTTCAGAATTAGAAGTAGGAGAAGAAGGAATCGAAGTCTGAGGACTTGGCCTTGAGGCATAAGTCTGATTTTGCTGGAAACCAGGGGGCATTTGCCCTCTTCCTCTATTGTTCATCGACTGTTGAGGGTTTCTATAGCGCAAATTCGGATGGTTGCGCCACTTCGGATTATATGTCGACTAGAATGGATCATATTTACGTTGTGGATTTGCGTTGAAGTAGCCACCGATCGCGTGGGCATAATGTAACATCCCCTCACGTATGGAAAAGGGTAAATTGTTCTTTTTGAATGGGTTAGCATAATTGGAAGTGTTTCTGACATATACATGCATTCATATATG
>JANZXR010000008.1:21430339-21457389 GCA_027575705.1 Erythroxylum echinodendron
AAAAATTATTATTTATAAACTAATATTTATTTTATATATTTTTAATTATTAAATCAAAATTTATTTGAAATTTATATTTTAAAAAATATTTTAAATTTAATTATATTTATTAATAATTTTTAAATTAATTTTATAAATTAAATTAAAATTGTGATTATTATTTATTATTATGATTTTTAGAGATAGGTACAACTATATAATATGATAATGGACTATTTTATAATATTTTTAAAAAATCAAGAACTATTTCATAAATTTAAGAAATTATTCAAAATGGTATTCGACATTAATCGATACTGGTATAACACTGAATTAAAACTCAATTTGATACCAAGTCTAGTACTTGGGAATATTGCCTTAAGGTCTCCTCTGTGCTCCACGTGGCGCTTGTGAACTTCTGGTGTCAATTGACAATTAAGGGCCGTTGATCTCCGTGTGATGTGGCCTCATATAAGACCTTCTCACATTAAATATTTCTTGATCTCCAATACGAAACAAATATTGTTTTACATGTTCTTGTACTCTCTGGAATCTCTCCAAACAAATTTACAGCGACCAAGCAGTCCTCTGGAGAAATTTCAAACCGGAAAGAAGACGTCAACTTCATTGTTAACTCTTCCGCATACATTGAAGTTTATGGTTATAAAAAGTAAGCTTTCCTTTTGAATGAGTTGCTGATTGAGGAATCTTGATTCTGTGTTTCATTCTTACTCTGATTTAAGGTTGTAGGAATCAGCGGGTCTTCTTATAGAATCACCATTATTTTCATATTTTAACTGTTCGATGAAATGCCAAACTGAAAGCCATGCTTTGTTGGTGTTAGAGTCGCATAAAGCCATAGATTTTCTGTTTGGTAATCTCATGCAGACCTTCTGTGATAATCACGGAGTCAGTTGTATCCTATCCTCCATTCCAGTTTCATTCATTTTTCACTTTTTTTTTTCTCCTCATCGGGTTGTCGGTGGGAATGGTGGCGGAAAAACTAGTTCTTTATATGCCTATATAATTTAAAATATTTCTCTTGTTACAGTCCAATTCTTTCTCATGTGATTCTGTCATTAGTAAAAATAAAATAAAGGAATGGTTCATGCAAAAGCCTTAACCATATTAGAGCTTTTGTATTCTACTGAACAGTTCCTTTCTTCCCCTTCTTCCAAAAAGTGCGATCTTACGTATAAATTCTTGTTTTGGGTACTAGGTGTATTCTTAGGTTTAAGTAAAGAATTATGATTTTTCATATAGATTAAAAGGTCTATGATTTTCATTATTGATGCTTTGTGGTGATGTAATATTTAGTAAGAACTTAGGATTTAACTTTCCCCAGAAATTAAATAATTATATCCGTGGCTGAAGCACGCAAATAAGGAAAAGAGAACCTTAACAAAAAAGATCGATCGGTTCAAAACTAAGAGTGCAAAGGTTTAAAGGTTGTAACATTTAGTATAAGACCCTATTTTAGAATTAAATCTTTTCCTTTTAATTAAAGACTTTACTTTTCTCTATTCCTTAGGTTAGTGTTAGGAGCAAGTGCAATGTAACAGTAACAGATTATAAAGAAGGAAGAAATAGCAGAGATGAAGAAAAAAGAAGGATAGAAGAATTGTATTAGGAATGTTTGTAAAAGCTGACACTAGCAGATTTCATGAGTCTACCTTACTCATCAATGTCATCATTGTTTACAAAATTCCTTTATGCTTTGCTCATTCATTCTCTGTCTATATATATACTACTTTCTGTAACAAATCGTAAATAACATGCCATGCTGGCAATAACAGCAAGTAACAAACTTGCCACAATACAGCCACACACACAGCTGCCCTTCTTATTCATAATTATTATAGATTCCCTTCACGCTTCATTGTTGGACCCGGCTCTAGGAAAACCACGAGCTTTCTTCCCCTGATAAACCAACCGGATTGTTGGAGTAGTAGGCTCATCAATACCCCCTCCAACAGAAGCCACCTTGTCCTCAAGGTGAAAAGTGGGAAAAACATCCTTGATCAATTGCAACGGTTCCCATGTTGCTTCAAAAGAAGGAAGATGCTTCCACTTCACCAAGAGTTCCAAATCCGTGTCATTCCCACGAGTTGCCAAGATTGTTTCTGGCTCAACCACCCATTCCAATTCATCCAACAATATTGGAGGAAGTGGCTGAACGTGTTTAGTAGATCCAATGGCCTTCTTTAGTTGTGAGATATGAAAAATAGGATGAATTCCAGCAGAAGGAGGAAGTTGCAGCTCATAAACAACAGCTCCAATTCGCAAATAGGATGAATTCCAGCAGAAGGAGGAAGTTGCAGCTCATAAACAACAGCTCCAATTCGCTTCAAGACCAGGAAAGGACCAAAATATCGCGGTGAAAGCTTCTCGTTTGGCATGAAGCTAGAGAACTTTGACGATATGGCCTTAACTTCAAATACACCAAGTCTCCAACCTCCAATTGCACATCCCTGCGATGCTTATTTGCACTTTGTTTCATTCGGTTTTGAGCAAGAGTCAGTTGTTTCTTTAATTCTTTTAACATCAGATAATGGCCCATAAGTTGTTCTTCAAGAGAGGAATTAGTATTAGTGCTAGTCCCATAGCTGACCAAAGTAGGAGGGTCCCTGCCATATACTATCTTGAATGGAGTCATTCAGATAGAGGTATGGTATGAGGTGTTGTAGGAGTATTTACCCCAAGATATCCATTTTGCCCACTGCTTGGGTTGTTGACTTGCAAAACAACAAAGGTAAGTCTCGAGGCAACGGTTTACTACCTCGCGTTGTCCATCCGTTTGGGGATGATAAGCTGTGCTGCGTTTCAATGTTGTATGTTGGAGACAAAAAAGCTCGGTCCAGAAATTACTTAGAAAGATTCTGTCCCTGTCAGTAACGATGCTCTGTGGGAATCCGTGAAGTTTGACCTCCGTATCCACAAACATATTAGCAACTATTTTTGCAGTATGAGGATGTTTAAGGAGTATGAAGTGAGCATACTTAGTCGATCCACAACCACCATAAGAGAGTCAAAAACTTGAGATTTCGGAAGGCCATCAATGAAATCCATACTAAGATCTTCCCAAATAGCATTTGGAATAGGAAGTGGTTGTAAAAGACCTGTAGGACACAAGGTCTAATATTTGTTTTGCTGGCATATCGCGCACTCTTCCACAAAACGCTTGACCCTTGCACGCATTCCTTGCCAATGTAACTCCCTAGAAATGCGCTTAAAGGTGCGCAAAAATCCTCCGTGCCCAGCAATTGGACTCCCATGAAACTCGTATAGCAAACGTGGGATTAGAGATGAAGATTTGAGCAAAACAAGTTTACCTTGGTAGTACAAAATGTCGTGATTCACAGACCACCCCGGATGCCCGTCAACATCAGTCTCCAGTGCTTGTTTAATTGCTTGTAATTCCTTATTAGTAGCAATCTCCTGATACATCAAGGGCCAATCCACAATTAATGGAATTGAAATTGCCATGAACTCAACTGGATGAGGAATCCTAGACAAAGCATCAACGGCTTTATTGTTAGGTCCCGGCCTATACTGTACTTCGAAGTCAAAACCCATAATCTTGGTCAGCCATCTTTGATATTCTGTTGCCACCATCCTTTGCTCCAGCAAGTATAGCAAGGATTTTTGATAGGTTCAGACGATGAAATGACGCCCAAGGAGGTAATGACGCCATTTTTGTATAGCCATACAACAATCATTAACTCTCTTTCATATACAGGCTTGAAACAGGCATGACCCTGCAAAGCATGGCTGAAAAATGCCAAGGGCCTTTCGCGTTGCGATAATACCACACCCAATCTGATGCCCGAAGCATTAGTTTCCACTACGAACACTTCTGCAAAGTCAGGTAAGGCCAGAATCGGCACTGCTTTCATAGCCAATTTTAAGGCTTGAACTGCATTTGTGGCTTCAGAGTTCCACTTAAAAGAATCCTCTTTGATGAGCTGAGTGAGAGGAGTTGCGATTTTTCCATAGTGGCGCATAAATCTCCTATAATACCCTGTCAAGCCTAGGAAACCACGCAACTCCTTAGGTGTAGTAGGCATTGGCCAATCATCCATGATCTTCACCTTATTATAGTCTGCGGCCACTCCTTACTTCAAAATTATGTGGCCAAGATACTCCACCTCCAATTGATAGAAGCAGCATTTTTTTTTATTAGCAAATAGTGGGTGGTGACGCAACAGTGAGAGCACCTCGCTTAAGTGGTCTTCATGTTCTGCAAATGATAGACTATAGACGAGAATATCGTCAAAAAAAAACTAACACATAACGTCTCAACATATGTTTAAAAATATTATTCATCAAAGCTTGAAAGGTAGCTGGGGCATTAGTCAGCCCAAATGGCATTACCAAAAACTCATAGTGGCCCTCGTGAGTTCGGAAAGCCGTCTTGTGCACATCCTCTGCTAGTACTCTTATTTGATGGTAGCCTGACTTAAGATTAAGTTTGGAAAAGACTTTGGCCCCATGAAGCTCATCCAATAGTTCATCCATATTTGGAATGGGAAATCGGTTTGGTACAGTAGCATGGTTGAGGGCGCGATAGTCTACGCGAAATCTCCAACTCCCGTCTTTCTTACGCACCAAAAGAACCGGAATTGCGAAGGGGCTCACACTAGGTCGTATAAGACTTGCTGCCAACATTTCAACCACCAAGTTTTCTATCCCTGTCTTTTGAATATGTGGATATCGATAGGACATACATTGATTGGACCAGTTCTCTCTTTTAGCACGATGGCATGTTCATTTCCTCGTAACAGAGGCAACCCGTTTGGAGCAGCAAACACTTCCGCAAATTCACTTAATAATTTCACGGCAGCTGGATTTTCATGGCCATTGACCTCCAAGTTTTGTACTGAAATGTTCAAGAGCTCAATCATCATTCCAGTTTTATCCTGTTGTAATTCCTTGACAATAGTTTTTAAGGAAACCATATTTTTGGTGAGGCTTGGGTCACCCTACAACTTAATAATTCTTCCCCAACTTCAAAAGTCATAGTTAACTTTTTCCAATCATCTCGTGTTTCTCCAAGAGTTGCTAACTACTTCAGCCCAAGTATCATATCTGTGCTTCCCAATGGGAGAGGTAAAAAATCCTCAATAATAGTAAGTTCTTGCAGCTGCAATACTACACCCTTGCACACTCCCATACCCTTCAAGTTTTTACCGGAACCAATAATGAATCCATATTGAGAAGTTTCTGGAATTGGTATCTGCAAAGTCTCTACCAAGCTTGTAGAGATAAATTGTGGGTAGCCCCACAATCGATCAGGACGACAACTTCTTATCCATGAACTTCCCCCTTCAACTTCAAGGTTCGTGGCTCCGACAAGCCCACAACGGAATTAAGAGATAACTCAACACTATTGAGAGCTTCTTCAACTTAAGCCACTCCTTCTTCCTATGTAACGTCACTCTCCTTTGATTCACTGACCAATAATACATTCAGTTCTCGCTACGGACAGCGATGTCCAAAATGCCATTTCTCATCATACCGAAAACAAAGTCCTTGTGTCCGTTTTGTCTGAGCCTCAAGCGGTGTGAGTTTTCTGAATTTTGGTGGTACTGTGACGTTGGTTGATTTGGGGTTTTCGGTGGATTGTGGTTTGTAAGGAAGGTATAGTGTGGTTTGTGGGTTATGGGTTTTGTCAGGAAGGGTGGGTTGGCTTACGGGCCTATAGGGTTTGGTCCATGTGATTGTTTTGTTGTCATATTTCTGTATTGGTGTTGGTCTTTTTGGGTTTTCGGGTTTGAGGATAGACCCAAGATTTGGTTCTTCCTCTCTATCCGGCCCGCGGTGGCTATTGTCTCCTTCAAAGATTTGGGGTTTAAAACCAGCAACTCTGCCCTGATTTTCTCTTGTAATCCATTCACAAACATTGCTGCCATAGTTTCATCATCTAGAGCTCCCACGGAAGCAACCAGGTACTCGAATTGAGCACTATATTCTGCCACAGTACTCACTTGTTTCACAGCAAAGAAACGATGCAAGAGAGTGTCGTCCTGTAATCCAGCGAAACGTTGTAACACTTGGGTTTTCAGTTCTTCCCAGGAAGAGAAAGAACTGATAAGCTCCTCGAGTCGCAACCAAGCCTGAGCCTCTCCCTCAAAACACACTCCAACTGCCTCCAATTTCTCTTCTTCCGACAATCGGTTAATGGAAAAGTAGCGTTCGGCTCGAAAGATCCAAGAATCTGCTCCTCCCCAATCAAACACGGGAAGCTCTAGCTTCCTAGGAAACTTGTTTTTATCTATCACTCTCTCAGCTATGGTGAGGGTGGTTGCTGGGTTGGGTTGGTAGTCGTGGGTGTTTTGGGTATGGGCAATAGTGGGTAGTGTGTTTGTTGTCTCCTTGTTTTTATCGTGGTTGACAGGTGATTTGGAGGTGCTAGATTTGCCAAGTTGATTGGATGGTGTAGTTTGTGTTTGGTTCTGGGTTTGATTTTGGAGGATGAGATTGATATTGGTTTGGGTGTCAAGAATGTGTTTCTGGTTTTCTTGAAACTAAGAAATGAGGAGAGTCATATTGGCACTCATGTCTTTGACGTCTTCTTCGAGCTGCTCAACTCTTGATTCCATACGAGTTTTGGGGTGTGTGGAGTCCATGTTTGTTGATTCAAAAGCTCACAGGTGGATCGAGAGCTCTGATACCAAAATGTTAGGAGCAAGTGCAATGTAACAGTAACAGATTATAAAGAAGGAAGAAATAGCAGAGATGAAGAAAAGAGAAGGATAGAAGAATTGTATTAGGAATGTTTGTAAAAGTTGACACCAGCAGATTTTATGAGTCTGCCTTACTCATCAATGTCATCATTGTTTACAAAATTCCTCTCTGCTTTGCTCATTCATTCTCTGTCTATATATATACTATTTTCTGTAACAAACCGTAACTAACATGCCATGCTGGCAATAACAACAATTAACAAACTTGCCACAATACAGCCACACACACAACTGCCCTTCTTATTCATAATCATTAGAGATTCTCTTCACGCTTCATTGTTGGACCCGGCTCTAGGAAAAACCATGAGCTTTCTTCCTCTGATAAACAAACCGGATTGCTGGAGTAGTAGGCTCGTCAGTTATCTTTAAGTTGAGTTTTAGTTCTATATGGTTGTATGGTAGTTAATAACAAAGGCTTGATATGTCATGTTCGTCTCTTTCCTGCTGATAATTCATAGGTATAGATACATTAGCATACAGATTTCATTTCTTACTTTTTATTTCCTATGTTTTGATCCAACAAATTTTCTGTCGGAAACTTTGTTTGGACATTTTGTTTGTCATGTGTTTCTGGTTGGTTGGTGGCATTTAACTTTGAAATTTATTGGTTTTCAGGTTATTAAATTCGTACAACAGAACAATAGGGTAAGGTCTGTACTTCTTTATGCATGCTTGTTGTAGAAAATAGTGCTATGCAAATATGGGTTTTGGGATTATTCGAAGTACTTGGATCAATCTCTTATCAGTTTTGGTATGTGTGGTGAACTTATAAGTAATTGATCTGAAGGTATTTCTCTTAGCTGGCCTAAGACAATGGCAATTCATATTTTAGATCTTTTTTTTTTCAGTAAAAGTCTCTATTTTATAAGTTCCTCAAGTATTTTTGAATTGAAGAACATGTAAAGCTAGCATCCTTTTTTTTTAAAAAAAGTTTGATTGGTGTACCTTATCCCTTAACTACAAACTGACCCCAAATCTGTATGTTTGATCTTTGGCCATGCTTACTTTTTCCTCTGTGGGCTGTTACTCCTTTAAGTAAAATGAAATGTTGACTCCTTTAATTTTCTAGGAATTCGCCACTGGTTATGATGTGTTAACCCCAAAACCCCACACAATAGTTGGGTTCAGGAAAACAAAAGGAGCGATTTTCACATTGTGAGCAAAACTCAAGTGTAAAATTCTAATTTTTGTTTTTTTAACCATAATTGGTTGATTAAGCGTTTGTTTGTAAAAGCTTATCTTCTTCGAGCACCTGAGTTCCTGCTTGCCACTTTCACTTTATAATGGCAGTATTGAAGAATCAACCACTTTCATGCCCATGATTCCATGCTTTTCCTCTTTTTTTTTTTTTTGGTTTATGTCTCATTCTTTAGCATATGTAGTTAACATGTTACTTTTAGAAAGTTGTGTTCGATGCATGCCCCTCTTCTTTGGAGTTACTACGAGTTCTCAAAGAAAATGATAAAGAAAAAACTTTTTACTAACTGTTTGGAGAAATGCCAGTAAGAAGTTCCCAGCTGAGGGGGCTTTTTTTTGGCTTTCAAAGTGGAAAAGTTAACTCTTATTATTTTCTTCCCATTTTATTTGTTCAAAGTTATGATATTTACAACCAAGATTCCGTTGAAGTTTGTTTCTTCCCCTTTTTCTGTTCAATATTCAAAAATAGAAGTCCTTACACGCTAATTTTCTCCATCATTTTTGTTGCTTTCGGTAATTGGTTTAGAACCATGCTTTTCGTTCTTTTGTTTGAATGGAAGGACTTTTTGAAAAAATCATCAACTTGTCCGAGAGTATAACCAATAACGAAACCTCTTCGTAAATGTTCCAGGCTGTGATTTCTTTAACAGAAAAGTTTTATGTCAAGTACAAATTAAGTTTTTTTCCTTTTCATTGCATTACTTTTCAATTTCGGTTTTGCTCAACCCAGATATAATGGGCTACACTGTTTATACAGTTTGATTATCTAGAAGAGTAAGGATCAGGTGTCAGTGGTGATTTCATCTTTTGCTTCTTGCTTTGTTTTAATGGCTAAGGTTCCAATAAGTGAAACGGGCACATCTAATCCCATCGAGTTGCTTCTTGTTCCCCCTTTGCAAATATCAATACATATACAGGTTAGTTGATGGATTAAACTTTGATCTGAGATTAACATTAATTATGTTATTTGTGTCAATCATACTGATTAGAAGGTCAATAAATCAGATCCACAATCTGAATCTTTCATCTATGATGCTGTTGGATGATTTAAGAGGAAAGATCTATATATTAGTTTCAGTCTCATTCATTTCAAACATATTTTTGATACTCATTATGCCATGTATTATATTAGCTGTTGATACCGAGTTTTGTAAGTATGGTTGTATTTATTTTCACATAGAAATGAAAAGAAAAAGCAGTGGCGATGTGGTCTAATATATCAAATGAAGTGTTCTATATTTGTAATGTTTGGCTTATTGCTTCTATCCTAATCATACTCTAATTGTTTTGGGTATTGTGTAGTAATGGAGGAGATTGAGACTTCCATCGTTACAAATGCTTCATCATGTCTGAATCCTTCTTCACATAGCATTTGCCACGTGTACTACATTCCTTCCTTCTATATGTTATCTTTGTTTTTTTTACCTCTTTTTCTACTCAATTTTTTCTTGCCATGGCAGGTGCCAGAAACAATTCTCCCAGTATACTTGCCCTCGATGCAACGCCCGCTACTGTTCTCTTTGTTGCTACAAAGTATTTGCTATAAATTTTCTAATTTTCTATTTATTTTCATTTTATATCAGTTGTACCAAGGATTGTTTTAGCTTTAAAAGAATATTTATGTTTTCAGCTCTATAATCTGTAAATTTTGTTCAGTCTCATAATTTACGTTGTACGGAGGCATTCACGCGGGATAATGTGATTGAAGAGCTTCAACAAATGCAGCCTGATGACCACACTAAACACAAGATGCTTGACATTGTGAAACGATTTCATTGTGAGCGAGAAACTGATATTATGGATGAGGATGGTAGGTTCTTGCTTCTTAATCGTTCCCTTTAGGTTACATGACTTAAACTTATGCTCTATTAGTTATACGATGAGAGCCACAGCTTAAATATTGAAGTTTTAAGCTAATCTAATAGCTTTCTAGTCAGCGTAATCATTGTTAAATCCTCAAAAAGTCCTTTTTTTGGTTAATGATAGTACATCATGCTACTTTCTTTACATATTTTTTATTTGTTTGAGGAGTACCTGCAAATAATTTAAATGATGGCCATTTGAATCTGTAGAGCAGATTTCCTACCAAGGTAAACTGGCATCAGTGTCTTTTGCATATGATCTTTATGAATCATTAATTTCAAGTTTCAAGGTAGTTCACAGCTTTTAGCATTGCTTCTTATTCCTTATTGTCCCATTTCCTTGGCAGATTCAGGCCTGTCTGATGAGATTGTCCAAAAGGTTTTGTCTGGTATGTTTCTTTGTATTTTACTCTTATGGTCTTCCTCATTTTGTGTTCATACAAATTCTGACTTCCAATCTTTGATCATCTCAAGACTATTTTGAACTAATAGGCTTCTGTCTAGTGTTTGTTACAGCATTTTAATCTCCCTCAATTGTATTGCTTGAATGATATATTTGTTATCTTTCTTTGTCATAGGCTGTACAATTAGTTTTGATGACCTCACTGCAAAAGAGAAAAAACAATTCCAAAGGGCTGTGGCATCTGGAGAACTTAGCAAGTTGATTGAGCCGTGGGAACCTTGGTGGTTGAAGACATCTGCCAGAACAATCTCTCTCAGTAAGGATGGAACTCAACTAGTTCAACCGCTTGTCGAGACAAAAACATCATCATCATCATCACTCCAGTATGACGGGGCAACGGATAGAGCTAGTGATATTCCTCCTGGGCCTGAAACTTCATTACCCTCACTCAAGAAGCTTATTTGCACGGAGCCATCGCCACTGTTACCTGTGCACCTTGTTGATATAATATTTAGCTACTGCTTCACATTACGCCTTTATAATGGAGACTGGCAATCTGATGCTGTAGGGTCAGCTTTAGAAGTTTTGAGTGTCTCCACTGTCTTAGGTCTAGGCGGACAGCCAGAAACTGTACTAGAAGCTCTTTTTTGTTGTTTGGAGAGAACTTGTTCTTCTGAATACAGGCATATGGGTGGCCTGCAATTTGGACAAGATGTTATCAATGATGTAGTAAGCTTGCTGTCAATAGGAGCTCCTGTTATAATATGCTCACTTTGTGATCTGAGGAGACTGTTTCAAGCTGGGGAAAGGCAATTGAAAGAGGAAACCTCAAAAAGTTCGAAGAGGTCAGAGTTTAAGAGTAGGCTGAAGCTTGGTGAGAGGAAGATATATTTCATCATGTGTTGGGTCCATGAGCAGCCGGGGGAAACGTGGTCGTCTTTGGCTGCAATGATAAGGGGAGTAAAAAGTTCATTAATTGATGACAAGGTTAATAGAAACAATGTGGAAGTGGAGAAGAAACTAGGTGCAAGAGGAAAAGTGGTGATTGAAGAGATGAAATGAGGTGTGAGTTGGTGATTCCTGTAAAATCAAGCTTCATTGGTCAGTTCCTGTTGATTGTTATTTATGTCAGTATTCGATATATAGGAAAAAGGAGAGGGAAAAGAATAGTACTTTATTTGTATGACCAGGTTTGACATGTAAAAGTACACAAAATTTTAGTTACTTAAATGTAACTTTGCTGAATGGGTTCCCATTTTGATATAATACACGTTGTTAGAAGAACGTCACCGGAGCATTTTTAATGAGGTCCGTAGCAAGTAGACTTTTCTGAATGATGCATCTTAGCTCCGTTACATAATAGCCTGATATTCAATTTAGACAAACATGGCATCATTATTTATTAGCTGTATTTGTATTCAAATTTTTTATATAATTTCATGTTTCCTTTTTCAAATTTTATATGGAATTGAATCGTGCGTAGTTCACAAAAATTGATAGAAGTTCCGTTTTAATGATCTAAGGTGTTCACAAGTTTTTATAAAAGCTTCGATATATTTTAAATTACTACGTACTTTTAGAATTGAAAGGTTTTCAATCTCGGTCTAAAACTATGATTGTGATCGATGTATTGAAGTCACAGTTGATATTTTTGTAAATGTATTCGTATTGTTTATAACTATCGTAATCATCTATAGTTTACAATTTAAAAGTTTGGTTCATAACAGGCCATAGTAACTAGTCTTTTTTTTTTTTGGGATAAATCAGCAATATTATAAATCAAGAATTAAGGGTTTAGGTACATGACTAGAGATCGCTCAAAATCAGATCTCATACAAATACCAAGATTAAAACCGACCGACCCGTACAAACTTAATGTTATCTAGACTGAGAACAAGCACAACAATATATTACGCAAAAATTACTACTATACAAGATCGCATACAATACTACCTGGTATTGTCGTCCCTCCAACTAGAAGATCGACTTACCCGCTCCTATCATCACTGCCCTCGTGTAGCATCTCATTATTCGGGATATTGATATGACTTGTTTGAATCACTCCTTCATTGAAGCCAGCTTTTCCTTGAAGAGTATAGGACTTTTGCATAATACGGAATGCTCAACCTATTCCTCTGAAATTTATAACCAATCTGTCTCTATAATCTTCGTAGCCTTGAAGCTTTTGAAAAACCTTTCCAGATCTATCAACATTACTCACACACCCACACACCCAACATTACCGATTGTTTTTTTTTGTAATTAAGTCTTTTTGATATTGCATAATATTTTCAAATCTATTTTATATTGTTTTGCGTTTTAGTTCATTACATGAGTTTAGTATTTTTTTGAATATTCATCTAAACAAGGAATCAGCATCAGTTGGTTTAGGTTTATTTGCATAAAGATTATAAACCAATTCATTTATATTATCAATTATTTTTTCAAATTAAATTCAATAAATTTAGATCAAATGGAATTGGTTTAATTCTTTTAAATAGATAAGCAAAAAATACATGTTGGTTGCTAATTATTATTGTAGGGGCAATAGTTTGATATCCACTTTTGAGGAATCCTCCTTCCACTCCTTTTAGTAGAGGAATAATTAAAAAAATATTTTTAATAATAATTAATTAAATACAATTAATTAATTAAAATAATATAATTAATTATATTATATTATAATTAACTAAAGTATAATTAATTAATTAATTATAATGTAATTAATTAAAATATTATTGTTAATAATTAATTAATTACATTATAATTAATTAAAATATAATTAATTAATTAAAATATAATATTCATTAATTAAAATATTGTAATGAATTAAAATATCATTATTGATTAATTAATTACGTTATGATTAATTAAAATTAATTAATAAAATAGTTACAATATAATTAATTAAAATATAATTCATTAACTAATTAAATATTGTAATTAATTAAAATATAATTAATTACAATATTATTATTAATTAATTAAAAATATAATAATTTTTTATTTCTCAATATTTTTTACAAACTAACTACTATTAATAATAATAGTAATCATTTGTTACTCTTAACCAACATCATAACTATAATTATAATATCTATTCTCATTCTTCGTTATATTTATTCTCATTCTTATTACTATTCTCCTATACGAACCAACCTCCACTAAATTCAACTTTTATAACTTCTTATCTGGTCCTTAACTTGCATCCTTTCTAATTTAACTACCTTTCTCACTTGTTCACCAGTTCTTGGCTTTCACGTCTTTAGCTTTGGTTTTTAGAAGTCACTCCTCTACGAATTTTTTGTTGTTATTCTTTGCTCTCCTTTTCTCCTTTTTGCTACCTTTACTGTTTTGTTAGCTCTAATGTGTCTCCATCCCAGTTGTTTCTTCTTCTATATAGGATTCTCCATGTGCCCCGGCTCCTCTCGCTCCTAGCTTAAACATTTCATCCTCTAGGCACTTTTAGGGGTAGGTATTGAGCAATCCTTCCCCTATTTCATCTCTTAATATTGTCCCCCATCTCTAGAAGTAGGGCACAATATAGTGGCTCCTCCTATGGAAATCATTCATGAAGGAGCATCTAATGAGATTCTACTTCAATTGGCTTTTTCTAAAGCAAACGACTTGCTTTCCCTCCTTTGAATGTATAGGCACATAAATATTAGAAGGACATGGGTTTGAAGGAGTTCTTGGTAAATAAAGACAATAGGAATAGATGAAGCCATTACAAACACAAAGAGGGCAAGCTATGCTAGGATTTTCATAATTGTGGAGACTAATTAGTAGCTTCCAGAAGTAATACTTTATTGAGGCTTAATGAAGCTGATGAACTTTATGAGAATTTTTTCCCCGTATTATGTCAATGGACACCTCAGGTTCATCACCAAGGCTAGATGTGGAAGTCTAAAGGGAGGAAATTTCAAAATAGAGACTATTATGAGCTTATGGTACTAAACATTCTAGGAGACAAGGATACTGAGCTAGAAAAAAATAGATGGCAAGGATGGGAATCTTCAGGCTGAGAATTTACCTACAGAGTCTAATCTTTACAATGCCACTAACAATCTTGAAACAACTATGTCAAATAGCAATGAAGTTGCTCCTCAGAAGGTTTATGGAACACCACTAAATTCAAGTACCACAGAATCCTAGATTCAATCAATACTCTAAAATAAGCTTTGATTATGACTATTAATGATGGCATAGTTCCTTTCCACCGTGGGAACTAAAACTAAACGTTTATAGCTCTTTCAACATACAAACTATTACTAAATTTGAAAATGATTTCAAGTCCACAATCAGAAGAAAATCTAAAGTGAGCAACAAGGTCAATCCAAAACCCCTTTTCATAATGACTTTTGTCTCCTAAAATGAAGAGGTTGAAAAAAATCTTCTTTGAGATTATTTAAGGAAAAAAAAGCTTTTATGATTAGCCTTTTTGAAACAAACTTGGAGGAGGCAAACTACAAGAAGCTTTTTTTTTATAGTAATAAATGGTCTATTATCACAAATCATTGTTCCCACAATAATGGAAGAATTTTGTTAGACTATGATCAAGAAAAGATCAAGACATCTCACTCCATAATCACTAACCAACTTCTTCATTTAGACCTAAAAATTTCACAAGAGACATTCACGTAACTTATGTTTATACTGCTAATTTGGCCTTTCAAAGGAATTCCTAATGGAACAAACTATAGGAAATCCAAGCAAGTATTCAAAGGCTTTGGAAGCAAAAGGTAATGCTTACCCTAGAGATTACTTAAATGAATTATGAGAATGTGTTACAAACATTAAAATTACAATCCTAAATATGGACTAATATTATTTCACTTAGAGCAATAAGCAATAAGGCAGATAGTTCTTAAGGAAAAAACTTAATAGAACAATGATCATTATTCAATGCTTAAGTATCTTTCTTAAGACCATAAATTTATTTAACGAACCTCTATTTTCACATCACACTCAAATATCTATCCTAAACTAGACCTTAAGGTTAAAGAAATATTTGCCTTCATATTAAATAATTAACTAATGAATGATGAAGGATTTGAGAGGGGCATAATTAAAGGATTATTAACTTTTTCTAGTTTTTTTTTCACTCTTTTATTTTCATGAGAAAGATGTATGAAATTAAAGAAAAACTCAAATTGTTTAATCAACAAAAGTATAGTAACACACACCTCATAGTGCTTGATGCAAAATTCAAACTTGACTAGGTTTACCAACTCTTATATCAATACCCTACTAGGGTTGCAATTCAAGAATAGGAAAAGATAGCTTTATAAGTTTATATCAAAATGTGGAGGTTAATTATTCAAGTCTTAAACAAAGATCAACAGTCCAATGACTTAATAACGGTGAATTTTTTTTACCTTTTCCATAAATCAATTCTTTCTAAGAAGAACCATGATAGAATTTCTTATATTTAGAGAGAAGATGGTTCTTGTGTTCATTCTTAAGTTAACTTATTGAAAGAAACATATGATTATTACAAAAATACAATTGATTCATCTGCTAATTGTTCTTACTCTATATAGATGTTGTAGATGCAAATGGCTTAATCCTTGTTTTTAATGTAGTTGATGTTGAGAAGCCTTATTTAATCTCAAACCGAATAAAGCATTAGGGCTTGATGGACTTAATGCTCTTTTCTTATAGAAATTTTGTGACAAGGTCTATTCTTGAGTTTTTCAAAAAAATGAAACATAATTAATGAAATTAATAAGAAATTTATATCTTATTCTAAAACTACAAAGCCTTACTTCTTAAAGGATTTTAGAAAAATCTCATGCTATAATGTCATTTACAAAATCATTGTAAAGTACTTGGCTGCAAGACTTGCAATGGTGTTAAAGCCTATCATTAATAAAAAACAAGGAGCTTTTATTAAAAGGAGTCAAATAGAAGATAATATCCTCCTACCTCAAGAACTCTTAAAAATTTACAATAAAGAACACTTATAAGTTGTGCAATCAGTGTTAATTTTCACAAGGCATTTGATTTCATCAATTGGAACTTCACCATCGATACCTTGAATGCTTTCAGATTCCCTTCAAGTCCACTAGTTAGATTAAGTAATGCATCACTACAAACTCCTATAGTATACAAGTCAATGGTGTACTGTAAAAGCTCATTGAGGGTGCTAAAGGATTGAGGCAAGTGATGCCTTATCCCCTTATATTTTCATAACAAGCATATAAGTTCACTCAAAACTTATAGATAATTTGATAAGCTTGGAAATGAATTTTAAATTCCATAAAAATGTAAAAGAATCAATATATATAGCCATTCATTTACAAATGACCTCTTACTGCTCTCAAGGCCTAATTCTCTGTCCATAAGTGCCCTAATGATAACTACAAAAACTTTCAAATACTCTAGCCTCGTAATGAACAAGGATAAGAGTCAAGTCTTCATTTCATCAACTACTTCTTATTTCTCCACTTGGATCTCAAATATAACAGGACTCTAAGTCAAACAACTTCCTTTGACTTATTTAGGGTTACTTATTTCCCAGAAAACACCTACTTATGGGGACTTTCAACCTCTCATTACAAACATTCAAAAGGAGAATTAATAGTTGGTATGATAAGATCCTTTTAGTTACAAGTAGAATCTCTTTTTTAAACACAATACGTGTATACTGGTCATCTCATATAGTTTTCTTAAAAATACTGATCAAAACTATTGAGAAGATGCTCAAGATATTTCTTTGGTTAGAAGATATGCTTACCTAGAAATGAACAGGGAATTGTCATTATGCCAATTAAACAACTCAATAGAGTTCTAATAGTATAGAGAATTTGGAGAATTTTGGTTAATAAAGAATCTTTATAGGTTAAACGGATTAATTCTCACTACCTTGAGCACCAAAACTTCAAGTTTTTCTCACCTAATATAACTTTTTTTAGACTATGCTCCACAGCCTTAAATTAAAGGAATAAATAAGAGTGAATTTCAAGGACATATTGGGGGATGTGTCCTCTAAAATTTTATGGTATAATAATTGGAGTAATTTAGGGCCTTTAATAGGGCAATGATGTCTCAACTTTAAGGGGAACTATCTGGGGCATTTATTTGAGAGTAGTGATTTCTTAACTTTAAGGGGAACTATCACTAAGGAGGCTTGAGAAAGAGAGATTCTTAAGGAGAGCATATTCAATATCATCCAAGGAGCTAAAGGAGAACTGATGTCTATTTCTCCTACTTTCAATCCAAAATCCAACTGTAAAGATTTTATCATCTAGTTAAGACACCCCTCAAGTAAATAATTTAATGTCTTTTGCAGATAAGCCTTAAGTTATAAAATCCCTACAGTCCATTGACATAAGCTAGTATGATTCAAACAAGCCATTCCTAATATTTCATTTATTTTATGATTAGCCATCAAAGAAAGACTAATCACGATGGGTAGAATTTGCAGTAATATTATCATTACCAATAACTTCATTCCCAACTATTTAGTTCTTGAAACCATTGAGTATGAAGTCTTCCAATTTGGATTTTGTACTTATGTCAAAAGATTTTGCATTGATCTAAACCCTTTTTCATTGGTCAAACATGGCCAAAATTTATAGTATGAATCACTTTGAGAAGTTGTAGAACTAAGAAGCGATCTACTAACTTCATAATATTCTTTGGAAAAATTATGTATAAAATTTGGAAGGAAAGGATTCACAATATTTTCAAAAGGAAGTTAAAAAAAAGAAATAGCATGTTTCAATAGAGATGATGAGTTTAATAAGGGAACAACAATCAACTTCCAATTTTGCAAGATGACAAGAGCTCTTAAGTTGATTTAAAATTAGTTAATGGATTGAAAAATGTTAGGGAACCAAATAATAGCTAGCTAGAAAATACCTTCAATAAGCTTTTAAAGACGTCATATGTAACATATTCTAAGTTAGGGAAGTTGTATGAGGAAATTTAGCCATCTTTTGGTTTGATTCTCCTAATTTTGGCAAGACTTTACTGTCTAATCTTTCTTTGCTATTGGCTTGTAATGGAAACTTTTGACCATACTTATACCATTACTTCATTATTAGTATTATTCAATCTTTAGTTTCTTAAAAAAAATCTCTTCAACATTTTAATAGGATTTGTGAAGTTAACTAGCAATGACAATATTTTAAGTTCAAAGGAAAAATATATAATTATTTTTATTGAAAAAGAAAATATAATATCCCTATCTTCTATCATTTCCTCATCAACATTTCTTTTTTAAAGAAAACAATTGTTAAAGTGAGAAAGCTTAAAAGGAGTAGCTTTAGGTAAACATTCATGTTTTTTTATTTATTTGGAGGATCCTTAGTCTCATCACCATTAAAATATTGTAAAAATGATATCTTATTATATTTTAAGTGGCTAAAACTTAAAAAAAATCTAAGCATTAAATATATTAATTTTCACCTTGTTTCTACATTAAGACAATAGATGAATTTTCTTCTAATTCCTTGTTTCCTAACACATTTCATAAAAATGTTAAGCCTTATGGACAAGACGTCATATATGAATAATGTGATTTAAAATATGCGTTCAACATCTGATATACATTATATCATTTTATAGAAATTGTCCCTAAGTATTTTTCAGTTTTCAAATATTTATTTTTCAGGTCATTAGAATTAACATTATCAATAGTAAAGGAAAAGAACCATTTCAGACACAATCAAGTAAACATTCCTTAATTTGTTACTTCATTATGGTTAAGAATATGAAAAAAATTAAATTCTCTTTTTTTAATCTATAATCATCAAGGATCTAAGTTTTGCCAAAAACAAAGTATTTGTTATAGGACAAACACATCGATCTAAGTTAAATACATGTGAAAAGAAGCTAGAAATTTCACCAATTACAATAAGTAATAAAGTGGATTTCCTAAAGGGAATTAAATGTCAATTCTACAAGGACTAGTAAACTCCTACCTTGAACTTATACACTTTATCTAGAAGATTAAATCAAATAATCTATTAAACTAAAGTAAATTAATTCTAATAGAAGTAATGAGAATAAAACAAGGTAATAATAAGCATATAGGGAGCTTAACCAATGAGAATTAGGTTAGTGAAGACTTCAATTCACCATTAACAATATGAGTTAGATTCATTAATCCTAGTCTTAAATACTAGTTTATGTGACGATAAAGTTCTAAAATGTCATTTTGCTTTTTAATACCCTTTCCGTTACCTAATTAGATCCCTAATGATATTTTAGTGAAATAAATTAAATATAAAAGATAAGAAATTAACTCTAATGTGAATGAAAAATACACATTTTTTAAGGTTTTTGCTTGATTTTCATGTATAATTAACTATTTTACTTAGGTCTTTTTTTCTTTTAGATAATTTTGATAATTTGAAATTGGGATGAGATTATTCAAAAATTAAAGACTATTTCACAAAAAATGAAGAAAATCAAAATTCTTAGGGGATCACAATCAGTCTCAGGCATTTGTCTTATATGGATCAAATGCATTAAGAGACACAATTTAGAACACAACCTGAAGAGAGATTGTGGTATTAAAGAAAATTTGTAGAGCAATGAAACTTAAGTCTCAATTATGCCAAAGATCATGTACTATTCACAGAAGAAATAGAAGGATTCATGGTATGGGGGTATGAGTGTTCTAGAGACAATGTGTTAATTAATGGGAATACTATAGACCATGTCTTTATCCTAGAGGAAATAAGAAGTTTAGTCATTGGAAAATCATATAGAAGATCATAGAACTCATCGGATGTTAATTTCAAGGATTTTTCCATCAAAGAATCAAGATCCATAATAATCACATCTACTAGGTTTTCCTATTTTTATATAATTCTTTTGTTATTTTGATTGTGATTCATGGCTAAACACTTTTCTATGTTTAGATAAAGAAAATACTAATTTTTATTTTTATATAGATTGATTTGTTTAGTTTATAAAATGGGATATATTTCTACAATTGCTTTTTTTGATCTTTATGCATGATTTAGTTATGCTAGTGACTAAATTTGATTTTAATTCACTTGTGGATACCTCAGAAAGCCTTACTTTGAGTATACCATGACCTTGGGTTTAGATAAAATATGTAATTTATAACTAGTAATAACTTTTTGTTTTATTATTGGATTGGATGAGAGACCTATGTGATCCTTCTGGTATTAGTTTGAAACCTTTCGTAGGATTTCAAAAATCTCAGTGAATTTAAAAAAGTGTTAGTTTAGTAGAGATATGGGATAACAAACCAAAGAGTATATGGTTACACCTCAAGAGTGCAATTTCAGTGTTTAAGATATCCTATCATTCCAGTTTAATATATCCATTCTTTGTTAACTGAATCATGAAATAAAAAGTAATACTAGAAGAAGATACTTTTGTAAACATTGATATTATATTAAATTCTCTTTTGCTAATTTTCTTTGTTGTTGATTCTCTTACTACCAATTTATGTTTTATTAATAAAAATCCATAAAAATCACCATTCGATTTATTTAGTTTAGACTAATTATTAATTTTATATTTATCTATTCAGCACCACTTCTTCAAAGGATTGATTCCTGCCTATCATTGCATTACTTGCTAATGGAAGGTTCACTTGCCTTAGTTGTGGATAAAATATTAGTAAGAGGAAAATTTATAAATAGATATAATTTCACTCACATTAAACTTTAAAAAGTAAGTTATGATGGTCACATGCACATAGATTACTATAACAACAAGATTGATATGATTTCTTTCTAATATGGTTAAGTTATACAAGCAAGCAATAAAAAGATTATGAAAGCTACTAAAAATGAGGACTCCTTAAGGTTAAATAAATTCACTCCCACCACATGAATGTCATCAATTTATGAAAGGACATTCATAAGTTCAATGCTTCTTGGTCCTTTAAGTAGATTATAAAATTACGAGACAATATAAGTATGGAAATAAAGTACATTATAATTAATGACAATGATAATTGGTTTTAGTTTGATAATTGATTCAAATTTAGTCATTTGTATAAACTTTCTTGCTTTTGTATTATGAAATCTAGGTTACTAAAAGATACCAAAATGGCCCTAATAATCTAAAGGAACTTATAGAATTGGAAGATAGTCACCTTTAGAGGCTTCTTAACAATAAAAAAGAACTTACCAACATACAATCTTAAATATAGAAAGGAAGATGTTATTATCTAGTTAAGGCATCCCTCTAAGTTTTTTAACAATAGGTCTTACCTAAAATTATTCACAAAATAACGTCATTAAATTATTTTGTTTAAATTGTTTGGTTATTCAGCAACCTTCCTAAAGCTCCGTTTATGTTATTGGAAATCTTATCTTATTCAATTACCATTGCTCTTTACAAATTTGGATTAGATTGTAGACCTTGTACAATATCTAGTGTGATAAATATAACTAAATTCAGATTGTAAAATGGCTAACAAAAATAACTTTTTATAGTAAAGGAGACCTGACATTATTCAAAGTTGCTTTCACTTGCACCAACTATGCCTCGTGGAAAAAAGGAACTAGAGACAATTTGGGAATGAGCAAAAACATTGTTTAAGATATGTGTAACCATACTTTCAAATGGATTTGCTAGATTATCATTGCAAAAAAAATTAGTGAACTGAGCGAAGCCTTAGCCCTTATATAGATCCTTCCTCTGGACGTTTGAAGTTCTTACCTTAGGCATTAATTACATATGAAAAACTAACGATATGTGAACCTTTTCCTACTTCCTTGGATTTTGTTCTTCAACATTAAATCTCTCCATAGACAATAACTTAGCCTGTAATATCCTGTTTCCTTGCTAAGGGTTAGAATCCCAGATTTCTGTAAATAAGAAATAACAATGAGATAATAGAAAAATGCATTTCATACTTATGCATAATATAGCATTCATGTAAGCGAAATTGATTATTGCACACATTACAATAATTTGTTCTTGTGCTCATTTGACGTTTCTGGGTATAAATGATTGATTTAATGTGATTATAATGTGAATTATGGATTTATGTCTTGAAAATTTATTTGATTTATTAAATTATTGATTTAGAATTTTTGGTAAAATTTGGAAATTTTTTGGAATTTTGGGCATTTATGGACTAGGAAAAATGCCATGTGGCAGAACAATCGATAAATGGTATGTGCAATAATCAATTTCACTTACATGAATGCTATATGCATGAGTATGAAATGCATTTTTCTAATCTGTCATTGTTATTTCTCATTTACAGAAATCTAAGGTTCTAACCCATAGTAGGGAAACAGGATATTATAATTCTCCATCTTAAAAAATTTCATCCTCGAAATTTTTATTTGAATCATCAAAAAGGAAGGGGTAATGTTTCCTCATTTGCTCCTTTGTTTCTTATTTAACTTCATCATTTGAATAATTTCTTCCAATTGACTAAAATTGATGAAATCACTCAGCTTTTCAATTGTTTATTCTGATATCCCTTTATCTTGGCTAGTTCCTCAATATATCTCAGGTTGCTCAAAACTTTCACTTTTTGTGTCGATACACCTATTTTTGATAACACTGATATTTTCTAAACACACTCACATTTAACACAGTATGATTCTTATACATCTTGGTGGGTAATACCTACTTATAATTTAATGGTCCTATGCTCTCAATAATTTCATATGGACCAATACAATTTGGACTTATTTTATCCTTTTTAATGAACTTTAGCACCCCTTGCGCAGGTGGAACTTTCTTAAACTCTTTATCTGTATTCTATATCTTTAGCCATTGACAAATCAAACATTTAATCACACCTTTGGTTACTTGTTTTTTCATTCTTGATCGCTAAATGCTATCTCAGAATATTACTACCAGGATGTATAACATAGGTTGCTATGTATGCTTCCTCCAAATTTCTTTTCTCAATCATTTATATCGGGTATACATACTCCTTACTTCATTCACAATGTATCATTTTTTTTCAATTCAACTCAAAATTCGAATTCATTTTCAATCCCTTAATAAGATTCACAAATTTTGAATCCTCACTTGAGGCTTTACTAATTCTTCCATATAAAACTAACCTTAAGTTCAATATAACTAATAACACTTCATTTTGCTCCTATTTCAACTCAATAATTCTTTGCTGATTATTGCATTAGATTTGGTAACCTCAATATCTGAATTTATGCTACATCGCTATTGGATGGTTTGCTCAATACATCATATTACAATACTAGCTTTACTGGGTAATACTCATTTGTACAAGTAACTCTATCTATTGACTCAGTCTCATATTTAATTCTTTCAAACTCAATCATCATCTCAAACTATAATGATCTGTATATACCCAAAATGTTTCACCGTACATATAATATATCCAAATTTTCAAAACGATTTCGATTGCAGCAAATTCTACGTCATGTGCCAAATAATTTAAACTCATGAGACCTGAACTGTCTCGATGCATATATGTAATCACTTTACTCTGTTGCATCAGATTACATCCAAATCTCTGGTGTGAAGCATCCCTATATATTAAAAAACCTTCAAATCCAAAAGGAGTGAAGTATGAATGGTCCGATAGATGTTAGAATAGTTTTGATCAACTGAAAAGTATGCTTACTGAAGCTCCTGTATTGGCTTAACCTACTTCTGGTAAGGAGTATGTTATGTTTATTGATACATCTAGAAATGGTTTGGGTTGTGTTTTGATTTAGGATGAAAAGGTAGTTGCTTATGCCTCTAGGAAACTAAAGCCACATGAATAGAATTACCCTACACATGATCTAACAAATGGACTAGTAATTAATGGACAAATGGACCACTTATGATGTGAAAAGTGGACCAACCTTGGAATGACATATGGAATGATTTGTAGGTGACTAATGGAAGCATCTTAAGGTGAAAAAGGGAAACATAATCAAGTGTTACATGGCATGACATGTTAATTAACACATGCTTAAGTATGTTAGAGACACCTAACAACCAAAGGTGGCAAATTTTTTGTTGGAATGTTCTTTGCTTCTTTCACTTTGCTCCTCTCCACCGAAACCTCCCATCGTCTCTCAATTTTTGGACTTCTGCTGGAGTTTGGATCATTAAAACTAGGAAGCTTTGTAAGTTATTCCATTAAAAATTAGGTCTTATGAATCTATTTATTATTACTTTGTTCATGCTGAAAGTTGCACATTAAACTTAGGTATGTGCTGGTTGTTTGGAAGCTTAGTTTAGCTGGATTTTTGGAGTTGAATTTGAATTTTAGTGATGTAAGGGAGTACTAAATTTCGAATCATGATAGAACATGTCTTATTTGATGTTTGAAATAAGTTCGCCAAGTCTGCTCACTTTCTGCCTATTCGTCTAGATTATTCATTAGATAGGCTTGTAGACCTATATATGAATAAGATGATGAGGTTGCATAGGGTGCCACTATCCATTATTTTTTATTGTACTCCTTGATTTACTTCAAGATTATGGAAAATTCTGCAAAAGGCTTTGGGTGCTATCAAATGATCAGTACCACCACATCAGAAACACTCGGCCGTAGCTCTCCAACAAGTACCCCAATCCAATGAGGACACTTCGGAGTGTCAGAACCTTGGCCCACTGAGGAACCCCTACCAAAAGCAGTTGATGAGGGAAATTTTGTCATATTCCCCTCTTCTATATAAAGGATTAGCAATCTAACTTGTTTCGCCAATTGATCATCATAAACACTTTCAGGAGTTACTCTGATTCATCTTAAAATTTTTAACCATGGGGATTAAAAACTTAAAAGCATTCAATAATTCATGGATCACTTCCTGTTTCATATACAAGTATATGATTTATATGTACTTAAAGCTCATAAATTGGAAAAAAGCTTAACGCTTATAAAGTGGTAAGAGCCTCTGGCTCACTATGTAGAATGAGCCCTGTATCCCTAGCATATAAGGGACAGTTAATATTGAGCCTGGTATCCACAATAAATAGGGACAATTATAGGCCCCCGGTCACAACAATAACAATTGAAAGTGAGTCTCATGTACATTGCATATATAATTGATATGTATGTTTAAATGATTGAAATGCACTATTTGAATAATTTCTGATGTGAAATATGAATTAAGTAAATATGAAGTGTATGTGATTTAACATGCCAATTAGTGAAATGATGTGAATTACGTGATTACATGAATTGATGTATTACGTGATTGAGTAAGAGCCATCAAGGATGGTCCAGTCACTGAGTTCACAAAACTCAACCCAATATTGCAACATGTTTTCAGGCTCAGGGAGATCTCCAGTTAGACAAAATTGGAGTCTAACCACTACATTTAGATAAAAGATAGAGGTTGGGATCAGTTGGCATTTGCATATGTTTTTTGTAAAATTTGTATTAAATATTGTATTCCACAAGCTTCATTTATTGTGTAAATGAATTATATTTGTAAAAACAGTTATGTTCAAAGACATTTTGTATTTTGTAATGGGCCCAAAAAAATTATTAAAATTCTGACAATATGTTTAATGTTTTATCAAGTGTGAGTTTGTGATCACATGTGTAATTGGTGATGTTTATAAATAAAAAAGGTTGAAATGATTATGAGTTTTTTTTGAAAATGCATGTGCTATGTGAAAATTTTTTAATGGTTATGATTGTCTGACTATCCTAGCATACCACCCTTATAGAGTGTATTCTTGAATACTGTTGATGTGTTTGAGAATATGACCTATGGGAGTGGGGTGCTACAGAGTTGGTATCAGAGCCCAGGCTTAGTGTCTTACATAGGCGTTTTTCAAAATATATGTCAAGTTACATACATTTTAGACATGTCATAGCAAGCAGTAGTAACCGATCCCTAGTCTGAGTTGCATTTACATTAGTCACACGCTTGAACATTTGTTAAAAAGTTGAACTATTGGAACTAGTGTGAAGAATGATAAGCTATTAGGATGTGAGAAAATGAAAATTTGTGGATATATAGAAATGAGAAATAGTATCTAGTTCAATATGATGGATAAAGATTCATTACATATGTATATGTGCTTGTATTATTTATCATGATATCAAAAATGTATTGTGATGGTATATCCTTAAATGTGATATAGATGTGAATATGTTATTGTGGATTGATTGAGGAAAATAGAGATATGATAGAAATGATAAGATTTTAAAGTGTATAAGCAAAGTTGAATGAAAACAAAAACTTTTATGACCTTGAGAGACTGAAATTGGATTTGAAATGGTTATTTGATTAATATGATAAGAGTTATGATTTTAAATAAGAATATGTCAGTAGAGTTGAGACTAGAATTTCATAATGGTTATGCCTTTATGATTATGAATTGATTGAGAATATACATATGTAAGATGTAAATTGGAAGATGAGATGAATGATAAGGAGACAAGTAAAAGTCCCCTAGGTTAAGTTAAGAATGATAGAAAGATGTTATTAAATGATTATGAGATGTGAATAAAGGGAATATACCTGAGATTATCAATATAAGCATGCATTATACATTACACATATACATATGTATAATTGAATGTTTGTGATTGAGCAATTAATAATATGTGTGCAATATGTATATTGCATAATGTTGATATACAGGATAAAAGTCAGCATCCAGTCATTTTTGGATTATGGAAGCTAATGCTAATCTGGAGCGTAATGTGAGTCGACCTAGATGGTCTCATTTTCATTGTTTGTTCTGTTTTAAATTTTCTGTATTGAATTACTACTGAATATGAACGTGATTGATACAATTATGGACATTAATAGTTCAAGGAGTTTGATATATTAACCTTATATATAAAATAAAAAAATGAGTAAAAATATTTCACTCCTTAGCGTTTATGTAACATCCCGTTTCCAGAGAACGGGTCGGACCAGAGAAACGGGTCCAAGAGTGGTAAATCAACACATCTTATGC
>JANZXR010000008.1:21473245-21496670 GCA_027575705.1 Erythroxylum echinodendron
ATTCTCCAAAAATTAGAAAATCACTATGAACCTCTCCGACTCAATTTATCACTCACAAAGCCCATTTTACAAAAAAATACACTTATACCGAGAAAAATGTCATGAATGTATGTACAGGTATTTTTATGTGCACATATCACTGTTCACAAATGCATGAGCATGAGATGTGTTTTTCCTAATTTCTCTGATTAACCACACTTAGACCCGTTTCTCTGATCTGACCCGTTCTATAAAAACGGGATGTCACAATAAATGTATCGCTTAAATATTCAGATGTTAATAGATAAATATTTTTATTGTAAATGTACTAAAGATTATCTTCTACGTGCCAGTTCTCCAAATATATCACTTGTTAACACAGGGTCCTGTATAGATGCATCTGTATGTATGACGTGACGTCCTTCTGGAAAGATTAATTATTGGGAACGACGGCTGTAGAGGATAAGCAACTTTGAAGAGCCGTCACACCACCCTAGGCAAGCGTGAGCCTGTAAAGGGTAAGCAACTTTGACGAGCCGTCACACCACCCTAGGCAAGCGTGCCACCGCATCATCTCCCAACGTTTTAACAGACACTTCACCAACAAAAAGATATTCCTTGTATAAACATAATTTTTATGAGTATACAAAAACATATCTACGTCTCATCGAAATTGGTTACTAGTTAGTTTGTATTGTTTTAAATATTAATATAGTGAAACACCGATAAATCTCATATAACAATTTAGTACAATATAATTTATTTTGATATATATTAATCTTTGCAATCTGGCTCTTCTTTAAGAAATATATATATATATATATATATATAATCTCTTAACATAAATACATTTGAACTTTCAAAGTAACATAAAATAATTCTTCTGATATATTGAAAATTAAATAACAAAATCGAAGTTGCCTAGTGTAAATTCAAAATTTGGAAAATTTATCATCAATTTGCAATTAAAAATAGAGTAATCCCTTCATCCCAAAATAACATATAATCTTCTAGTTCTAGAAAGAGGATGCATTACTGAGGAGGTAGTTTTTGTTTGAGTGAGTGTTGAGCTCGGCGGATAACAGCCTGTGTATGTCTAACTAAGTCTAACGCAAAAGCCTTCCCATCCAATTTTTTTTTTAAAATAAAGGTATTTTATTATGTCTACTTGTTTTTTAGTTTGCCGTAAAAATTAGGTACCTTAATAAATTAGTTAATATCCCTATTTGAGCTAGGATTAGGTTTGAGAAAAATTCCATTATTCCTATTACCAAAAAAAATCATGACCAAATTAATTTCTGACTTGCTTTTAGATGGAATTATCCAACCTAGCAAAAGTCCATACTCCTCGCCTGTTTTTTTGGTCCGAAAAAAGATAGAATTTGGTATTTTTGCGTAGATTATAGGGCCCTTAATGCTATCACTATCTAGGATAGGTTTCCTATACTGGCAATTGATGAATTACTAGACAAACTGTATGGTGCCATTATTTTTTCCAAGATTGATTTGCACTCAAGTTATCATCAGATCTGAGTAGTGCCGTAAGATACTCACAAAACTGCTTTCTGGACTTGTGATGGGCACTATGAGTTTCTTGTTATGCTTTTTGGGCTCACTAATGCCCCATCTACTTTCTAAGTTGCCATGAATGATCTATTTGACGATATCCTTATGTACAGTGCCGACTAAGAATTACACATGAATCACTTATTCCAAGTTTTTATCCAGTCAGCTTCTCACCAATTTTTTGCTAAGCTCATTAAATGTGTTTTTACTGTCCCCAGTATTCAGTATCTAGGTCATATTATTTCTGCAAGTGGTGTTAGTGTTGACCAGGACAAGATACAAACCATTCTGAATTGGCCCACATCCTTATCCATTTCGGCCTTACGTGTTTTTCTTGGACTCACTGGATATTACTGTCAATTTGTCTTCAATTATGCCTCTCTTGTTGGCCCTCTTACGAATTTATTACAGTCCAATAGGTTTACTTGGAGTACAGCTATTACCACTGCCTTCGAGCGCCTCGAATCAGTCATGACCAATCTCCTTGTTCTAGCATTACCAACTTTTTCATAGCCCTTTGAATTGACCACTGATGCCTCTAGGGTTATAGTTGGGGTTGTTCTTTCTCAAAAAGATCACCCTATTGCTTTTTTCAGCAAGAAATTATCACCCCAAATGCAGGCTGCCTCAACCTAGAACCAAGAGTTATTTTTCGTCATCGAGGCAATACAAAAACAAGGACACTATTTATTGGGTAGAAAATTCACCATCTACACTGATCAGTTGAGTTTGAAACATCTTCTTTCTCAAACTGTTCAGAATCTGGAGCTACAGAAATGGGTTCAAAAATTACTTTTATTTGATTTTTCCATTCAATATAGACCCGGCAAGGAGAACAGAGTCATAGATGCATTGTCTCGAGTTGATTTACCCTCCTTTGTCGCACTCACTTCACCCACATTCCTAGCTTTGGCGTCACTCAGAAATTATTTTCTCACATCGGAAGGTCAACAATTGATCACCAACCTCAGGTCATCCGCTTCTTCAGTTTTTTCTATCCATGATGGCTTATTGTATTTTCAGAATAGGCCATACATTCCTCCTAGCTCCTAATTGCAAGAACAAATACTTTAAGAATTTCATAGCTCTCTGCTTGGCGATCATTTAGGCATTAAAGGCACTCTAGCTAGACTTGCTGTGGCCTATTATTTGCTAGGTATGTCAACGTCAGAAAAGAATTTTGTTCATTCTTGCACAGTTTTCCAAAAATCCAACTACTAGAATCACAAGCCATATGGTCATCTTCAACCTCTTCCCATCCTAAATCAAGTTTGGGAATATATTAGTATGGACTTTATTACTCATCTTCCAAACTCCAATAGCAAGACTACAAATTGGGTCATTGTTGATCGCCTCTCTAAGTTCGTCCACTTCATTTCTTTACCCCTCAAATTTACTGTAGCCTACCTCGCTTCTGTCTTCCTCACTGAAATCTACAAGCTCCATGGCTTCCCTAAATCAATAGTCTCTGACCGTGACCCTCTATTCCTTACTCATTTCTAGATTGAACTCTTTAAGCAATGTGGTACTACCCTTAAATTCAGTAGTGCATATCACCCTCAGACCGACGACCAAACCAAAATTGTCAACAAAATTCTTGAAACTTACCTTAGTTATTTTACCAATGATGAAACAAAAATGTGGACCTATTATCTACATCTAGCCCGATTCTTGTACAACATAAGCTACAACAATACCATTAAAATGTCCCCTTTTCAAGCCTTCTTTGGCTGACACCCCCCACTGTTCCCTATTACATTCCGGGCTCATCCAACACTAAATCAGTTGACTCCACCCTCACCACCCATGAATCCATTCTCCGGACTCTCAAAGAAACACTTAAAACAACCCGACAATCAATAGCTGCCCAACCTAACAAACACCAAGCCCACATTGAATTTCAGGAAGGTGACTATGTATATGTTAAATTGCTCGCTTATCGAAAAATTTCTGTGGAGTGCCAGTTATCTAAAAAATTATTGCTGTATTTCTACGACCCTTTCAAGGGGCTTCTAAAAATCGGCAATGTCACCTACCATTTGGAGCTCCCTACCACATCTCGCATTCACCCTATCTTTCATGTCTCTTTTATCTGACGACACCATGGTGACCTCTTAAACTCACCACCAGCTCTGCCTGCTGTTGATTCGGATGATTAACTTGTCTTTTTCCCTGAGAGGACTTTGGATGAAAGAATTATTTTGCGATAAGGGAAGGAAGTTCACGAATGGTTAATTCAATGGAGTAATTTAGGTTTGGAAGATGCAACTTGGGAAGAAGCTAGTTAGCTTTCTCATGCTTTTCTTCATTCAAGCGGCCATATTAATTTGGGCTTAGAGGACAAAGCCGAATTTGAGGGCGGAAGCTTTTTTTTAGAATTTAAAAAATTCATTGAAAAATGAGAGAAGTTTACAACTGGAGAGGGACTCTCCCACGTGGGATAGACCCACTTGAAACACTTGTATGTCTAGGTTAAGGCAAACGACAACGTTTAGAATAAATTAAAAGATTGGTCATTTTACATTTAGGGTATAACTAACATCTACTTTCTCGAATCTTTATCCGATCCTCAATTTGGGAACGTGAAGGCGGAGCTCTGGCTATAAGGTAGGTGATGTGTCTCCACCGAAGTTTTTCTCCTCTCTCTGCACCAAGAAACTCTCGACTCAGGTAACATACTCAACTTTAACTATCGTGATAAGTTTTCGCGATTAATGCATAACTATGTTATTTCTTGATTCTTCAAACATTTCTTTCTTTTGGAGGTCTGGGATTTAGCTCTTTAGTAACGAGTCGGAGTTGAATATCTCCACTCAGGTAAGATTCTCAACTCAGTTTGCTTCCATCCTTTATAAATTTGAATCTCCCCGAAAAACAAACTATATGTTGATAATAAGGATCTGTGGGACAACAGTATTCCTTCAAGCATGACGCGATTAAGGATTAAGCAATCTGAGAACGCCTTTTCCTTTCCAACAGGTGAGTACCAATCCCCTTATCCTTCAGTAGTAAATCGTGAGTAGATGATAAAGAATCTAGGGATTTCTATACATGAGTACTTTCTGAGCTATTCTGAACTGAACCCAGGTTGTATGATAGGGATTTCTGAACTATTCTGAATTGAACCTAGGTTGAATGAATCTTTTTTAAATAACATGCATTAGGAAAGATAGTAAGGACTATATTTGCCATGTGAGAGTTATTTCTCTACTACAATGCAGGTTCAACTGATTTATAATCAATTGTTCCCTTATTCCAGCAAATGTGAGTTCTATAAGAGAGGATAGAGAAATAGATTTCTCCTTAAACCTTCTGTTATTCCTCTCCTTCCAAACTGCTTAAGTACATGTAGTAATCAACACCATTATAATATCTTTATCATTTTTAGAAATATAAAAAAGAGATAAATGTAGGAGGATGTCAGAGAGTCTGTAATAGTTAAACCTAGGGACATATAGTCTAGCAATTTTAGTCCAAAACTCTTTAGAAAAAACACACTCGAAAAAGAGATGTTCTCTAGTTTCATCCTCTAGGTTGTAAAGGATACATATCTTAGAGAAGAATAGGAACTTCAGTCTATTCAAAGTGCTAAGTCTGTTCAACATAGCTAGCTAGAGAAGAAAGCTAGCATTAGGTCTAAAAACCTTGTTCCAAATCAGGGGATACCATCCTACTCAGTTTACTATCCCATCCCTCAACTTTTTAACTTCCCTTATAGTTATTTCTGAAACTGAAATCCCTTTCCATAAATAAATATCTCTCTCTTCGAAGCTTCTAAATTGTTGAATAGACAAGAGTCTAATCTCATCTGATGATAACATCTAAGTTCCATTTCTAACTATTTCATGGAGCTTTGTTTTCTTAGGGAATCTTTCCAATAGAGTTCTAGCTAATTGATTTTGAATTAAAACTCCTTGCCTTATTTAATTGTCATACTATAAGGAAATTCTTTTTCCTATCCTTATTTGACAAGTAATGTACTGTCGAACTTCTTCCCTCATTCTTAGAATTTGATTAAAGAATCAAGAATAACTTTCTTTGATTTTTTTGAGCCCAAAGACTCTCACCTTTTAATATATAGATGTGGATCCATTTGATCCGCATTGATTGTTTTTCACCTAGGATTCTCGAAATCCTCTTCGTCATAAGTTTTGCTGATTGACTCCAGTCCTAATCCCCCTTCTTCTTGGTTGACAGATAGTCCTCCAACTAATTTTTGTTATTACTTTCTCACCATTTCCTTTCCCCCATAGAAATTGCTTCATCAAATTTTCAATTTTTTTTAATAAGCCCTTTGGAGAGAAATAGGTAGGAACACCAGTAAGTTTGCATCGACATAATTATTGACTTCAAAAGCTAAAGTTTCCCTCCATTGGATAGGGCTCTATTAGTCTAAAACACCAATCTTTTCTAGATTTTTTCTATTAATAAGAGACATTTACAAAACCTTACCCTTTTGGATCAAATAGGAGTTCCTAAATAAAGAAGAGAAGGATCCCTAATTTCCACTCCCGTAGCTAAAGACAATGCATTAGAAAGGTGAGAAGCGCTTTTGGAGAGCATGAAATAACTCTTTTAGAGATTGATATTTAGACCCGACATCTCCTTAAAAAGATTGAGTGTACTCATCAGAAGAGAGACTGAATAAACATTAGCCTTGCTTAAGAGAATAAGATCATCTACAAATCATAAGCTTGTCAGGGAAAGTTTCTTACATTTAACATGGTATCTAAATTCGGAGTGCTTTGAAGTGTTATGCTTCAATATTTGAGTAAGGACCTCCATTTAAATTAGGAATATATAAGCGGATAGAGGATCCCCTTGCCCAAGTCCTTTTTTTTTCTTTTAAACATCTCCATGGGGCTCCTATTTATCATTATTCCATAGGAAGTAGTAGTAATGCACTCTTGAATCCACCTTATGAAACTGTAGGGAAAGTTCATGATCTCTGTGGTTCGTAGTAGAAATCTCCAGTTCACATTATCAAAAGCTTTTTATAAGTCTACTTTGATAGTGCAGTTTTGAGGGCTTTTGCTGCAATTATACCCTTTTAATAACTCCTATACTAGTAGAATATTATCCCCAATATCCCTACTGTTCATAAAACTCAGTAATTCTCACCGATGAGTAACTGTAAAACCTTCTTCAATTTATTTATCAAAATCCTGGCGATTATCTTATAGAGGAACTTTGTACAAAAAATATATCTGAATTCGCTCCTGGAGGTCCGGTTGGAGTTTTTATGGACCAAAAAGAGGAATGTTTTGTTAATCTCCTTAAGCAATACACCTTTTAGGAAAAACTCATGCACAACCTCCTTAACTAGCCCAATATCTCTCATTAATAGAAAAAATCTAGAAAATATTGGGATCTTGGACTAATAGGGACCTATTCTATGGAGGGAAACTTCGGCTTTTGAAGTCGGTAATTATGTCGATGCAAACTTACTAGATGAAATAGGAATTCCTAAATAAAGAAGAGGAGGATCCTTGATTTCCATTCCCGTAGCTAAAGAAAATGCATTAGAAAGGTGATAAGCACTTTTGAAGAGCATGAAATAACTCTTTTAGAGATTGATATTCAGACCCGACATCTCCTTAAAAAGATTGAGTGTACTCATCAGAAGAGAGACTGAATAAACATTGGCCTTGCTTAAGAGAATAAGACAAAATATAAGCTTGTTAGAGAAAGTTTCTTACGTTTAGCATGGTATCTGAATCTGGAGTCCTTTGAATTGTTATGCTTCAACATTTGAGTAAGGACCTCCATGTAAATTAGGAATATATAAGGGGATAGAGGATCTCCTTGCCTAAGTCCTTTTTGGCCTTTAAACATCTCCGTGGGGCTCCTATTTATCATTATTCCATAGGAAGCAGTAGTAATGCACTCTTAAATACACCTTATGAAACTATAGGGAAAGTTTATGATCTCTGTGGTTCATAGCAGAAAACTCCAATTCACATTATCAAAAGCTTTTTATAAGTCTACTTTGACAGTGTAGTTTTAAGGGCTTTTGCTGTAATTATACCCTTTCAATAACTCCTATACTAGTAGAATATTATCTCCAATATCCCTGCTGCTCATAAAAGCTCCCTGATTCTGACTGACGAGTAAGTGTAAAACCTCCTTCAATTTATTTTCTAAAATCTTGGCGATTATCATAAAGAGGAAATTTGGGCAAAAAATAGATCTATATTCACTCCAGGAGGTCGGGTTGGAGTTTTTAGGGACCAAACAGAGGAATGTTTTGATAATTTCCTTAAGCAATACACCTTTTAGGAAAAACTCATACACAACCTCCTTAACTAGTGCCTCCCACCCCCCCTTCCACACACACACACTCTACTCCAAGTTTTTTGATAGAAAACCCCATTCAATCCATTAAGCCCTAATCCCTTAGAGCCATTCATATTAAAAACGACCTTCTATATTTCCTGATCTGTAACTGGTCTAATTAACCAAGAAGCCTCATGTTCAGAAATTTTTACTGAAACAATCTGACTAAGATTAGCTCTAAATCCTATTGGGGAAACTTCTGAACCTAGAAAGTTTTTGTAAAATTTCATAGCTTCCTTAACAATTCCAACTTGCCCAAACACAAACCTCACCAGCTTTAGTTTTAATGGAAGTGATTCTGTTAACATTCTTTCGAGCTAATACTGAATTAAAAAAGAACTTAGTGCACCTATCCCTATTCTTTATCAAATTCACTCTGGCTCTCTGCTTCAATAAAGAACAATGATTATGCACCAATTTCAAGTAGTTCTTAATGGCTTCCTTTTCAGCTATAGCTAGGGTACCATCTGTGGGATTATCAGCCAATGATTTCTGTATGTTTGAAAGTTTGTCTCTAGTTATTTCTATCTCCTTAGGGATATTCTTACCTCTTTTTAAGTTAAAGGTCTTCTAGTCCTTTTTAATAGAATTGAGTTTTTGGAGGCAAATGTACTGTTTAGTCCTATAAAACTCACACTCCAAACCCTTCATTATTACTTCTTAATACCCTTCTATATTTACCACAAAATTGTTAAACCTGAAAGGATGTTAGATTCTGATAGAAGTAAACAAGTTATCAATCCTCATAGGAGTATGAATAGAAATTCTAGGGTCTAGAAATTTTGCTGAGCTTCCTGAGAAAGTATTGAGCCACTCAAAATTAACCATTACCCTATCTAACTTTTTTATGATGTGCCAAATAGAGCTTTGTTTGTTTGACTAAGTGAATCGATGACCTTCAAATTTTAAATCTATAAGTTCCACTTCCTACATACAGTCAAACATGTTAGAAGAATAATTGAGTTACAATTTCCTTCTGGTTTCGATCTGAATAGAGTAGTGTTAAAGTCACCACTAACTAACCATAGAGCATTAACTGAAGCCTTAATTCTTGGTAGTGAATTCCAGAGTTTAGTTATTTGAAAAACAATATTAAAACCATAGACAAATGTAGCTAAAGCACAAGAATTTTCCATTTTGAAATAAAGCTCAGTTTGAATAAATTGCTGACTATATTTCAGAGCCTTCACCTCCAAAAATTCACCATCATAAGCAATAATTATCCTTCCATAGGCATGACTTTGGTGGTTGTAATAAATTTCCATTTGCTACCTAAACAGCATAGTTTATTCAGATTAACTTCTCCAATTTTAGTTTCCAAAAGACAAAAGACAAAAGACTAGAGGCTTTTCCTTTAGAAGAAAATCCCTTATTGCATTGAGCTTAAAAGGGTTATTTATTCCACGGACATTCTATACGATCAGGGTCACAAGAGATTATTTTTCCCTTTGGAGCCTTTCCTACTGCTCCTGTTGCTTTTTTCGAGAGGTAACATGGTCAAATTACTCCTTTTGAGAAGCTACATTCTGCAGCGCAGCCTTCTGTAGGCCTTGTTCATTCTATATAGGATCTAGAGCTCCTCCACTTGGATTAATTCCACTAGTTTCCCATATATTCTCGCCCTGATTCAATATTGATTTATTTTGATAACCCTCTAGATTCTGAAGAACTCCTTCCTGTTGGACAGAGCTTGGTCTATTCTCCTCATGAAGTCTCTCCCATTTATAGGAGATTCTTTATCAACCTGAACTAGAACATGATTGTCTGCTACTTGTTCTACCTCCTCATTTTCTTTGTTGACTTTCTAAATATACTTTTCCATTCCTATCACCTCTCAATAGTTACCTCTAGTGAAGACTTTTCCCGTAGGTTTCCATTCTTTGCCTTGAGCTTTAAGAGACAGTTTCCATTGATAAGTTACCATAACTTTATCCTCTCTAGATAGGGATGTTGTCTTTCATTTCTTTAGAAATATCCATACTCACACATAAATGAGCAAATCCTACCTTTTTCCTCAATGCAGTATTTTCATTCATACATATTGGTTTCCCTAAGTAACTTGCTAGCATATTCAAGCCCTTGGTAGCCCAATATTCTAAAGGAATGTTCTGAATATTCACCAATAGAGAAATGTTCTTCATTTTAATTTTTTCTAATTCCATGTCCGGTTGCCAAATTTGAAGAAATAAAGGGAGTTAAGAGATCTGCCAAGGGCCTTTTTCAGTTACCTTTTCAGCTTCCGATTTAGAAGAGAAGGAAAATATCAAGTTATCCTCCTCAGTTAGCATTACCTCCATTATACCTCTCCTTTTCCAATTTCCCTGAGTCCATAAAGAAACCAAAAGAGTAGCTTCCCATGTCTTAGCTCCTTCCTGTAGAATGTCTAGACTAGGAGCCACTATTAACTTGCCTTCTATCTCCACAGGTGGACTGAAAATCAAGAATGAATCAGAGCTATCTCCCCAACTTGTTTCCATGTATTCCTGGGTCCTTTAATAGTGTCACCTACGATAAATACAGAAAGTTTGGGGGAAGTGGCAAAGTTAGAAGGAGGGATAGTTGTAGAGAGAGATGGGGAAGTAAGATGGGTTATAGAAAGTTAGTGATGGGAGAAGGGTTTAAGAAGGGGATTCGGGGAAGTGGCTATTTTGAAGGTAGCATCTAGTGGTGGGAAATTAGTCTCCATTTTAAGTCTGGAAACCAATTTAATATGTTGAATTAGTTTTGTAGGTCATCAACAAAAGAAAAGCTGGAAAGGAAATTAGAGGGTTATGGCATTCGGGTGGAGGATGGAGGGTGGAGGAGTTCAGATCTAGGGTTAGGGTGGAGTGTTGTAATGCCTGCAAATGGCCCAAAGCAGAAAAAACCCAAAAGAAAAACATAAAATTCCAATTAGGCTTAAGGATTACTAGCTGTGAGTTATGTATTTCAGTTCTAATTTCACAATTATTGTGCTTATTTCATTTGACTAAGCCTTAAGTTAGTTTAGAGTCGTGGTCCTTTAGAAAAATAGTGGAAGTTGTTATTCTTTATTTTTAGGATCTTTGAGTGTATTTATTTGTAATTTTAATTCTGAAGTAGTAAGGTGAATTCTATTTGAACTACAATTCTCTTCTTTTTCATTATTTTTCTAGAGCCTAATTCTAGCTCAGACAGTCGTATTGCATAATCCCTATCTCTTGAACATTTAAAGAAGCAATCCGAATGTGACCTGCCTGATCTAGACGGACAACCTCCCAAGAAAGTTTGCATCAATAGTCGAGACGAAGGCCCTCAACTGAGTACAAAACTAACTTACAGTACTGCAGTATTAGGGGGATAACAAGGAGTGAACGCATTGGAGGAACTCGCATGTCCATAGGAAGACCCTGTAGATATAGAGGAAGGTGATATTAGAGTTTTGCCAGAAGATACTAGGGCAGGGATTGAACTCTCCTAAACATTTAAAGATAAGCTAGATAAATAATGGACACAAGTTGTAGTTATGAAGCTGTTGGGCCGTCAGATAGGATATCGGATTCTCTGCTAGCGCTTGAAAACAATGTGGCAACCGCGGGGACCAATGAAGATAGTCGATTTAGATTATGATTTTTACCTGGTTAACTTCATTGAAAAGGCCAACTTCATTAAGTCCTTAACACAAGGCCCTTGGATCATCTTTGGGCATGCGTTATCTGTACAAAGATGGATCCCCTCCTTCTGCCTGATTCTAGGAATAGTCCCACGAGCAGTGGTATGGGTTAGGTTTCCAGAACTCCCCGTAGCACGCTACCACTCCAACATACTTGTGGGCCTTGGCAACCTGATTGAACAAACCATCAAAATAAATGACGTTACTATGTCTAAACAGAGGGAAAAATTACTAAGAATCGCAGTAAACAGGTCCAACGGTCATTTACGCGTAACGTCAAGCAACAACAACCTACGCACACTCCTCGCAAACCTAGTCTAATCATAAGTAGGGGCGGCTCCAGATTTACGGCATTGTCAGATAAGTATACAGGCGCGACCATGCCGCACCCAATGACTCTCTCAGCTACTCTCCCACCCACACCCAAAACACATCCCAGGTTTTATCTGGATCTATTAAACGCCAAAGTTAATCAGCTTGGCAGTGGGCTAGCGTCCCAGGCCAGTGGGCCCAAGCAAAAATCCAGAGGTCCATTTAAGGGTAAAGCTATGGGCCATAAGGAAAAAGGAAGCACAAACAAAGCCCAACTCAACGTGCAGGCTTTGGGCCCAGTGATCCCTACCCAGCTTTAACCCACACCCACTGATCAACATAAAATTGTGGCCCTCAGCTTGCACCGTGAAGTTCTTTGCGATAAGACCGATGAGTGGCAGGAATTGGCCGTGGGAGCATAAGGGCAACCTATGGAAGGTATTGAGGGGCTTACGGATTACTGTAAATCTAATAGGCCTGAATACAACCTACCCCCCTCTAAGTCCCCAGATCGAGGGACAGGCGATTCCAGCATGGTGGACATTTCGAATACGCAGGGATTGGTCGAAGAGATAGTGCCGCAGACTCCAAAAGGTGCCAATATTATAGAGCCGGACGAGCTTCCAAATACCCCTCGGATTTAGGGGTTTTGTCTTAACTTTACTCATTTATATCGTTACTTGTATGGAATTGTCAAAAGGCAGGGGGTAAGCGTTTCCCAACGACCTTACGCAGTTACATCCGACATTATAGTCCAGGGATATTGGTACTACTTGAAACTAGGATTAGTGGAAGCCGCGTGAAGGCAATCGTAAGCAAATTAGGATATGATTATTCCTTCCATGTTGAAGCCGAAGGCTTTACTGACAGGATTTGGCTATTATGGAAGGAAGAGTTTGACATCTCAGTAGTGATTGCTCATAAACAACTTATCCATGCCAGAGTCAAGTATGGTTCGTATTATTTTGAATTCTTTGCTATTTATGCCAGTCCCCAAATGCTAACATAAAAATTCCTCTAGCATCTATTGAGGGGGATAGGACAATCCATTACTCGTCCTTAGATTATTGGTGAGGATTTCAATGCAAAATTAAATTTTGGCGATAAAAGGGGTAGGTCCCAGAATACTTCGATGGTCAGTAAGGCATTTAGCGAATGGGTGCATGAGTGTGGTCTGCATGATTTGGGCTACATTGGGTCTAGGTTTACATGGAGATGAGGAACTGTCCAAGCTAGACTAGATAGGGTCCTTGGCTCGTCGGATTGGTTGGAAGTCTTCCCTCATACGATTAATCACCATCTACCTTTTCTTGGCTCCTACCATAGGCCCATATTGGTTCACTTTGTAAGACCGCGTTGGACAGACATAGGCCAAACTTCTTTTCGATTCCAATCTGTGTGGCTAGCATATGAAGAATTTCCTACACTATTCGAGGATCATTGGATTCCCTATGAAGTTACGTTTACTAAATCCTTATCCCAGTTTTCAAGCCAACTCATACAATGGAATAAATCAGTCTTTGGTAATATATTCCATCGAAAACGAAGACTGATAGCTCGATTGGAAGGCCTTCAGAGGGAAATGAAGAATGATGATTCTGATTCAATATTATCCCTGGAGGACAAGCTAAGCAACAAGCTAGTTCAAGTGTTATGTGAGGAAGACCTCTTTTGGCATCAAAAAGCCTGGTGTGACTAGTTATCACAGGGTGATCGCAATACTAAATATTATCATATGGTCACTATGGCCAAATGGAAGAAGTTATCGATTGAGCGATTATTTAATAATAATGATAATGAAATCAATGATGCAGTACAATTATGTATTCTAGCTCAAAATTATTATGTACAATTGTACACCGCCGAAGCAAATCACACACAACGCTTTCCCAGCTTTGGAGCCTTCCCTTGCCTCATAGAGAAGCAGTTTTATGAATTAGCAAAACTAGCCCATGACAACGAAATCAAATATGTGATTTTTGAGATGAAACCTAATAAAGCGCCGGGAATTGACGATTTTACGACGTTATTTTTCCATATTCAATGGGGCAAAGTGGGGTCTAAAGTGGTATCCTTTATTTAGAACATATTCAGGAACGAAGGCTAGGAACAAGACTTGAGTCAAACCATTCTAGTACTGATCCCAAAAGTATCGTCCCCAAAGTATATTATGCATTTTAGACCTATTAGTCTCTGCTTACTGATGTACAAGATCATATCAAAAGTAATAGTCAACCAATTGAAGCCCCACCTTGATACCCTAGTGGCAAATACCCAATGTAGCTTTATTCCGGGAAAGCAAATAATCGATAATATTATCATCGCTTAGGAAACTATTCATTCGTTGAGAAAGAAGACGAGTAAAACTGGGTATTTTGCTTTAAAAGTGAATCTAAAAAAATCCTATGATCGACTGAATTTGGATTTCATAAATGATACTCTCAAGGCAATTAGGATTCCCACTACTTTACTCAGTATCATTATGAAGTGTATTACTACGGTTTCAATGCAAGTTGCATGGAATGGACAGCTATCTGACCCATTTATACCTTCAAGGGGTATTCGGCAAGGATATCCGCTCTCGCCTTACATCTTCGCTCTATGCATGGAACGTTTGGGCCATCGTATATTCCAAGCGATGGGGTGAAGACTGTGGAAATAGTTTAAGTGGCGAGGTACAGGACCTTCCATTTCCCATATATTTTTTACTGACGATCTCGTACTGTTTGGGGAAGCTACAGATGTGCAGGTACAGGGTGTATCAAGAATATTGGTGAACTTTTGTGAAGTGTTAGGGCAGAAGGTGAATCATAATAAGACACGCATATTCTTTTCACAGAATGTTTCTCCGGAATAAGCGCGTAGACTCAGCCAAGCGTTACAGATTCAATGCACAACTAATCTAGGCAAATATTTAGGAGTCCCTTTAATCCATGAGTGTACAATGAGAAATACCTATCAGTTTATAATAGATAGGGTCTAACAAAAGTTAGCTGGATGGTGTGTTCGGGAGTTATCTTTGATGGGGCGAGCCAAATTAACAAAATCAGTGATTTCATCTCTCCCTATATATACAATGCAAACTGTCCGGTTGCCGTGATAACTCTGTGATGAGCTGGAAAAAATAATGCGGACCTTCATCTGGGGGTCCGAAGATGAGAAGCGGAAACCCCACTTAGTCAAATGGGAAGTTGTTTGTGGACCAAAGAAATCTGGGAGACTTGGGATCAAACGCATTAGAGCGACAAATGATGCTCTACTTACTAAATTGGGATGAGATTTGCTCAATAAACCGGTAGTGCTATGGGTATAGGTCCTTCGTACTAAATATTGGCTCAACGTTCATCATATCCCTCAATTGTCTCATAAACAAGGGGCGTCGATAATTTGGAGGGGAATAGCAGCTACATGGGATTTTGTCTGCCAAGGAATCAAATGGATAATAGGAAATGGCAGCCAGATGTATTTTTGGCTAAACCAATAGTTGGACAATTGGGGTCCCTTAGTAAATGAGACAATGTTTCCCTTTCCTGACAGGTTGATGTACACGAAAGTGTCAGAGTATGTGGAAGAGGATGGGACTTGGAAATGGAATATGATCCTGCCGTATCTCCCTTCTCAACTTTGTGTTCTGCTTATGAATTAATCACAGAATTAGATTTGGCGGCCCAAAATCCGATCTGGAATGTGATTTGGAAATGGTTAGGGTCTCAGCGTATTCGATCCTTTCTGTGGCTATTAGTTAGCAGGAAGTTATTGACTAACCAACAGCGTGTCGCTAAACACATAGTAACAGATAGCATTTGTCAGTTTTGTGGTCAAGAAGAGACCACATTGCATGCACTTCGAGATTGTCACAAAGTGAAGGCTTTTTGGCTCAAATTGTCTCCTGCAGTCCTGGAGTCTACCTTTTTTCAATAGTCCGAGGCGAAGTGGCTGTAGTACAATCTATCTAACACAGTTCAAATGCAGGTGGACGAGTGGGCCATAATATTTGGCGTTTCTTGTTGGTATATATGACAGTGGCAGAACAGGTGTATTTTTGAAGATGGTTTTGAGTGGCCAGAAGTAGGATATTGCATAGTATTAGAGTATGTAACTTGGGTCAAAAAAGCCCAAGTGGTGACTAGATGAGTCACCAACGCACCGAGTTTGCCCATAGGACAAATTGTCAGCTGAAAGCCACTGCAGGAGGGTTGGATCAAAGTAAATACAGATGGTGCGGTTCAACACGGCTCTTCTGCTGGTATGGCTGGGGGATTACTTCGGAGTTGCAATGGCCAGTGGTGTGGAGGATTTTTATACAATTTTGGAGCATGCCCGTCCTTGATTGCTGAATTGAGGGGAGTTCACGAGGGGCTTAAATTGACTTGGGATCATAGTTATCAGAAAATCGTCCTGGAAGTGGATTCGTTAGAGGTAATCAATATTCTTTCCTCTTCTGAGCGGATACTAACTGAGGATACTTTTTTGGTGCAGGGCATACAGGCGGTGCTAGATCGAGATTGGAAAGTGTAGATTCAACATGTCTATAGGTAGGAGAATCAGAGCACTAACAATTTGGCTACTTTAGCTATGCAAGCACGACCATAATTGCATGTCCTTCCAGAATTTCTACTGAAAACGCGATTTTTTGTACATTAAAATAGGCAAAGAACTTTGCATCACTAAGTTATGAGTTAATGTTGTAATTTATGTTTTTCTTTCTATTGTATTCATAAAAATAGAAGAAGCAATCCCTATCTCTTAAACATATAAAGAAGCTTGAGGAGCACTCTCCTGTACCCAAAAAGTTTTTAAGAGAAGTTTACGAACCAGTTGGATCATCTTAATCCGAAGTTCTAAGAAAACTCTAAGAGCCGGTTGGACTTAGGACCATCATTAAGCAGCAAAACCCGTTTATTTTTTCTCTCTTCTACTTCATTTACACGACCCCCCGTTCGAGTCAAACACGGAACCTTATTACCAAAAACAAAAGTGCCCATTTTAAGTGTCTATTTCTCATTCTTCAGGCTCCGTTAGTCTACTATACATAAAAGACAGGCGCGCACAACTTCCTTATAAACCAAGCCCGAGTTTGAACAGACGGTTATTCGTACGAAAAGAAAGTCTGTTTGGATTTGGAAGGGAAGGACCCAAAAAAAAAAAAAAATGGAATCCCGTTTCACGTCAATTGATCGCAGAATCAGCGTTTTCGCAAGACACCTTTCTTTGAATTCTCAGGACACCACCACCATAGTCTCTGCTTCTCCAACCTCCGCCACCCATGGACGAGGAGAATCTGTTTTCTCTCACGTCGCTCACGCCCCCGAAGACCCCATACTAGGCGTATCTTTCTCTCCTCTCTCTTTTTCTTTATTTTTTCTTACCTGAATTTCTTATGGCTTAGATCTTTACAATGCTTTTTCTTCTTGATTTTTGGTGGATGAACCCCATTCCCTCCATTTGTTAACAGTCGTTATGGCACATGTTGTTTCTCGATTGACCTTTTCTCTTATGTTCTTATGAATTGGCCTGTGAGTGATTCTTCGACCGGTCAATCTTGTGATATGTAGGTTACCGTTGCATACAACAAAGACCCGAGTCCTATCAAGCTCAATTTGGGCGTTGGCGCCTATCGAACTGAGGTAACACTTTTCTTTATAAGATTAACACTAGATTACTGAAATTTTTTTAGTTTGTTTGCACTAGTCTTTTTATACATTTTAAGTTGGCAAGCACCTTAAAATGTCGCCTGGATTTATAACTGCATAATTGGTGCAAACCAGTCTAATGAATGTTATAAGCAAATTGGAAGAAGAAATTGGGAAGTGAAAAACGTTATTCAAAGTTATTTAGTTGTAAGTGGGGAAATTTTTTTGTTTTGCTGAATTGCTTTTTCCCGCTGGTCACATATCAATTAAAATCTTGCGTCTGGACTGCATTCAACATGTAAAGCATAGCAAAGGTACAGAGAGATGTGTGTATTCTAGAATGCAATATGGATTGCAGATAGTATAAGGGGGTGTAGTTAGTAGGGATAACATATTCAAAAGTATCTAATCTTTTTAAGATTCTTTCAATACAGTGCTTGAGCTTTTAAATTTTTTAAAATGTTGGTCACTCAATTGGAAAATTTAAAAGCTTGGGCACTAAATTGAAAAATCTCAAAAAGTTGAACACTTTAAGATTGTTTATCTCTAGTTAATAATACATATGGTTTGTTTTCTTATTATGTTCCTTTTTTCATCTTGTCTTCTTTGACATTACAGGAAGGAAGACCTCTGGTTTTGAGCATTGTGAGAAAAGCAGAGCAACAGATTGTTAATGACATGTGAGCTAGTCCGAGTTTGTTGTTCTGTGACAGTGATTCTAAACGGATTCTCTGATTTTTATACAATTTACACTACTTGTATAGGACTCGTGTCAAGGAATATCTTCCAATAACTGGATTGGCAGAGTTCAATAAATTGAGTGCCAGGCTCATTTTTGGGGCTGACAGGTGCAATCCTTTATCATTTGCATGATATGTTCAAATCGTGCTTGAACCTTGGTTTTGCTTGTTTCAAATTTAAACTTCTTTTTCAAATGTTCTTGTACAGTGTATTTCTAAACCTTAACCTGATTGCTGGCCAATAAATTTTCTTCTCTCTATGTTCTTCTGTTGACTCATTGTGGTGGAACAGCCTTGCTATTCGAGAGAACAGGGTTACCACAGTCCAATGCTTGTCTGGAACTGGCTCACTGAGGGTTGGCGCTGAATTTTTGGCAAAACACTACCATCAAGTAGTTTTTTTTCCTTATTTCATTACGTTAAATTGTCCATGATAAAGTAAAAATTAATGTATGTTTTTACCTATTGTTTGAATTTTTCTTCAGCACACGATATACATTCCCCATCCAACATGGGGAAACCATCCCAAAGTTTTCACCTTGGCTGGTTTAAATGTAAAAACTTACCGCTATTATGATCCAACAACACGTGGATTGAACTTCCAAGGTTTGCATTATTCCTGTACATAACAACGGCGTCTACTCCATCTTTTTATTAGAGAAAAGAAGGGATATAAGAAAAACTAATACCTGCAGAGCTCTTGATTTCTGTAAAGTAATACTCATTGATCTGCTCATATTCAAGATAGTGCATGATAATGATGCTTTCTTTTTCTTTTTTTTTCACTGGTTTCAATCTTCTTTGTTTCTGAATATGTCTAACCATTGGATAATAGTTACTTGATTTTATGCTTGTCACTTAATACAAATTCTCATCAACTGTGGCTAATAGGCCTCTTGGATGACATTGGTTCTGCCCCATCTGGAGCTATTGTCCTTCTCCATGCATGTGCGCATAATCCCACAGGGGTTGATCCAACTCTTACGCAGTGGGAGCAGATCAGGCAGCTGATAAGATCAAAACGGTTGATGCCTTTCTTTGACAGTGCTTATCAGGTACGCTCCTTTGATATAATAATAGAAGTGAAATTCTTGACTTAACATGACAGGATTCATTGATCAAAGGAACATGCTTAGTTCGAATGATTCTATGTTGATACATGCCATTTTCTTTTAACTCTAGGGTTTTGCAAGTGGGAGTCTTGATGCAGATGCAGAATCTGTTCGCATGTTTGTTGCTGATGGTGGTGAACTTCTTGTAGCTCAAAGTTATGCAAAGAACATGGGCCTCTATGGGGAGCGTGTTGGTGCCTTGAGTATTGTACGATCATAGCCAGTAACCCTTTAGTATATTTACTTATAAAATATGCTCATTGTTTTTGGTATTAATTCCTTAAAGCTGACATAAATTGGTCAGTGTAAAGTAATAGTATCTATTCAAAAGAGATTAATTGCTGTTTTATTGGGAAAGAGTATTCATCTTGATTCCTCTATCTTTTATAGGTTTGTAAGACAGCTGAAGTTGCAGGTAGGGTTGAGAGCCAACTGAAACTTGTGATCAGACCCATGTATTCAAACCCACCAATTCATGGTGCATCCATTGTGGCTTTTATCCTAAAGGACAGGTAAACATTCACAAATAGACCAGATGCATGTCTAGTGCACTTCCAGTGAAAGAGATGAACATAAGTTAGTATCTTTGTTTTAGGTGAAACAGGTAAAAACCCTAAATATGGGCATTCGAACTAATTTTCTGATTTCATTCATGACCCAAGGCAAAATTTGAAAATGTCACACCCTTCTCATAAGTGTTTTTCAAGCTTCTTTGTGGTTTGCCTGCAGGTCAATGTACAATGAGTGGACTGTTGAGTTGAAAATGATGGCTGACCGTATAATCAGCATGCGCCAGCAGCTGTATGATGCCTTGCGTTCTAGAGGTGTGTCAGTCGAGTTTATTTGGTTTTTTTGGTGATTCTGTAGCATGTCTTTTTGTTTCCATTTATTGAATGATTGAGGAAGTTATTGTTTTCAGGTATGATCCGCTTGATTGTTGGCCTGTATGTTGGCAGTGCCTTGACTTGTAGGCCTTTATTGAACAGTTTGACTATTGTGATTGTTGTCACAACATCAAACGAATAGGAATTGAGTTATATATCAGCAGATTCTTGCTATTGTACAAGAAATGTTGAGTTTTGCATGCCATTGGCTGAATTTTTTTTTAAACATGTATATTATGATTGTTTTGGCAGGAACCCCTGGTGATTGGACTCACATCATTAAACAAATAGGAATGTTCACTTTCACTGGGTTGAACTCTAAACAAGTTGCCTTTATGACAAAGGAGTATCATATTTACATGACATCTGATGGGTAATGTACTCTGCCCCTGCCTATCTTGCAAATATTATACAACTTATGATATTTATGTTGTTAATTAAATGGATCAACTACCATCATCTGGGACATAATGCTGGTCGGGTCGGATTTGAAAGTTTGGTTGGTGTTGATAAGTTGATAATGGGTAGTAGCATTTCTTGGTTAAGCAAGGATTGACGCAATATGGATTGGTAGGAAGAATGAATATATCCCTGAGTCTTTTTGTCTTCATAATCTAGATCCTACAGAAACAAAACTAATTTGTCATTTATCTAGTTCCCTTTCTTCATCATCCATCTTGCATAATGGTGTCTGGCCTAACGTTTTATAGTTTTGAGGTGGTGTTGTATGTACTTGAGTTTTCGGATGATTTCATGGCCCATATGTTCTTTGACATATGTTTGCTTAAAGTGTCAAGTGACTAAAGGATCTTGTTTGCAGGAGGATAAGCATGGCTGGTCTGAGCTCAAAGAGAGTCCCTCATCTTGCAGATGCGATCCATGCTGCTGTTACTCGTGTTGTGTAACTTGAGAGGGAGTCTTTATTTGCAATTGTTTCCTTGAAATTTTACATATTCGTAATAATTGAATCCTTCATACACAGCTGAACAGGTGTGGTATTTATCACTTTCTTTTTCCACTAAACAATAAGAAATTTAAAATTAAAAAATAAAAAAGTTCGGGAAATAGACAAGTGCAACTTCGTGTGTGTTTAAATTATTGTCATTAAATTACAACAAGACCGAATGGCTATAAGACATAAATGAGCAATCTCTTATTTGCACTAAGCTATTCGTTTAAGTATAATATACTATATTATTATTTGACTATTACACTACTATTGGCATGGTGATTTAATGAAAGAATATTACAAGATTTTTTATAGTGAGCATTTGCTTAAATGTTGTAACGTTCATCTTAATTATCATTATAATTAAAAGAAATTGCTTAAATGCATACTTAAATCTTTGATAATACTTTACTTCTTTTGCATGCCCAATGATTATAATGTTTTATAGTATATTACTGTCTTGAATAATATGATGAATTATATCAAGTTCATCAAAGAATTTGTTGATCCAAATAATCATTTTCACTAAATGAAAAATGTATTATAGTTTAATTAGCAATCATTGTTATATTAGAACCTTTTCGATTTTGAATGATGTTGTCAAGTAAAATAAACCTTAATTAGGAACTATTTTTAAAGTAATTGTTCTTATCTCCTTGAACTCAAATATCAACTATACATAGAGTAATAGATATCTATAATACTTAAACAAGTATTTGATATCTCAAAACTAAACATAATTAGTACATTATTTATGCTCTTCGACTTAGAGTGGGTGAACAATGTCCATTCTATCTCTATAGATCTAATTCTCAAAATTAAGTTGTTACCTTTTCTTATCCAATAAGAATTGTTCTTAGATAATTATATTTTCAACAATTGAAAGTTATAATTGTTATTCTCTGTGAGCAATATGTCTTCTTATACTCCCACTAACCTTAGACATGGTAAATTCACAATTATCTCTAAAACAAACTCTTTAAATTCTTCATGAAAGTGAATCTTTCAACGCCTTGTAACCTTTCAACTATACATCAAATGTATCAATAAGGCACTAATTCTAATTGGATGTCCTGTCATGAGATTTGAACCTTTCAAGTTTGGTCTTACTCCTACTACTTATCTTGAGAACTATTCTCCTATAAGTATACATTGAAACAAACAATTTGTTCAATAGGTTCGTAAGATCATATCCATCCTTTTGGATATCTCATAATTTTTTATTATCAAATTTAATTCTAAACTTAATGAATAATGTATGCTTCAACCAAGCATCATATCCTTGAATCATTTAGCTTTGACTCTTTCAAAGACTTAACATTTCATATCTAATATGAAAATTTGCTAATTTATTCAATTGGAACTATTGAAGGAAAGTCATTGTCCTAGGCATCGCTTTAAAAGAAATACTATTGCATTATAATATCTCATATTATATGTTTCTACTTACTTAAAATCATACACTTATGAAATTTTACTGTGAAGGTATTCACCAGAGAATCTCATTACCTATAAATAAATGAAAATTTAAAACTCACCATAGCAATCTCATCAAAGTACTTCAATATTCTTACTGCTAAATTTCTATTTAGATTTAAACTACTTGAACTTTTCAAAAATTTTAAATTAACATTTAATTTAATACATACAACTATATCACATAAAGTCATTAGTAATACAATGAAATATAAGTATTATCCTTTTATGAATTGTTATTTCATCCAATACATAATATGTATAAATTTAACAATTCAATACCATCATCATCCTTTCACCAAAGGTTGATCTAGTTATTCTTCATCTTTACAAGTTTCAGGAGTTCTATACGATTCATAATCAAAATGATACATATATCTTAGTATGTAACTTTATGATTCTCGTTATGTTGATTTAACCAATATGGCTTCAAAGGATAATCTCGGTTATCCAACTTTTTATTCTTGTCACTTATGTTAAGTATAAGTCTCCTTTGATCCAACACATACAAACTCTTTATATAAAATTAGATTAGCTACTTTTACTTACCAATCTATTTCTAATCATGCATTGAACATTACAATAATGTTGAATCTAAATTTAGTATCAAATACTCATACTTATGAATTAGAAATACATATGATCTCTATCATATCACGTATAGGTAAGAAAAATCATGCTTCTTATGTGTAACATCCCACTCTCGCTGGATCCGAACCCGATATCGATGGTGATACCCGAGTCCGTGCCCCGCGAGAATGGTGTGTCACATCACTTCACTAAACAAAAGTCGGTATAGATTTTTTT
>JANZXR010000008.1:21513329-21536139 GCA_027575705.1 Erythroxylum echinodendron
CTGTGAAAAAAGGATTTGCGAAGGTCGTTTCCAGAGTACCTTACGAGCAGTAGTAAGATACTGAGCGAGAAGTAGAAATACTTCAAGGGGTACGCAGGTCTTTTCAGTTTGGAATGAACCAACACTACCTGACCACTAAACAAGGAAACTGGCAGATATCACACAGATATCCTAGACTCACGAAGAATCAAAGTTAAACCGAAAGGCTTAACACTCAGTACCACGAAGGTAACTGGGAGCAGTTTACTGTTTAAGCTGGCTGTGACACCACGGGTAAGTGGGATTCACACAAGAGTCCACGCATACATACCACGGCTAAGTGGCTATCTGGCTCTGATACCACGGCTAAGTGGCTATATGGCTCTGATACCACGGCTACATGTGTATCACTTCTAAGTCTACGGTCTCTCGATCTCTTTAACTAGAATACCATTTGGCAACCGCTATAGGCATGTTAGATTGAGCTTTTGTAATTGATGATCGCAAACTCACATTATCTTTACTATATAAATGGAATTGATATTGAACCCAATTGCCCTAAGACTTTGACAATGCAAATTTACCTATAATCCTTTGGAAGTATATAACAACAATAAAGGTCTTATTTGTCGTCTTTCGGTCTAAGCATGTCCAAAGTGAAAAATAAAAAGTAATTCCACTACTCACAAGGCCTCTACAACTTGTTGGTTAGTAGCCTTGTCTTAACTTTCAATAAAAGGCATATGTGAAGGCAACCAGAACCAAATTTGTGTTCTATGTCAGATTGAACTAGAAACTATTGTACACTTCTTCTTCAAGTGTGCTTTCTCCCAAACAATTTGGTCCATATTCCAATAGAAACTAGGCTTATATTGTAATGTGAATGATTGGAAATTTATGATTGAGTAGGCAAGTAGTTGGACAAAAAGTTTAGACAAGGTTGCTGTTTTACTAAAGACTGGTTTTAAATATTGTGTTTATGTCATATTGTAAGAAAGGAACAATTGCATCCATAGAAATATAGAAATGGACATGTATAGGTTGAATGATAAGTTGATTCATTAGATAAGGGAACTTCTCATAGCCAAAGAATAAAACTTATTTAATTTCTAAAAAAATAAAATGAGCTCTTATACTATAGAAAATGAGATCATGAGAGCTTTTAATTCTAATCAACCTATAATTATACTTTTGATAAAAAAAAAGGCTTCTTTTGATACTACAAATCCTTGGCTATTATTTTTATTCCTTTGTTGTAGGATTTCTAAGATGTATTTTTCGATAATATTCTTAACAGTTTACCGCTAATAAATAAGGAAAATTAAATATAAAGTTGATTTCATACCTAATTTTACTATTCTTAATTGACTAGCTTATATGGGTAACCTAGGGGAGACTAGGGAGCTTTAAAAGGAAGTTGAGATGTCGAAGGAGCATGTTAGAGAGAGCATGAGTCCATATGTTGCACTAATCTTAGTTATCTCTAAAAACGACGGGTTTTAGAGGATGAATGTTAACTATCAAACTGTCAATAAAATAACAACAAACTACCGAAATCCCATTCTTATATTAAATGGCATGCTTAATAAGTTAGATAGCTCTTGTGTATTTTTAAAAATTAATTTAAAAATTAGATATCATCAAATTAGAGTGAAAAAAGGTGATGAGCGGGAAACAACCTTTAATATAAGATATGCTTTATATGAATAGTGAGTGATGTCTTTTAAATTAACTAATTTACCTAATGCTTTTATAATATTGATAAACTAATGTTTTATGTGATTTTATTTAAAAAATTCATTGTTTTTTATTGTGATGATATTATGATCAATGGTAAAAATTTAGATGAGCATGTTTTCAAGTCAAAATTCTATCATAATAGTGTTTCTTTTTCATGGACAAAGACGTTTTCCTCATATTTATTATGAATATAAAAGAGACATAAGTGGACGAGGAGAAGATTATGGCTATTCAAGAGTAATGCACCTAAATCTATAACTGATGTGAGAATTTGTCACAATTTAAGGAGAATTTATAGAATGCTTACGAGGGATTTTAATATACCAGCTAAAACACTCACTGAAGTTGTTAAAAATTTTGCTATCGTGCAATGATGAATAAGTCTACTTATTTATTAGTTTTACTTAAACTTTTTTTTAGAACAACCTTGAATTTAAGTGCGATTGTTTTGGGAAAAGAATAATTGTATTAAGTCTTTCAAGGAAAATAAATGAATATCCAATACAAAAGTAAGGTCATTAAAGCTTAGTGACTACCAGTCATTATAAAGACTAAAGACAAAAAAGGGAACTAGACATTCTGAAATGAAAGAAGATATTGTAGATTTTGTAATTTATGTTTTTGTACATTGATTTGGAGATGTGTTGTATTTGCTGCTTGCAAAATTGATTATGAAGAAGGTCCTTGTCATGAAAACATTTTGCTATTTCCTTCATCCTATATGGCCATAACTATAGATGATAGAACCAACTAGAAGCACTGATACGTAACCATGTTTGAAAATTTATTAGCAGTCAAACTTTAATGCTTCTTAATTGGTTAACTCCTTATTAATCAAACATCTTCTCGTTAATTTCCTCCATGTACTTTTGGTATAAGTGCAATTGAAGAAGTTATTAAATTCTCTTCCACATGCTTACGGAGTAAGCACTAATTGGTAATGCTCGGGTATTTTGCAATATTGTCCACTGTTTGTAATTTGCCCTCTATTGAAAGCCAAAAAGTGATAGTAGTATGTCGTAACACTACTCAAAATAAACTAGACCTATAATTATAGCAGTAGTGAGTCTAGGTTAATCCCACAAAGAGTATGTGTAAAGCTTTTGAAATGAAAATAAGCAGATAACAAAATAAAATAAAACTTACCTAATGAAAACAAATTAAAGAAAACATGTAAAAATAATGAAAGTGATTAATTCATTAGGAATCCAGTTATTTGGTTTAATCTCGGCCTACACCTAGTTGAACATACTTCATTAATTTGCTGTTCTCAAACTTCTTCTAGCAACTATTAATCGTGAGTTAATGATAAGCTTTATTAACCTGAGTTTTCCCTTAGGTTTTGTCTAATTAAGAGATGCTTGTTAATTAAACCTAACTACCGATTAACTTACGATACGATCTCTAATTTAATTGGTTTGTCGTATTATGAATTAGAAAAATCGATTAATCAAGGCAACAACCACATATGCTCAGGTCATTTAACCTAAGTTAACTTGTCGTTAATGATTACGAACCATTAGTAGTTATAAGTAAATATCAAAATAACAATTACAGATTATATTGAAATTCTAGCAATGAGTCTATACATAAACAATCAAATAATAACAAGAAATATGATCATTTATACACAAAACCCAAATCCATATGCAAAGGATAACCTAAACAATTTCTAAAGAGAGAAATAACAACAAACCAGTGAGAAATACACTTAACTAAGTTTGTCAACGTCGATGTCACCTTTGAACCGATGTGGGATGTCTACCCCTCCATGGGTTTCTCCATATGTTAGAGCTTCATTGTCCTCTTCTGTCTCCCGAGGTTTCCCCTGTTGATTCTTAAACGAAAACTAAGACTTCATACTCTTGATCATCACAACAACTACGATTTTATATTAAAAAGTAGGGTTTTGGGTTAGCTGTTAAAGACTCACGAGGGTGAGTGATTGGCTCATGGCACTGAGAAGTGTCTCACGACTGTGAGCCACGTTACATGGACGTAAGAGGTGTCTTATGCCCGTGTAAGGTGTGTCCCATGTAAGGTGTGTCATAGGCATGAGAAATGTCTCATGTCCATGACATTTCCATGCATGGCTGTGAGCCATGTTCTACACTCCTCCTTTTGATGTTTTCAATATATATCTCATCTTTCTTTGTGTTTTCTTGTCTTCTCTTGCCTTTAATCTTATTCTTCTTACTCCATAAAGGCAAGTGAGTGTGGATCTTTGGAAACAGCTCAAATATACCGCTTTCGACTTACTTTATCTTCTTCACCTTCGAATTGTGCCTAAAATCAAATATAAACTAAAGTGAGTATCTTAAGCATTTTCATATCATTTTCACTAAGTGTTATTGAATAAATACATAATCAATTAAGCCATGTCAATTTCCCCCACACTTAGCTTTTGACCATCCTAGGGCAAATCATCATAATCAAAATCATAAACCTAAAAAAACTTACTTATTTCCTATATTTCCTAACAGTACATAATCATAAGCAAAGATGAATAACTTTCAAAAACATAGCAAGAACTTAACATTCATATCTTGTACTCATGATCAATCAACATTCATTACCTTTAAAAACTAAGCAATCTAGAGGTAGACTTGGAAAATGTGTTTAAATAAGATGTATTCAAAGATGCACTCAAATACCATTCATGATCATGACATTCCAGAACTTTGCATATAATTTTATTTCTTCACCACTAAGGTTCACATGCATAATATGAATCATATGACTTTTCAAGGTTTTAATGTGGGCAAAGGTAAGGTGACATATATTTGGATAAAGTAGCATGAAAGCCATCTGAGATAGTGAAACAAAGAAAAACACTTAACGTAACATCAAGCGCAACACCACAAACCACATGAAGCATAACCAATTAGAAAGAATCACTTATAAAAATCAAAGATATCAATACCTTGAAACTATAAGGAGTGATCCTTCAAAGACAACATCTAAATCACCCATTCAATACAACTTTAGGAGGAAAAAATAAATATAGAAAACTTTCAACATATATGCATTTCCTCTTTGATAATTTTATTTAAACATATACCCTTTTTCTTTTTTTCTTTTCCTTTTCCTTTTTTTGTTTTTTATATAACATTGAAAGAAACTATATCAATATGGGAATTTCGATGATAAGGCATAAATTGGCATCCCAAAAATTATAACCATCTCATACATATATCAATATGGGAATTTCAATGCGTAGGAAGTTAATTTTAGGACAAATAGTTTCTAATTATATGTTAATTTGATTTAATATGACATGATGATTTATAGTATGAATGGACAAGTGAAGATTATTGATAGATAGATGTTGTAAATTTTATATTTTTTATTAAGCTTTGTTTGAGGACAAGTAAAAGCTTAAGTGTGAGGATGTTTTATAGGTTATAATTGTTTTTATGGACTAAAGAAGAAGAATTCATATGAAAACACATCATAAAGAGATTATTTGAAGCAATTAAGGAATACACAACCATGTCCATATTAGTGTAAGTCTCTTAACTCATGCAAAATTGCGAATTATAAAGATTTTGAGTTATATATGGTCTAGTACATGCTCGTGTATTAGAGATTGTGCATCTCCTAGAAATCTTAAAATTTACTATAAAAGGATATGAGCAAAGGCAAAATTGGAGAACAGACTTTTGGAGATGATTCCAGACATGGAGAACATCCAGAAAAGAAGATATAAATCCACATATGTGAAAAATGTAAAGAAATCATCGATAGATCTAATAGAATACATCATCAAACATCTATCTTGTAAGAGCATTCGATAGGAAATAAAAGGAGATTTGGAATTGTAGACTTTTTATTGTCTGTTCATTTTTTTTCAATTTTATGTTTGATTTTGTTTTTTATTATGTGTAACTAAATACCTTATTAGTGTTTAGGTGTGATGAACCCTATTTGGGACATAACATGTTTTTGATTCTTTTCCCTAATACATTATCTTTGGAAGGAGAGGAATATTTTCTCTAGAAGTACTCAGTTCGGAAGCAGAAACTTGTTTTTGCCGCTATCTAGATCATAAAAGAGTAACTTTTTGCACACAATGTACAAACCATAGGTGGAAAAGCTATGAGAAGGAATTGGAGACTTTCCTAAAGAATCATTTATTCTTACAAGACAGGTTATGATTTAGAAACTTACTGCATGAGCTGTTTCCTCAGAAACAAGCAGCTCATTTTATAGTCGGGGTTATATCCTCTTTATGAGTTGAAATTGGTCTTCTAGTAGTTTTAATGCAAGAAGCATGTTTTCCTTGCTCGCTGATTTGTATGTAATTTCCCATCATCAATACAAATTTTTTTCCAAAAAAACAAAAAATGTATATATATTGTAGAGGTTTAAAGAAAGTATTTTATAAACTAATACAAATTAATAGGAGAACATTTATCAAAATTTGTGACCAATTAAGAACTTTATCACAAGAATTTCAATACAACAATAAAATGTTCAAGGTAATTTTGAAGTGAATAAAATAATCAAAAACAAAGAAATCAATTATCTGCAACCAGCTTCTGTCCCTTATTATTGAAAATCAACAGACAGAGTTCTTTGATTCAAATTTATTTCTAGCAGACCAATTTGTATTATTTGTTACAAGAGATGAATTTAGAAAATTTAATTATTTCTGAATTGAGAAAAGAAAAATATAAGACCCCGATCAATTTCTAGCTAAATTTAATTTCCGAACACTACAGCTTTAATCCTTTACTAAAATATACGAGGGTGTGACTTATTAATTTTCTTATTGGGGAAAAAAGACGAGAATTAGATATTTGTAAAAATTTTTTTTACTTTTTTAAAAATTAATAAATTTAAGAATGAATCTAAATATAATTTAAAGACCCAATAAATAATATCAGGTCCATTTCAAAAGTAGGACGTGCTGGAAAAACTAATTAACATGTATTGATAAGTCGCACAGTATGACAAATGACGGTGGTGACTGTTAGATGTATTTACCTATAAAGTTGTCATTTGTCAACGCATCAATGTGATCACGTAGAGTCTGATAATATCACATATTAAACTATGTATAATCTAATAATATCACATATTAAACTGTGTTGAGCGTCCATAGTAGTTATCCTGTTAGTTTGTTTTTTTATTAAATATATTGATTTTAAGTTCTAAAAGTAACACAAATTATAAAATTTAACTAAAAAGATTAATTAGTAAATCGAACATAAGAAGGTTTTTATTTTCATGTATAACATGTGTTTATAAATATATTATTAGCTACAAGTTAATCTAATAAAAATTTCACTTAAAACCAAAATACTCCAAATAATAAATTTCATACGGGCCTTTAAATGACTAAAAGTAATTTAATTTCATCTTTAATCTATTTGATGATTTATTTTTTGATTTTCTAATAAAAAATTTTTGTTTAACATTACTGCAGCTGTAATTTTATACTATTAACAATACAATAATATTATATAAGTTAATAAAATGATTAATATTATTTTAATCTTTCATGTAATGTTTATGCATAAATATCAATAATATATATTATATTTTAATTAGATTGAATAAATAATAAATCTATTCAATTTAATGTCAAATAAAATATAATCAACCTAGTTTAAATTTATTTTTATTAAAAACATCTTTATTTATCAAATAATAAAATTTGAATTAAAAAAAAAAGAGATAGAAACATAGACGGTCCCATGAAGTACACACCTCACGAACCCAAGCGCCATAGCATCAATAACGAACATGTGAACGTCGCTCCTGCCTACCTCCCTCCCCGCTTAACTGCCATTTTTGTAAACAGCCATTCAATACAAACTAAAAGATGCACAACTATAAATGTACGTATAAAGGTACATGCGTAGGTATGCATTTAACCAACTAGACTCCGAAGGCATATTCTTAGAATGCATTTAACCAACTAGACTCCGAAGGCATATTCTTAGAATGCATTTAACCAACTAGACTCCGAAAGTACATGGTTAGACAATTCTATTAAGGCGCTGGTCAATGAGCTTCTGCAGAAGGAGAATAACGACAGAATGAAACATGATCCTGCAAAGCGAAACATTAATTCATTCTAAACCAAACGAAAGTTAGAAAATCCAACAGACAACATAAAAGAATAAAATAAGTAGTTCCCGATAAATAAAGCCAATTATCAAAAATTCAATCTAACTTAAACGATTGTGTCGATTGTTTCTCTTTGGCTCTACATGAAATGTACAAGAATGCCAAACAAACACCACACAAGTAGACACCATGACAAGTTATATATATATATATATAGATATATACTGAACTACTAAAAAAGAAAAAGCAGAAAATGTTAACAAACAAAAGGAATTAAAAAATAAAAAAAGAAAAAGAAAGTTGCAAACAATCATGCTTTCACATGCTCCCAGCTCTTTTAGGATTGGGTTTTTCAGGTTTGAGTTTGGCAAAGTCAACCAAGTCTCCGAATAACTTGTCTTCTGGCTTGGAAGGTTTACTAGATGGCACAAGCGATGCTGTGGAAACATTGTAGGACGTATTTCTCAAGCTATTATCATCTCTAATGGATAGACCATGCATATGCTGCTCAAGGTACCGTCTTCCTTGTTGCTGACCATATCCATATCCTGCCATTTGGTCACCGTGCATCTGTTGAGGATATGCATAAGCCATCTGTCCACCTTGCATTCCATGCGGTAACATACCCATATATTGCCCTCCCTGCATTCCTTGCGGTTGCAAACCTACAAATTGATTAGCTTGTGCAGCCGGATTGTTAAATGCTGGCAACTGGCTTGTCATGATTGGTTGGATATACATTCCAACAACATGGTTGTTCCCCATAGGTCCCTGCGGATGCATACCACTTGGCACTGCTTGTGAGTGTGTGACAACTACCTGAGTGAACTGCATTGGTTGGGAATATTGAGGGCTTGCCACAGGGCTACTGTCTGCTGGCTGAGCTTCCCACGGAGGTGGAGGTAGTGACCCACTGCTTTGAGCTCCTATTCAACATACGCAAACAACAGCTCAATCAGTTCTTACAATTCTATTCCTTCTCTATCAACATCTAAGAGAATATCAAAAACTGAATTGGACATATGCATACCATAAACTGGCGAAGCTGGCTGTTGAGGATGGGTAAGATGTCCATTCCAGGCAGGAGCAGCAGTTTGTATGTATAATGGCTGTTCATATCGAGGAGACCCCATATTTGGGCCATTTCCATTCAGGTGAATACCACCTTCTGGGGATTGAAAACTCTGCTGATGTTGGAGTTGCGGTGACAAAGAATTAGTTTGTCCAGAAAGATGGGTAGGCTGTTCATTGACAGCATTTAGGGGGCCATTCCCACCAGAAAACATGTCAAAAAGAACAAGTGCATTCTGCTGAGATGGAGGAGTGGTTGGCTGTGGTTCTCCCACAGGAACCAGCGCCAATGAATTGTCAGCCTTCGGAGAGCTATAATCGTCACCACTCAACAGGTCAATTTTGCGATTGGTCGATGCTGCAGTATTTGGACTTGGACCAGGAGGTGCAGGGAGCAGTAACTGGTTGAATGGTTGAGCTCCTGCACCAGAACCTGAAGTAGATCTGCACAAAAATCCTCGTCACCAATGTATCACAAGACAAAAGCTGTATTTTTCTACAATGAACTTGAATTCACAATTCAACTATGAGCCACGTATAGTTGTGACAGAATTTAGACCTTTAGCACAAATCTATCATCTTGACATCACTGCTATGAGCAATAAACAAAGTCCTATTCCATATATTATTTTGATGTCATGGTTTCTGATCTGAAATAATCATCTGTATCACCCCTAAGGCAACTCTTCAACCAAACATACAACATAATATTCCTAACCACAGGGTCACTGTGAAAGTGAAACCCGTTAAAGATCCATAACCAATTTCAAATAAACATTGACTTGGAAAATAAAATTAATGAAGATTCTTGATCCTACTCAGAAGTACCACAATTAAATGGTTACATACATAGGAGTGGATAAGTCTGACTCGAAGCCAACAAATGACTAGCAGCCCATAAAAATGCCTTTACGCAAATTCACAACAGCTAATAACAGCAATTGATTATTCCATCCACCTTCACCAAAAGATGATGTTATATTCTCTCCCTAATTTTCTTGGATCCATATGTGCAACTTACAAATGTTATTTCTCGATTCCCATCAACACAATAATCACCATATTTTAAGCATACATGATGCAGCACATGTAAACCAGTGAACAAAATTTACATACCCTCCATCTTGTTTGTTATTATCACCAGTATCAACAAGAGGAGCATCAACATCAAGAAGTGCTCCACTAGATTCAGATTTTGGCTTCCCAGCTGCAGCAGAAGTTCCTGAAGCTATGGCTTCATGCTTGGCTAGTACACGCTGCAAGTCATCATTCAAAGCTAATCCTTGACATAGCAGAGATTCATCCCTGAACAATATAGAAGAGAGTGGGAAGAAAAAGGCAATTTTAAAGTTCCATATGAAACATAAAAGAACTGGATCATCATTCCATTTCACAAAGACTTCATAACTTAGCTTCACATTATGCAACTAACTAGTCTTATCAACATGCCCAATCGTTACCCTTTATGCAGGCATTATCCATGATAGTATCATGGGGCAAGCAAAAAGTCATGGCTAAGGGAAGCATAAAGCCAAAGTTGTGAAAAGATAAATGTTAACAACTGAAACATTTAATGATCTTCACGTAAAAGTAAATAAGGCCATCACCCTTACAAAATTGATCACCAGAATTAATCCACCTCAATTAGTTTTTCATATGGTAGCAATCCATTGCAAGCACATCAAAATGGTAATACGGTAACACAACAGTAATATCCCCAGACCCAGAACAGACCACCTTCAAAATAGATATTCTTAGAAGTATAGGCAATAAACTTAACACACTAAGTACAAATTGCAAACAGAGTTAAGACCCTAGTAGAAGCATATAGAAACGGTAGAAAATCGAATAAACCAAATAGAATATTTTAAGCATCAGAAGCACAAACATACAAGCCTCTACACCACCTAAATGAGCAGATATATGAAGACAAAATAAAATGCATCTGAAATCAAATACAAGAACAGTTAAAAAGGTGGAAAGATAACAGCTTTCAAAGGTAATATTTTGAAAAAAAGCATAGGTGAAAATTAGAACTCACGAAGTTGAATTAACAAGATGTACCACTCGCTGCTTATATGTGCGACACTGGTCAACAAGATCAACTATAACCTCCTGCCTCAGCCCCTACAAATTTTGAGTAAAGAATTACCCAACGCAATAGCAGAAAATGATAAGTACAAGAAAGTTAACATCAGCATTGTCCTGATAGCAAAAGAAAACTCACCATGAAAGAATGTTGTAAGAAGAGAGAACATAATATATTCCGATCATAAACTCTTATATGCACCAAAAAACTGATTAGAAGTAATATACCTCTTTATTTAATGGATCTAAAGCATTTAGCATCTCAGCAAGGACGTCCATGATGCCCCGTGCATTCTGAATTTCCGTCAAGCTAAAGAAGAAAGTTTTGAATTAAAACAAGATCCGGTAAATGTTTGCTATTGTCACAGGCAAAGGAGGGTGCTTGAAGTATGTTAAGTGACAATCATGAATACAAGAGGATGAACAATTTATTTCTTCTGGAATGTGACATGGTACTACTAAACCTTATTACAATCACTGTACAGTACTTGGATAGGACATACAAAAATTAGACATATAGTTACATACGAAGATTCAGTTCATTCAAGTACCACAGTTACCTCAAGGTTGGAAACTCAGACTCTGCAGAGGACTCTGTTGCCTCTTGCCTGTAGTCATTATTTTGCAGATTTTGTGGATAAGAAGTAAGAGGTTGTGTTTGTGGGGGTGTGAATACAGGTGCAGAACTATCAGATCTCTGAGGAAATACTGCCCCGGCCCGCTGAAATAGCCAGTAATGTTACTCAAACAAAGATAAATGGCAGTATTAAGTTCATAAGGGCTACTTCTCTAACAAGGTATAGGAACTCATTAACAGTTCATAGTGAGTTGACCAAAAAATGGCATAGTTTAGAAAGGCTAGGGAGGACTCCAAAGAGCTGCAGAAGATTCGTACCAACAATTCTTGGTATGCAGCATAATACTGTGGATATCTAGCCCTTGGACCACCAAAAGCTTCTTGCCAAGTATCTATCAGGGTCAATATCTTTTCTTTGACATGCAAATCCGGCTACAGTTAAGCATTATAAAGACTTTGAATAAATTTTATGAACAAAATGAAGCTGGAAGTCAGACAGAATCTTACTTCACAGGAACATTCCTCACCTTTTTCTTCACTATTTTAATCATATCATGCAGAAGATCCTTTTCTGCCACATGCATATGGACTATGTCCCCACAATTCTTGATGATAGTCTCCAGCAGCTAGAAGACAGTGTCCATATAAAAAATGAACTAAATCATACGAAGGAAAAAAATAATTAAAAAAGATGAGATATGCAATACAGTTGCAAGCAAACTGTTCACTTTCTACACTTTATCAGTTCGGTAAACTCTCTGGAGAAAAGTTTATGCCCCCACGCTTGGTTCATAAATTGGTGCTGAGGCACAATTTCAATAAACAAACAAAAATTACGTGGAACCAATCCCAAACCACCACAACAGAATATAGCCAGACTTCTGAATTTTGCAAATAAGATGTATGTATGCAAACCCTGCAAATACTAAGTTGACTTGCCAAATTTATCATATCTTTTAGCATATCACAATGATAGTTCTTTGTTCACCAATCAAATTAGCTATGAGAATTAAAATCATGGATTATATGAATCGTGGTAATACATGTATGAGGAAACAGATTCACTATACAAATAATTCTAGGAGTAAGCATGAAAAATTAAAAGCTATCCATAAAATATATCATAAGATATAAAAATCATGTAATAATAACAAAATTATTAACAGGTTTGAGAAATATAATGCTATATCAACAATAAACATAGCTAATTAAAAGAGGGAAATAGACTGTGAAGCTTACTGTCAGGGCAAGAAGTTGAACTTTTGAGTTTTTACTTCCGAGGCGCTTCTTTATTCCTTTAACAACATCTTTTGCTTGCCTGATAACGAAAGTTGAACAATGATTTCAGAACTGAAAAAAGTCAACAAATACTAGCATTTTATAAGTCAGGATCCATGAAGAAGTGCAGACTTACCAATGCATTGATTTCAAATTCTATGCAAAAATAAAACAATACAATTACAGATTAATAGAGTTAATCAAGAGCTCTTGCACTAATCTCAGTAACCCAATTTCCAACATTAACATTCTTAATATATAATCAACAAGTACTGCACTAAGTTCAGTACCCCAATTTCCCACATAGCATTCATAATATAGCGGTTCAAATTTCCAATTTAAATCCTGGAAGTTTAATTTATGAGCAGGTAAATACTAAAAGTCATATTCTCTTGGGCTCATTACTGATCAGATTAAAAACGCGTAGGCATACGCTGAGAAGGGCCCCAACATTGTAACTTCATTATAAACATTGAAGGTAAAATTAATCTAAAGCAACACATTCATAAACCCAGAAACCAAACAACAAAAACAAAAGATATCGACTTTGTCCAACGGAACATACTGTTTCCTCAATTTTTACCCAGCCAGGCAAAAATCATCTGTTTGATAAAGTAAAATTCATATGAAGGCACGGAAATGAATAAATCAAAACATTTAAAAAACAAAAGGAAAGGGAAAAAGGAAGAGATTTAAGAATGAAGTGGTGGCGCGTACCCAGGATCATGATTGCATATGTCGCAGATCTCGATGTTCATGGCCCAATCAGGCCCGATCAGCATGTCGCTCGTGGCACGTTCCACCATAGAATTCACCATCTCTCCACTTCTCAATCAATCAAACCTTGCCCGGCGAGATCTTCCGCTAGTTCCGGCAGTTCCAGGTGGAACAAAGAGATTATCCAACAAATCAATTAGTTGGTCCTTTTTGCTCTCGATCAACACTTCTTTATCCACAACGTCTGTATCTCTATCCCAAAAGTTCCTCTCCTATCTTCTCTTCTGTTCGTTACACAAAGTTTCAATTTGGTTTCTTTACTTTTTCCGTCGAGAAAAAAGGGGATTTGTTTTTTCTGTTTTTAGGTTTGCTTTTGGGAGGTCGGATTAGGAAAGAACAGACCAATCATACGGTGACACGAACGCAATCTGTGATGTTCTCAGTCCCCTCTACCCCACCCTCTTGCTTCCGCCGTGTGTTGTCTTCGATACCGTTGTTTGACCGACCGACCTTTTATTAAGTATACATATTAACGACGAATAAGATGGATTATTACGAAATTCATCTCATTTATCTATTTTATTAACGATCTCTATTTTTTACAGCTGTATTTTTTCCGTATGCCTGTCACATTTGTGATTTAAATGGTTACAAGTCGTAATTCATGATTACTCTTTCTACGATCACATTTTATAAGATGGCCCCTCTTCCTACTATCTACTCCTATCTCGTTTCTGGAGCGGTCTACTATCCCTGAGGCCCTGCATATCAACACATATTTGCGAGCCACATCCAGCATCTAATACCTAAATATTATAATTAGAAATAGTATTAACCTTAATGAAAAATAATATACCTGAAGTAAATAGTGGAGCATCTAATGCCTTCTTCTGCTTCGGCGACTCCTGATAGGCTTTACAGTTCCTCTTACAATGCCCTTCCCTGTTGCAATGGAAGCATATTCCCTTTGGATTATTCTTCTTTACGTTCTTCTTGGCTACACCTCCCATTGGCTTCTTGGACTTCTTCTTCTTCTTTTGGTTCTTCCTGTGAGAAACAGAAGCAGAGTCCACTAGCTTCATGGCCTTACTATTTTTCTTGATAGTTTGCTCTGCTATTTTGAGTAGATAAATCAGCTCAAGTATCGAAGTGGATATTTGATTCATCCGATAGTTAAGCACAAACTGTGAATAACTATCACTCAAACCAGTCAGAATTAAGTCTATACTTAATTCATAATCCATTATGAAACCCAAACTGGCTAACCTTTTAATGTATTCATTCATCTTCAATACATACTGCACTGGAGATGATCCTTCAGCCATCTTAGAGTAGAAGAGTAACCTCAAGGTCTCGAACCTTTCAGACTAAGTTTGCTCATCAAACAGTTCCCTTAGATGGTAAACTTTGGTATGAGCATCTATGGCGCTATGTTGCTTTTGTAATTCTGGTCACATAGAGGCCAATATAATACAACTAGTCAGCTCACGATCATCTAGTAGTTTCTTGTAAGCTTTCTGAAACTCATTAGAGGCATCGACATTAAAGGGATTAGGAAGTTTCTCATCTAGGATATATCTTAGTTTCTTAGATTTGAGAATAATTCTTAAATTCTGTAGCCAATCTAAGAAGTTTGGTCTCGTAAGTTTGTTCAAGTCTAGTAGAGAGTGTAAGTTCACACTAGATTAAGATATCGTGATGATTCAATAACCTAAAAGAATGAGAGAGAGCATTAGAATGTACATAAATGCCTATCAATAAGGATGCTAATCACATGCATTATGAGTCCTAATATTTTATCCAAATCTATAGCCCTCACTACGAATCTAAGAAAACTTATAGTTTTCCTATTGGGTCGATATCCAAAATCACTAAAAAGACTTTGGGTTTGCCAAACAAGCCACCTTAGGTCAATCGGTAGGTATCATTTACACCAATTGCATTCAGTTATGCAACTATCAACTTCTGCCATCAACTGTTGATTTAGGACACCCATTTGGTTATCAACTCTTGATATGTATACATCCCATGTATACTACCCAACTTCTCCTCTATCCACATTGACCTTGGGTTCGCTCAACAAATCAACTCTTCCAGTTAAGACGACCCATTAATTTGAAAATCTAATTTCCATAGTTTGAACATATTTGTGTAGGGCAAGCTTGTATTTGCCCAACAACCCAAGACTAAAAGAATTCTAGTTCTTACCATATCAATGGAAGGCGTAAACCTTAATATTTTGGTTGAGGGATTTGTTCTTAGGTCTCATCAATACTTGTAAGGACTTATATATATCTCACATATATATTTAGATAGTTACTATATCTGTATGGTATGATTATGGACGCTTCAATTAAATTGATCCTATGTCTATAACCACCTATCATACCAATTTATCCAACCCTTTAAATGCATCTGATTCATGTAACACATAAAGTAGGTTTAATTTAGATTGTGACTTGACTATGCATCAAACGTTTGTGATTCGATTCAACTCTTGAATTGAATTAAGTGCTAGTGTCAGTCTCGGTTAATTTGAATTATGAATGTGATTTGATTAGGAGCCTTAAAATTCAATTATTTTGATGTCCAAATTAAACATTCTAGTTCTAGTTCAAGATAAATAAGTTAACCTATTAGACGCTAAAGAGACTGATTCGATGTCCAAAAATTTTCCATAACCCTAATTTCAAGCACATGCACCTAGCATGCTATGAGCATCAAAATAATACATCTCTTATCTCATAAAAAATGTAAGGTCTTGTAACTAAAACACATACACATAATTCATCAAACAAGTCAGCCACATTAGCTTTTCAAAAGTTGATCAGTGTTGACCTTGAGTTGATCTATTAATTGAATCAAGTTCAAATAATTCTGGAAAAATTCCAAAGTTTTATACACATTCTAAATGTGCCTAATAAAAAATTCTAGAAACTAATTACTAGGAATTCTTTATAAACTAAGTAGAATTAGCCAGCACATCATATGTCCACTACCACTTGTCATACACCACCAGCAGGCATGTAAAATCGAGAATAAATAATCAGTCACTTCAAAAATAAGTGTCATGCATCTCATATATGTGGCAATATCTTATATGCATGTTCATGAAGGGAGTTCATAAATACAATTTTTATAAAATTATTCTAGAATTTACCAGCATGCATGTTCTTCAGATTTCAAGAATTTCCTAGAACTTCATACATACATCTGGCTGAAATTCAAATCGTAATAAAATTGAAAGTGATACTCAATTGCAATTTTCTTTGATATAAACATAATATAACACCTTATAAACATTTATGTGAAAGAAAATTATAAAAAATATATCTAAAAAGATTACAAAATTTTCAAAATCAGCACATGCATTTTGTTTTCCAAAAATTCTTAGAAACCAACATATGAACATACTAGAAATTAATTTGCAATAAAATAGAAAATGACATTCGATTGCAATTTCCATTGGCAAAAAAATAAAATAATATCTTATAAACATTTATGTGAAAATAAATCAGAAAAAACCATTTTTCTAGAATTTATAAGAATTTTTCAAAATCGACATGCATGTTAGTCATAACCTAACAAATAGTTTGCACATGTTCAATAGATCATCTTATACATGTATAAGTAGCTTTGATACCACTTTTGGAGAGCCATGGGTCTATGAATATCATGCATGTCTATGCAGTGGAAGAATTGGAATCAAAACTCCAACACCTTGGCATCCCCAGAAAATATAGAATCCATGTACATGTATAAAATAAAATGTAAGAACATGAAGTTACAGCATTTGTACCTTGCAAATGCTCCTCCTTTCTTAAATCTTCTACTTGTTTGGGTTGTAGCAAACATCAAACACCTTCAACAACCATTTAAGGGTGGTTAGAGCTCCAAATAAGATGAATTCAAGTAGATGCTTAATTGCGAGTTAGATTATAAATAAGTTACATACCATTAAACTCATGCAACAATTTCATGAAATTGTATAAACAATCCTCAAAATCACTCCTCTTAACCTCTAGAACTCTTCTGGACCCTTTTCCTCTCAATTGAATATTTTTTTTACTTAATTATATGCTTACATAAGTGAAGAACTCACTTATGTGCCACCTGTCATATAGGTCACGAGCATGACTTGCTTAAAATGATCACATTACTCTATATGTCATTAAAGACTCTCTTCATGACACATAAATGCTTTGGCTAGAGACTCCTAAGTAATGACCCTAATAAGAGGTCATGGGTATCTTCTCCTTTTTTTAGGAGTGGTGAATCCTTTAGTAGCTACTTAATTAACTTTAAATACCAATAGTTGTACCCAATCACCGCCCTATGAGTAACGTCATCTTAAGGCAACAAGGAACGTTGTCAAACCACAGGATCAATATCCAAGATATCCTTGATTACCTCAAGACTAAGGATATTTACACCATTGCTATGATGAGATTAATCACTAACATTTGATAGATCATCCATATGATAATCTCATAACGGGTCATCTGATGTACTTACTACTTTTAGTAAGCATCCACATGTTAACTCTAAACATCTCATGCTAATAGTTTGTGAGATCTACCGCTTCATCAAATCAAAGAGTATAACATGTGCTAGTCTATTAGTATTAACAATTTCTCGTCTCATTTTGTAATAACTCTCCATTCCGTAGTAAAGGGTTAGAACCCTAGATTTTGTAAATGGAAAATACCATTGAGAAATTAGGAAATGCATTTCATGCTCATGCATAACATTATCATATACACAAACAAATGTGAATTTGATTTTTGTACACATTATAATGATTTTACATGCACTCAATTGACATTTTTCGAGTATAGATGATTTTAATGTGAATAGTAAATTTTATTGAAAATTGCTTTGGTGAGTATAAATATTAATTTAGAATTTTTGGTGAAAGTTGGGGAAATTTTTTAAATTTTGAGTATTTTTGGACTAGAAAAATGCCAAGGGATAAGACAACTGATTTATGGTATTAGAAATGAGTTTTAATTGCCAATAGAAATTATTGACAATTGATTATAGGATTTAATGACAAGTGTTGTTGAAAATTGGGAGACACCTGGACTAGAAATTGGAAACAAATGGACTAGTTATTAAAGAGGACCAAGTGGAACTGTGGGGAGTGACAAGTGACAAGTGACAAGTGACAAGTGTCACTTGCGGTGCCACATCTCAACCACGATATTCATACATAGTGAAAGACTAACTTAATTTTTGTCTTTCACTTGTTATTTGATCTCATCTCTTCGTTAATCTCTTTTCTTCATCTTCTTCGTTATTTTCTTCTTCTCCATCTCACGACACTCTCTTCTCCAAACATCACACCTTGAACCTTGCTCTCATCCATCACTTTCTACTTCCATTTTCATTGACTTCATCATCTTGTTACTAGAAAAAGCTAAACTTCCCACCCTTCATGATGATGATTTTGTAGCACAAGGAGTTAGGGTTTCTTAGAGTTATTGAAGAAACTTGGAGTTTAATCAAGTAAGTAACATATTAATCTTCGTGGGTTGTTATAAATGAATTAAATATGGTGATTATTTTGATATTAAATGACTATAAAATGGTGATGAATATATGATGTAACAAGGGTGTAAAAATAAGTAGGTTTATGTTCTATTTTTAATGAAAAGCATTTATGATGATAATTAAAGGATGATTGATAATGATAATGATAATGGAGTTGATTTTATACTAAGTTGTGGATGAATAAAAGGATATATTTATAGCTTGTGTCATGTTATAATAAGTAATAAATTATAAGTTGCGTTAAAGATGGTTTTGAAACAGATTGTAGATTAAGAGTATAATGAAAGTGAAATTCATGTTTAAGAAAGATCTTATGTTCTTGAAATGAGAAGAACTAGGATGATAGTTTAAAGGTAAAGTGAAGATGATAATGGAGTTAAAGGTGTGATGAAACATTGATGAATGTATGGATACTTTTGATGTCCTGTTTTGTAAATAAGATCAGCAATGATTTATGATTACCTTATGAATGGTATTGAGATGAAATTGAGGTAAAAAAGATAAGGTTATGTAGTCTAAATGATGAATTATGAAGATGATTTACTGTTTTATTATGAAAGAGATAAAACATGGAAAGAGTTAGGACTATATGTATGATAGGATTAAGTGAATGGTTAGTGGATAAATTTAGAGTTTTATGAGTTTATTGCAACTAATGGTAGCTGGAGTTGTATGAAATGAATTTGCATAAATTCATATGAAATCTGAAAAATTGGAGTGGAAATGATGTTACAATGTGTGATGAATTCGTTGAAAAAGGATTGAAAAAGAAACAGGGCACGATCGTGGCATAGTCCCCACAATCATGGCCGAGATTAATAGGTTTTGTTACGATCGTGGCAGATTCCCCATGATCGTGGCTAATTCCAAGAGCTTCTATTATGATCATGGCAAGGTCTATCAAGATCATGGCTAGTTCCACGAGCTTTTATCGCAATCGTGGGAAGGTCCACCAAGATCGTGGGTAGGTGTAAATAGAAAAATGTTGTCTTTAAAGTGAGGATTGGTACTAATGCTAAGGTACTTTCTTATAAGGTATTTAGGCTTGAATGAGGTCTAAAATGAACCTATTTGACAATGGATTATGTGATTGAAGTGAGTAGAGTGTATTAGGTATAAAAGAATGATTGAATGATGATGTTAAATGATCATAATATATGAATTAAGGAAATATACCCGGTATAGTCAAATTGAGCATGCATTATACGTAAAACATACACATGTGTGTATGATTGAGTATTATTGTGATTGTGCAAATTAACAATGCGTGTAAATGTGCATTGCACGATATAGAACCGTAAATAGAACGACCGCATTCAGGCATTACTAAGACATCAAGACAATAGATATCTGGAGCATACTATGAGTAACCTAAATGTTCTCACTAAGATTGTTTATATTTGCTTAAATTTAAATTATTGAACTGATATTAATGTGAATTTGTTAATTCCGAACATTGAAAATCTGAGTTGTTTGATGAATGAGATTTGCATTGGAACTGCTCATTATATGCTAATGTGAAAGAAATAAGTGTTCTCAACATGATTGTTAAACGCCGGACTTAGGTGCGATGAAAATGTTATAGTGAATTTGTAAACTGAATAAAAGTGACCCATTGAATATAAGAGATTTGATGCATTTCATTACATGATATGTATGATTAGATAAAGGCAGTTATCACTGGAGTAGCTAGTGAAAAAGAGCTTAAAGCTCATAATGTGATTAAGAGCCACAGGCTCACTATGCAAAATAAGCCCGATATCTCCAACAGATACGAAACAGTTGTCAATGAGCCCAGTATCTATAACAAATACAGGACAATTACAAAGGTACTCGGTCATAACAACGTAATAATTGATTCTAAGTCACGTGTGCATTGCATATACATTTTTTGATGTGTAAGTTTTTTAAATGATCAAAATGAATTGCTTGAATTGTTCTGAATGAGAAATGTGAAATAAGTGAATAAAATGGTATTTGATGCTATATGAGGATTAGTGAAGTGAGGTGCATTATGAGCTGATCTGAATTGTCTGTGAACTATTGTGTGATTTTATAAGAGTGAGCACATCGATGATGGCTTGCTCACTGAGTCCACAAAACTTATCAAAATTACAACGTGGCTTTTCAGGTGTGAGAGAGGAGACTCAGTTACTAAGATGTTCTAGAAGAAGTCTAGTACTACATTTTTGGGACTCAAGAAAATGGTTCAAAGGTTGGTCAGCTAAGACGGAAGGATCTAGATAGAATGTTTTTGTAAAATTCTCATTACATATAGAATATGTTGTAAAGAGTAATAGACTCTTATAAGTTTTTAACTCCGTATAGATAAATGAATTATGTATGAAAAGCTACAATGCATTATGTTTTATTAATGGGATGAAAAATGGATCTTTTAGATATATTGTCTTATTTGTATGATGCCATGATAAGTGATGTGATTGCTCTAACTAGCACGTCAGTTTATGAGGCATATTCCCAAACGTCAGATAGAGGCTCGGGTATAATGCCTAATGGATCGAGGCACTATAATTTTTAGTATCAGAGTATAGTTTGGCATCTATAGGGACATATATAGACAATTAGACATGGTATATCGTGAAAATTTTAAATGGTAATCAAGGTTACTGTCTATTATAATTTATCCGCTATAGGTGATCAAGTTGGACAATTAGCTGACCTGGAATCAGTAGGAGCCAGTAGAGAGTCTTCTATACCTCAACCTGAGCAAATGCCTCCTAGGGTTCTTAAGAGAAAGGAAAGGAGGTACGATAAATTGAGAAAGCAGGCCGCTGTGGATTTCTAAGAAAGTACAGACCCTGCTAAGGCTAAAGGATGGCTGGCGAGAATAGAGAGGATTTTCTATCAGAATGACTATGAGTAAGATGAGAAGTTCGACTACATGATTTCACTACTACAAGTCTAGTGTAACAGTGGTAGAAGATTGTTCTAGGCAGTATCACCAGGCCTTGTATTTTAAAGTGGGAAGACTTTTTGAAAGTCTTCAAGGAGAACTACATGCCTAAGATATATTTAGATAGAAAGATGAAGGAGTTTTTTGGTCTGAAGTGGGGCAATCTCGCTATGGTAAAGTATGAGATAAAGTTTAATGAGCTGGTGGGGTATGTTACTACTCTGATTCTTGCTGAAGAAGACAAGTGTAGCAGGTTTAAAGACAGATTGAATATGGAAATCAGGACAACGTTGGCTATAATGAATCTGAACAATTTTAAGGGGTTGAGAGCAACCTCGACCCGAATTAAATAATTGTTAAAAGATAGGCAAAGAGAGGACAAATAATAATTCAGAATAAGAAGCCTAGTGAATCTCAGGTTGGTTATGGCCGAAGGTTTAATAAGTGTTAGAGTAGGTCATTTCTACCATTGAATAGATCAAGATAGTTAGGATTTAGATAGAGGGATAGTGTTATGTAGTCTGGCAGGGGAAAAGGTGCAGTATCAGGACAAATGCCTAATTGTGTGTTAGTAGTGTGCCCTAGGCCAATAGTCATATGTGACTTTTGTACTGATATTCAGACTTATGAATAATATATTATCAGGTATTATTTTAAATATGCATGTATAATGTTTATGTAATGTGATTTACTTTCTATGAATGGTATTAGGCTTATGTCATCATGTATGTGACTTGGTAGTAAAACCATAAGTATTATAATACTATTCTAAACTGTCCCTAGTCGATCGTTATTGGTGGAACGATAATGAATTA
>JANZXR010000008.1:21536239-21552656 GCA_027575705.1 Erythroxylum echinodendron
TTTTTATGAGGGTATATCAAGTAGAAGAAACCATCGAAGAAGAAGGAGGAGAGGAGAGCTATGTAGGATGGAGAATTTTCAATTTTAAACACCAAATCACTTTATATGAAGAGAAGCTTCGCGAAAGATGAACCAAGAAGGAATAAAAAAACTTTTTAATTAACCAAAGGTAGCATGTTAGGCAAGTGACATGTGTCACTTGCCACATGTCACAAGCTGAAGCCTTCACTTAGTTTCTTTCCAATTAAAATTCAATTTCTAGGCCAATTTTTCCCAAAATTCCAATGGCTCAAAATAATAACTCCTACAATCATTTAAATAAATTTCCAGTGCCATTGGACAATCAGTTCCACTACCGGTACACAATCAACCTGTCGCTTGGCATTTTCCTAGTCCAAAAAATTTCCCCGAAAATTTCCAAAAAAATTTATAAAATTCTTTAAAATTCTCAAACCTCATTAACCCTCTCCAGTTAAATTTTTTTACATAAACAAATCACATTTTTCATAACAATCACATTTATTCACAATATACCGGGAAATGTCATGAATGCATGTACAGTCATTTTTCATGTGCAAAAATCACTGTTCACGTGTATATGTATATTATACAATGCATGACCATGAGATGTGTTTTCCTCATTTCTCCGATGATCTCACATGTACCAGTTTCTATGGTTCAACCCTTTGTATGGAAACGGGAGGTTACACGTAGATGCAGCGACTGCGGGAAACCACCTATTTTGGAAAGTTCTTCACGTCGATCTTCATCTTCGTGTTTCTCTTCCTTCATCTCCTTCCTTAAATCACTCAATAGCTTTTTAAGGTTTTGAATTTTCTGAAGTAAAAAGCTCTGTCCAAGGCTGCTCTTTTTATTTTGTAATGTCCTTTTTATATATTGGAAGCCCTAGGTTTAATCTGAAGTCAAAATGGTCTAAAAATCTTGGAAATTTTGAGTTTCTGTGTCAGTTCAACGTAGTCCATAATCATAAGTTGGGCCTTGTAATAGAGAAACAACATAGTCGAACCTCTTATCGACTCACAATCCATCTAATTAAAGAGTCTCTTTGTTCTCTCTAACTATCCCTCAGCCTCTACAGGGTCTGTACTTCCGTAGAAGTCCACAACCCCCTTCTTTTGAAATTTATCATACCTCCTTTTCCTTCTCTCAAGAATTCTAGGAGGCATGCCCTCAGGTCAAAACACAGACGACGCTCTATTGGCTCGTTCTGATCCTAGGTCAGTTGATTGTTCCAGCTGATCGCCTATGGTTGATGACCTATAAAAGACAAGAAATTCAATTACCATCTGAAATTCTCAAAATATTTCATGCCTAACATTCCTACATATCCTTATGGATGCCAACCATGCTCTGATCCCACCAACTGTAACAGCCCACTTCCATCTGACACGTACACATACACCTTTTGGATATTCGTGCATATGCCCTATAGAAATGGCATGCTAACCTATTCACTTTCAATGTATCTCATGTCATCATAATTAAAACCATTAATAGCACAATGTCAAAATTTCAAAATTTCCCCATTTCATTTCATAACCTTAATTTACAATGTAGCTTACATCCATCATCTATATTTATACAATATAAAAACCACAGCTCTATCTACAAAATAAGCTAGACACATGAGGACTTAACAAATTTAAAACTAATCCATCAGTCACAGCTGATCGACCTTTAAGCCATAACTTCTATCTAAAAGTTGTACAAGATTTCTTATAAGTAGTCTTAGAAGCTAAGTCATCGCTCTCTCGAACCTGAAAATGTCAACATTGCAATTTGGTTGAGTTTTGTGAACTCAGTTGAGTAACCATCCTCGATGGTTTACTTTTGTCATACAACACACAATTTATGTTATCATATAATTCACATCATCTCAATTACCATCATATAATATCACAAAGCACTTTATTCACAATTGTAACATTTCAAAATCAATACAATTTATCATTTCATTACGATCATGCAGAACATATTCATCAATAAGAATTCACAACTTTCATACTATAAAAGTCCTCAAAACATTGCAATTACTCAATTTATTCATAAAACATGTGTATGCAATGTTTATGAGACTCAAATCAATTTTTTTAACGTTGATATGATCGAGTGCTTTTTTCACTATCCCGTATCCATTGTGGATACCGAGCTTTACCATACTGTCCCATATCCATTGTGGATACTGAGCTCCATCATACAAATTGAGTCATAGTCTCCTACCACGGATGTTTGAGCTTTAAGCCCTTTTTCATTAGAGATTTCGGTCACTAATGCTTTTTTATTTCATGCATTCATGGAATAAATGCATTTCACATTTTTAATCATCATATTCAATACATTGCATTTGCATTCACATTTCTTATTACATATAAGTTGAGAACACATTTATTCAATCACATTCACATTCAAAGAACACTTCCTATGTGTTATTCATGCATCAAATGCCTCGGACATTTTATGTTATGAAATTAGTACACAATATCACATATCAATTCACATTTACGTTTAAGAAACACTTCCAATGTGTTATTCACACATCAAACACCTCAGACATTTTATGTTCAAAATTTAGTACAGAATATCACATATCAATTTACATTTAAAATTAAACAAAAAATCAAGGTGACACCACTTTAGGTTACTTACAAATCCTCCCTTTAGCTTATTGCCTTGAAGTCCCTGTATTTCCGGGAAGCAGTCGCTCAACATGCTCTTCTATATAGAATGACATACATTTTCATATTACTACATTGCACATTCAGATAAATAAGCACATTTATATATGTATCATGTTTTATGCATGTTCAATGACAAATTCTCATATATGTTTCTTTAATACACTTGATCACTTTCAATTGATCACCCATACATATACCACTCTCTTCCCTAGGATTATACACTCCCACAATTTCCTAGTTCTCATTCAATCATTCCCAATTCATCACTTACATACTTTGAATCACATTACATTCATGAGAACATCTTTATATCATTACCAACTCATATTTACACTTATCCTTGAAAATTTCCATGATCAAAAAGCTTCTTTTAAAACACACACAATTGGTAATGTATATCTGAAATTTTAGCAAGCTAAATCTATACATTCACTAAAATTTTCCAGCAACATATACTCGAATATTCATCCAATTCTCATTCATAAATACACTATGTTCTTTAATTCTCATTCATCCATACCTTATACACATTTCTCATGTTCTTAAGATCACATTTGCATTAAAGGAACTCATCAATTCCTTTAACTTATCAAAATTTCCAGATTTGAACTCATTCTCATCAAAATAGTCCATTATTTTCAGGTATGAATTCAATTAACGATATAAACTTATCAAGATATCTTCTGGCCAAACTATTTCTTAGAAGACCAATTCGAGTTTTAAAGTCCCCAAAAATAAGGAAATAATATAAGGTTTTTGCACAGGGGTTTATTATATTATAGGCAGTATTAGTAAAACAAGCATAACTCAAGCTCTAGTCACTATTTTATCAAGCCACTTTCACAGACTAGGACCTATATCTACAAATTTAATTCTTTGAGTTTATTTAAATTCATTCCTTAAAGACATGTAAAATAGGACGAAAGAGGAAGATGAAATTGAAACTAAAATTTCAACATACAACTCTAATTTTTCAAATTTTTGTCAAGACAAATTTTCTGGTCAGTTTTTTATGACCATTATGACCTAGACAAAGAAGTATTTAGGCAACACCTTCTTCTAATAAAATGTTCCAAAACGTCTTAAGTTTCTAATGAAATAAAATTCATGCATTTTGGTTTATTATTATTCAAGTTATAACCAAATTATTACAGACTATTCTTATAACACAATAGTACACAGTTCTCAATTTCAAGCCAAATTTCAAGACTCTTAAAGATAGATTTCAAACTCGATTCCTTCCTAAAATGTATCCATATGTTTCTAATTTACTCTAAATTAAAATCCATCTGATTTGGATATTCACAGATTAAGTTATGTCCAAAATATAGATGCATGTTTAGTCAAAACACTGCATATAGCATGCTCCAACCCACTTCATTGCTAAAATCCTTCATCTTGTTAATCATATCACCGAATTTGCTTCTTCCTTCACTACCCACATATTCATCCACACCATTCACGCGTGCATCAATCCATAAACATGGAAACATACACCACTCATGCAAGCATCCATTTACAAACATTAAAACCTTATCTTAATGTCATTTACACAAACTTAAAGCATAACTTACTTAATTTACACTTCGAATCCTTAAACAAAAATTCCAGAAATGGGGAGAGCAAATAAGGGATTTTGGTGGATGGAGAAAAACCAGAAGAGAGCTTCTAGTGGTGGAGAGGTTCGGTGAAGACATGCAAAGATTGTTATACAAAACATGACTAGGTGTCTTCATCCCTCATTGCCATGTGTCACCATTGCATGTATAACATGTAACATTGGACTCTCTGAGTTTTTTGTATTGTGCTATATTTGGAGATACTACTATATATTAATATATACATGGTTGTGATGAGTTCAAAGATGTATTTGAATCCTTTTCGTACGTTTGCCAGTGATATAAAATATTATATTCCCTTACATGAACTTAGAGTTCATCGATATGTGAAATCTTAAAGATTTTCGATATATAAGCTTTTAACTGTGAAAACCCAAGTCCCTTAAATGTGTTATAATGCCTTAGAGGTGATTAGACATGATTTATAGACTTATTGGACACTTAGAAAGCTTAATTGAAAAAGTTGATGTACATAAGGGTCTATTTGCAAATTGTTAAAAGTTAAAGGACTTAAATGTAATTTTTATTTCTTGGAAGACTAATATGTAATTTTATAAAGATAAGGGGCTTAATTATAATTTTCAAATTTTCGAGGACCAAAATGAAAATCAAGTTTTGGTCATTCTCAAATTTTGGGCTTAATTGCAAATGTAGGAAAAGTTTGGAGGGTATAATGGTAATTTCATATAAACTAAGGGCAAAAAGGTAAATTCACCATATTTGGTCAAAGAAGAGTCAAATTCTAGAGCCTTCTTCACCTTATGGCCATGCACCCCCTTTATTTGGCATTAAACCACTTTGTTTTAGTTAAAAGAAAGGAGAAGAAAGGAGAAGAGAGGAGAGGAAGATGAAGCATTCGGCCATCACCTATCTTTCACCAGTTTCTTTGATTCTTTAACCCAAACCTAGGTATTCTAAGATAATTTGGGGTCAAGGAACTCAAATCTATCATTATATTTGAGCAATTCTCAAAGGATTTGAAGATATCACTAAAGGAAAGTATAGGCGAATTTTGTCTCATCTCTCTCTACATTAGGATTTTAATTTTGGTGTTAAGATATGTTGTTCTCCATGCTTGAAAATGCATGAATTATGGTTTAGGTGAATGAAATGTGTCATAGAGAAGGTTCTTTAAGTCAAAACCGAAAATGTCCCCTTTTGGTGAAAGCTGTAAATTTTTAGATACCTTTTGAAATCGATGATTTAAATGAATTATATGGTGTTAATTTTGCATGTATAATGTGAATTTATGACGGAGAATGAAGAAGATGTATGTTGGTTAAGGTTAGGCCGAAATGACGAAGAAGAAGTGGATTAATGTAATGAGTTGTGTAATTGATAAATATAGCTTAAATGAAGGGAGTTGGTTTGAATGGAGTGGTGGAATGTGTCATTGGGTGAAAGTGTTACTATATGACGTGATAGGAGCATGAATTATTATGATAACGTCTTTAAAATGTGACTTGAAAGTTATGCACATTAGGTGTTTTATAAAATGCCTAACTGAACTTGGCTTAGGGTTTAAGGATTTTGATGGTGTGCATTGGAAAGAGGCTTTCATGTTTACTTAGAGTAAACTTGAATTGTTGCTTAGATTAATGAGTAATAGCCTAATGTGCATGGATAAAGATGTGCTTAAGTATGTTTCGAAATGGGCAAGTATTAGATTAAAGGCATTAAATGCCTTAGAAAATGCAAAAGAAAAGCTAAGGTGAATGGTAAGGAAGCAACCATATGAGAAGCTTAATGGTAGAATCTTATAGCTTAAAGGGAATGATATTGTGTTTTACACACTTATATGATGGTGTATAACTATAAAAAAAAATTTTTGTTTAAGTAGTAATTTCATTGTATGTCTTTTTATGTATAAAGGCTCAGGAGCTAGGAATCAAGGAGCTCGTATCGAGGATTTTTGAAGGCAAGGTAGTGCACATCTTCTTTTAAGGTGAGTTGGGAAAACCATATTTCTCAAATAGAATTGGAACATCCTAAGACGTGCTGATTGAACTGTACGTGAATTTTGAACCTAGGCAATGTATGGTAGAATTGATTTTCAAATGGATGCTAATATGTCTATGTATTTAAGAAACAATATTGTTTTGAATAACATTTTACTCTTGGAGTGCAAAAGATGATGTTTATTGTATGAAATAATGTTTTGAAATTTACAAATGTATAATCGAGCCTTATTTGTCGCGTATATATGCCCTTTTTGGCTTAGATCCAGGACAAGGTTTCATTTCATCGGTTGATTGATAAATAAAGGCATAGTACCTTACTTGATTTTATACTTAAAATTTGAATATGATTTGTTTTATGATTGGTGAGATAATGATTAGCCAATCGTGTGCTGGGCACAACTGATTTAGGGACCCCCGTACCCTTGACTTTGGTACATAAAATTGAGTCCTTGTAATGACACCATTCTACAGGACTTACGGGTGATTCCACACTTAGGGTCTGGACACCGATAAGGTCATCACCTAGGGTTATAATGCTCTTGTCGACTATAGTCCAAACTCACCACGGATAAAAGTCGAGCTAACATCGAAGATCGGTAGGTGTGCACACTAGTTTGACCAACTAGTGGTGTCACACATAATTGTTTTAGCTTACCTTAATATTTGTTTTTCTGACAAGATTTAATTTATACATATGATGTTTTTATGATTTTGTGTATTGGAACTGGAACCTACATTCACCGGATGATTGAATTAATAGGCTAGGCCTATATAGTTCCTAACCAATATACGTTAAGTCAGAGTTGGCCTATGTGTTTCTATATGTTGTATGTTCACCTTATGGGTTATCTATACTGTCTTGGTGTGTATCGAGTTCTATTTGTTACATGTTTTTTCCTGCTCACTGAGTACATAGTGTACTCACCCCCTCCGCTTCCCAACCATGTAGGTTAATTTGGTGAGTTTGAAGTTTTTAGTGGATCATGCAGTCTTTTGACATTTTCGAGATATTACCGCATGTAAGTAGTTTCTGCTTTGTACTTTGTTGTGTAGTGGCTCATGATTATGTTGATATGCTTTATAATTTTGTAAATTAACTCGTCTTTGTCTTGTGGTTTGTAAATGACTTTATGTATGAACATTTTGTATTGTCGTTGAGATTGATATTCAGTTAGCCTTGCATAGTCGGGTTAAGGGTACCATGAGTATCCTTAGCCCGGATATGCGACTGTTGTCATGTACTCGATGTGGTTTCGGGTCGTGACATAACATGTGTCCTCCAAGTAAGGCTACCAAATGTCACTTAGCTATTAGACAGATGTCACACATTAATTGATCCATTTTTCACTCCATAATTAGTCCATTTGTCGATTAATTACTAATCCAATTGTCAAACTTTCATTTGTCTCTTATTTCTATATTTTTTTAGTCCAAAATACTCCAAATTTTTAGAAATTTTCAAAATATCCAAAATGTTACCAAATAATGCACACCAATTTAATGTTTTTCAAAGCAAATAATCCACAACGTACATTTTATTTACATTAAAAATCACTTATACATGGAAAATGTCAATGAATGCATATACAATTATTTTAATGAGCATCAACATTATTCACGTGTATGTGTATGCCATATGATGCTTAAAATGCAGTTCTAAATTCTTAGTAAATCTCATATATAGTATCCTAAGGTTCAACCCTAATCACGGGATAATGATATGTTACAAATACTCATATAATTTGTAACAAAGCGAGTCTATAAAAGCTAGTCTATTCGAGTTAAACACTGGCCAACAATCTTTGACTCCACAAACTCTTGCTGTCAGTTAAAGTGGCAAAAACGTTGGAGCATACTTATTTGCCAAATTTTAGCATGAGAAGTCCGATATGGCAAGGGTATATCTAAACTGAGCAACCAAGAAATGAAGAAATGGGTCAATAAGAGAAGGTACCACACGGAGTTTAATTAAGGAGATATGGTGATGGTCAATCTCCTTTCTCATAGATGTACCGAAAGAGGTGTTCATAAGGGCTTGATTCGGAGGATCGAAGGACCTTTCCCCATGGAGAAAAGGGTAGACAAGTTGGCGCACCAAGTTAAGATATCCTCACACTTAGAGATTCATCCCATATTTCATATAACTTTTCCAAAACCTTATCATACCGATAAGGAAGATCCAAGTAGGGGTGAATCAAGGTGTGTTCCCATTATTGTGACCATGACACACAAATGCAAGGTAGAAGAGATCTTGATACATAAGACTATACTAAGGAAGGGCTCACATCCAGTATATGAAAAGTACTTAATTAAATGGAAGGGACAGCTAGACAGTCAAGCTAGTTGGGAGCATGAGCTTTCTTTTTGGCAATACAAGGACAAGATTCGAAAGTTCCATCAGGACACGACGATGATGTCATTGGATTAGATGCGAGGAATGTCACGTTTTGCATGTGTTTGAAGCCCACGAAATGAGGTTTGGCTCAAAGAGTCTTCTAGAGCTTGTTGGAATCTTATGGAAGACTCTAGAAGCTTCTAAAATGTGATAAAAGTGTATGGAAGACTTTTGAAACTTTTGGAACTTGGTAGAAGCTTATAGAAGACCTTAGAAGCTTCTGGAACATAGTAGAAGACTATAGAAGCTTATAGAACATTGTGGAAGTTTATAGAAGCTTGTATCCACAGAAGCTTGTAGGATATTATAGATAGGTATATATTGTATATGAAACATGTAAAGTAGTGTAGAGAATTCTATAAGGTGGATGTAGACCATTAGATCAAATATATATTAACCCTCCATTCTAGGTAGGAATTAGTATATATACCCCTTGGGGGTTGCCTTATTTGTAACATAGAGAACAATAGAGAGCATTATTAGCATTGTAGCATTCTTAAGAGAGTTCTTTAGTAGAAGTGTTATTACATTCTCCCACATTCCTTCTTCTCTTTAGCAAAGAGTTTTGTGTAACCGACTTGAGAATGAGAGCATACTTAAGTGTCGAACGAGTATTGGTAAAATTCAAAGCTCGTTACGATAGGGATAAGCAGCTAGGATGATTGTGCATCTGCTTGATGTGTTCTATGCTTATCCACCTCCGACCTTACCCCCACACATCCAATTAAATGCTCATACCCACTAGAAAACTTGAAAGCATATAGTAGGGGGCCAGTATGATTTGACCCTATATTTCACACCACTTAAGGAAAAAGTAGGAAAGATTCTAATATGTTCTGACTTAACCATTTTAGGGGATGGTGCTAAAAGATGGGAAGCTACTCTTGTTGGTTTTTTTTTCAACCAACGGCCACCATTTCTAGTTATTCATCACTGGGCACTTTAAGACTGGAAGAATAAGGGACTGGTTGACATACTCTTATTTGAAGAAAATCTCATTCTTCACCTTCACTTCAACTTCAGTAGCTCATAAAATCCTTGAATTGGCCATGACATATAGGGAATCAACCACTTTTCTTGCAAATTTGGCAACCTAGTTTGAAGTTAGAAATTATTAAAACAAAAACCATTAAAAACAAAAAAAAAATTGCGTGGTTTTTCCACCCAATATTGTACGTGTTAGAGTAGGGGTTGTTTCCTCCTCCTCAACTAAATTATGTGCCTATATAATTGAGTTACTCCATATTATTGTTTTGCATCAAGAAGCAATCAATGGTAATATGATTATATGATTCGTATAATTTGCATCCATGTTGAATTACTTTAATTGGAGCATATGAAAAGGCTTTCAGGCTGTTGATAGTTGTAGTTTGCATTGTATTTTTATAGGTAATTTGATATGTGATTAGTAGTTAACTTTATTGTTTAGTGTTTGTTTAGGATAAAATTTGTGTTAGTTCATAAATATTTATGTTTTAAGTGTTCTTTGGGTGAGAACATATTTTTAAGCTTCAATTATATATATATATATGAGGTACTGTGATGAGTTTGTTAGTGTTTCAGGGTTTTCAAAAGAGTTTCGGAGGAGACCCAAAAAAAAAAGTAGTCCAACGATCGTGGCCAACACACAGAAGCACCAACATAGGCCCACCATCATGGAAAATATGCCAGGATCGTGATAGAAGCTCGAGCATAAGGCCATGATCATGTGGAATTTGCCATGATCGTGACAGAGAGTAGATGAACCAGCCACAATCGTGGCCTGCGTGCAGATAAACGCGGAGTCACTTTCGGAATTGAGTTTTTGAGGGATATTGCGGATATTTCAGACCCGGAAAGACACTAGGGTTACCTTAATTGGAAAAGAATATAAAAATATGATGATATAACGCTCGAAAGGAGTCTACATTCAGCCTCCATTTGGAAAATCAAAAGAGAGAGAGAAAAGAAGAAGAGGACGAAGAGGAGGGTTCTGATGCCGAAATTTCCAGGAATAGGTGATATCTCGACGTCACTGCTTTCCTAAATCATCCAACCTAAGTTTCATTTCCTCTCATTTTCCTTTTTATTCATTTAGTTTTATGGATATGGATTTTGAGTTGTTAATGATGTTCTAACTTTTTCCTTTAGGATTTTGCTCATATTTAATGTTAATCTAGTTGCATTGTGTTTTTCTGATTTGGATATATTTACATGTTTCAGTAGCAAACTAAGAGGGTGAACTAGATAAAATTGATTAGATTGGATTAACGAGATTTAGGCGATCTAATTGACAACTCAATATAGTCGGTAATTTTATAGAGAGAGATCTCGTGCGAGACTCGATTGTTTATTAGAGAGCTTTAGAACTAATTAGAATTGTGGGTAATTTGTGAATTGAGAGATTGCAAATCCATAATTTAATGAAGGTTTATAATTTAATGAATGGTTATAACTCGAGAGCGAGTAATCAACCCTACGATCGTCTAGAACTGACACCCCATAAACACATAAAAGGTTAGATTAACATTAATGATAGGTAAAATTCCCTCTCGCATAACTTGATTAATTCTCTTGACGAATTTCCATTGTTACATTATTTGATTGTTGCTAGTTTGTTTAATTTAGTTTACTTTTCAGTTTATTATTTGAATTTGAGTCTTAAATAAAGCACAACCTGAATTAAGTGGTGCCTAAACACAATCTCTATAGGACGATATCTGCTTTTTACTATAAGTAACAACTCGTATACTTGCAGTTTTTAGCGTAAAACAAGTAGTTTGTTTTTGCAATCAATAGCTATTAAATTGTCTTTTTAAGTTGTCGATCTCAGCCTGCATCATTATCATTGAATCAACAACAAGGACCTCCTTTTGGTCTCAAAAAGTAGCTTGTTGTTTCTTCTATCTTTTTGCCATCTCCTCTAGTAAGTCTTGTGCTTCCTCAATTGTCTTCTTCATTAAATATCCTCTAAAAGCCGCATCTATGGTGCCTCTCATAGGTGGATTAACTTTATTGTAGAAGGTTTGTAATAGGGGTTCTTTAGGTAAGTTATGGTAAGGACATCTCCTCTGTAAATCCCTGTAATATTCCCATGCTTCATATAATGACACCTATCATTTTGTTGGAAAATTTTAATCTCCTTTATCAATCTTGTTGTCTTTGTCAGGGGCAAGTACTTGTTTAAGAATCCACACACCAGTTGCTCTCATATTGTGATGTTTGTTTGGTTTAAAGAATGATACCATGCTTTGGATCTACTTCTTAGTGTGAAGGGAAAGAGTCTTATCCTAACAACATCTTTCGACATTCCATTATTTCAGAAGGTATTGCATATTTCTAGAAAGTTTACTAGACGGGCGTTAGGATCTTCATTAGCTAACTCATAGAACTTCATATTGGTCCATAGCATATTCAACAATGCTGATTTGATGTCAAATGACGTTGCTTGCATCAGTAGTCCAATGATGCCTTTATGTGCACCACTGAACCCTGGTCTCATGAAATCCATTAGGGTTCGCTACTAGTCTCCTTACATGTATTCTTTTGCCATCATTCTTTCAATCTATTTTTGATGTCTCGCTCTTCGAATTTCTCGTTCTTGTCTTGTGATGTCAAGTATTGGAGTGTTTTCAATCTTGTTTGAACTCCGAGTAATTCTTGTGATCATACAGTCGTAAGGACACAAGAACAACAAAAATTACGTAGATTAAAAGAATTCAAATAGTCCTAAGTTAAATCCCTAGCAACGACACCAAAAACTTGTTGATCAAGTTTTATATATAATAAACCCCTCAATACACTGCAAGTATACAGATCGTATTTTCTAGTATATAAGGTTATCGTTCCCATGAGAATTATGCAAGAACAAGTTTGAACCTAGCTTTGTCTAAGGTAACACAAAATTGAATTTTTTTTATAAAAGTAAACAACAGAAATTGAAACAAATAATAAAACAATGCAAACACGCAAATAAGAAGTGAGCAACCAATTAATTTAGGGTTTGATGAAGGTTGAATGGTTAAGACTTATTCTTTTTTTTTTTGTTCCCTTAACTATTATTGATTCAATTATTTAATGCTCATAAATTTTCTAATATATTGATTACTCTCTCTCAAGACCTAATCAATTAACCTTAGTTGAATATGAAAATTCCATATTTGTAACCTATTGATTCACAAAAACTTTCCATAACATTTTTAATTAAATATGAATTTATATATTGGATAATAAATTTCTTACACAAGATCTCATTCAAATCATGACCCAGTCTACTATCCGGTCACAGATTGTGCCCATTTAAAATCTTTCGACTCCCTGAAAATTTTTCCATTAACTTAAGCAAGATAGCTTATGGAATAAATGCATGAGAGGAAATTGAGGGCATTTTCGGAATATAGCTTAAGTACCAAGGGTAAAGTGGACTTTTGGGAGAGGTATGGTGGACTTATCTTATTGGCATAATGGCAGCGTGAATGAGGAAAGAAAACAGAAGAAAAAAGAGAGGTTTCGATTGTGAGTGAAAAGAAGAGAGTTGAAAGATAAGTTGAAATTTCTGTAAAGCTTAAAGAGAGAACATCCGAGTGCATGCAAGAGAGGAAGAATAAAGAAGGAAGAAGGAGCTTTCTGTTGAGTTAAGAATCTCATTACTTGGTGAAGAATCACAGTAAGTCATTTTAGAATTGTGCATTATGGTTTAGCCGATTCTGGTAATTGTTGTTAAATAGGAGTTATAGTTCTTTTATGAAGGAAATCAAGAAGGGGTTCAAGAGAGGCAAGGAAATCAGGAGGAAAAGCATCCGTAAGTCGGATAAAGAAGAAACCAAAGAGTTTAAGGGGGGGTTACAGTTTTATAATGAAGAAATAAGCCAAAATGTTTGTTTTCAATGACTACGATTTCTACATAAATGTGTTGTATATTTGTTCTGCTCTGGTATGCTATAAAATGCCAATTGTTGCTGTATGTTTTCATACAAAAACGTTTTCTTCAAAGTTACATACTTTATGAAACCAAGCTTCTGCATGTTTTACAAACAAGACTGATTTCTGCAAAAAGGTTGCATATTTTTTAAAACAAGTTTCTGATCTGAAAAGCAAAAACTTCAAGAATTGCCATTTGGGGCAATCAGATTTCAAGAGCATGAAATATATATGTTATGTGGGTTTGTGGTGGTCCCCTAACTTATGACAATGCACTTGTCTAAAGACTTCTCCCGCCTGCCCGCTAGTGGCATGAAGCTCCTTCAAGGACTCCCATAAGTTCACGGCTACGCAAGACCATAAAATGAAATTGCATTAGTACGTATGTTCACGGCTACACAGGACCCTTAGGGGAAATATGCAGTACGTATGTTTTGGATCCACCCGAACCATTCTGATGCGCTAAAGTGCTCATGAATTGTCTGACATAATGAATGCATGCATGATTTGAAACCAAGAATGTTTTAACTGTAAAAAAGGTTTTCTGCCTGTTCTGTGTTATAAACCTGTTTCGCCAAGCTTTAAAGCTCACCCCCTCCACTTCTGTCAAACTCAGGTGAAGATCAAGAGAACGAATAAGTCAGGATGCAAGGCAGCTCAAGTCTGCAAAAGACTTTTGTAATAGTTAGAATTGATCACTGATAGCTAAGGCTTTAGCCTCATTACAAATTGTATTCGTCTATAAGTTCTAATGTAGTTATGACTTGTAAGGATTTTAAAGTTTTGTAAAACAGATACATTTAGAAATGAATGAATAAATTATACATTTGTATTATTCTGTGTAAGAATTACGATTTCTGATTAAGATCCAAATGATTGAGGAGTAAGAGAAATTAATGATCACGTCTTGGTGATTCTGATTTAAGTTTCGAATAAATGAGAGATGTTGAAAAGAGATTATGGATTGCATCGAAGAATAAAGATGTTAAGGAAAAACACAGAGGTTAAGTATCCTCCATGATGACGTCACACACAGAAGCTAGGAAAGCTTAGAAGCGCATAAGTATCCTCTGTATTGACGTCACAACACAGAGGAAGTGAGGATTTAAAAGTATAAGTATCCTCTGTGATGACGTTACAACACAGAGGCAAGGAGGATATAAGAGTATAAGTATCCTCTGTGCTGACATCATAACACAGAGGCAAAGAGGATTTAAGAGTATAAGTATCCTCTGTGATGATGTCATAACACAGAGGCAAGGAGGATTTAAGAGTATAAGCATCGTTTGTGACAAATCAAAACACAGAGGAAAGAATGGATGAAGAGTATGAAGGATGAGTAGAGAAAAACATAGACGATAGAGCATAGAGGGTAGCATCGTCTATGTTATCGTACATAGACGAATGGACTTTGTCTGTATTATTGATAACGCTATCGTCTGTGTTACTGTACACAGACGAAGTAAAACAAAGAGACGTCTGTGTTACTGTACACAGACGAATTGAAACAAAGAGGACACATATCGTCTGTGTTACTGTACAAAGACGAAATGAAAATAAAGAGAACACGTATCATCTGTGTTATTGTACACAGACGAATTGAAATAAAGATGACACGTATCGTTTGTATTACTGTACACAGACAAATTGAAATAAAGAGGACATGTATCATCTATGTTACTATTCACAGACGAAGTAAAATGCCGAGGACGGGTATCGTCTGTGTCACTATTCACAGACTTCAGACGAGAGATTCTCATAGAGGGTCAACCCAGAAGATTAAATTCAACCACAGAGGATAGATTAAGGACTGAGGATTATAAGAAGGAGTTTAGAAGTACTGGAATGAAGTGTATCTTCTGTGTTACTGTTCATGAGCATCTTCTGTCCCAATGTTAAACCCTCAAGAGATAGAATCGACCTTCGAGGTCTTCATGGAAGTTAAGGAGCATGAAATTCTCTTTCCAACCGTATAAAGGATACCTCAAACCGATTACTCTAGAGAAAGTTATGAAGATTGTAAGATATCGTCTGTGTTACTGTTCACAGACTTCGAAATAGACAGAATTGAGACAATAGAAATGAGACGGTAGAAATAAGATAAAGGGAAGTCGAAAATGAGACGCAAGCATTGAGACTAATAAAAGGGAAGTTTTAAGAGGATAACCCAAAAGTGATCAAGGTGTTATCTCTGGAAAATAACTTACACAGTAAGATATTCTGTATGCATGAAAGTAACAAATATAGTATCAGAGAAAACATGAATAATCATGTATGAGGAGTTAGGCTCTGGAATCAGGGTCCGACAGATGTGGTATTGGAGCATGAGTAAACAAGCAAGAGTCGGACTCTAGAAACGGGGTCTGACAGATTATTGGTATCAGAGCATGAATAAGCAAGTAAGAGTCGAACTCCGAAAATGGGGTCTCACATGTATGGTATCAGAGTGAGTAAGCAAGTCCGAATTAGGCTCCACAAGCGGGGTCCAACAGATGTAGTATCAGAGCACCGGTATTACGATCTTATATGGGCAACTTTTAAGACAGATGTCCATTGTAAGAGAGAAAATAGATAGAAGTTGGATTATGTAGTTAGTCTGTTGCAAGAGGATGCACTGTATTGGTGAGAATCAGTAGCCCATAGCCAGATTGTGCCTCCAGTGTTGACATGGAAAGACTTTTTGGAGGTGTTCAAGAAGAAGTATCTCTCAAGAGTGTACATGAAAGAGAAAGCCAGGGAGTTTCTAAACCTCACATAGAGAGATATAACTGTGAGTGAGTATGAACTGAAGTTTACTCAGCTTTCTCGGTATGCAGCAAACATTGTAGCCAATAAAGAGGATAA
>JANZXR010000008.1:21569717-21607357 GCA_027575705.1 Erythroxylum echinodendron
CAGAGGATAGAACACAGAGGATAGATTATGAGCCAAGGATTATAAGAAGGAGTTAGGAAGTTATTTGAGTTGAAGTGAATCTTCTATGTTCCTGTTCACCCTGTATCTTTTGTCTTATTGTCGACCCCTCAGGAGATATAATTGACCTTTTAGTCCTATGGAAGTTATAGATCTTGAAATCTTCTTTCTAAGCATATAAAGAATATTCTGAACTGATTCCCCTAGAGAAAGTTATGGCGATTGTAAGATATCATCTGTGTTTCCCAGACTTCGTCTGTGACACTATTCACGCTATTGTCTGGGTCACTGTTCATCGCGTATCGTCTGTCCCATTTTCGACCCTTCAAAAGACAAAGTTGGTCTTCTAGGTCTTCATGAGAATTGTAGTTCTTGAAGTCCTCTTTCCATCTATCCAAAGAAACCCTAGTTTGGATTCTTTTGGGAGAAGTTATATTAATAGTCCCGAAGTAAGTATATGTGTAAGTGAGGACTCACCCACGCTGATCATTAAGGGATTCAGGTTGACAGGTAGGAGTGGACTAGTAGATTATTCTAAGAGCTGAATTGAAACTAGAGAAGGGGAGTTTGGAGAAGAAAATCCGATAATGGTCAAGGTGTTCTCTTTGGAAGATAACTTACGTATTAAGAAAATCTGCATGTATGAAAGAGTTAGACCCCAGAAAGCAGGGTCTAACAGCTGTGGTATCAGAGCAAGCAAGTCTGAGTCAGACTCTGGAAACGGAGTCGGACAGTCATTCTATTTGAGCTTCTATATCATACAATACACATTTACACACACTACTAATTTGTACAATCATGTAAACATTCATTCATACACATATCTATATGTGTCATGTATAATACGTGGTCAATTTGAGTATTCTAGGTATATTTCCTTAATTCACATCTCATGATCATTTAATGTCATCACTTACTCATTAATTTATATCTAATGTGCCTTACTAACTTTAATCACCTAATACATTATCAACTAGGTTCATTCAAGGTCTCATTTAGGCCTATTTACATCATAAGAAAGTACCTTAGCAATAATTGCTTCAAATATCACTTAAAAGACAACATTTCACTCCATATGCTAGCCCACGGTCATGGAGCACCTTCCTATGATCATGAAAAAAGACATTGCAACTGGCCACGGTCTTAGGGTAAGGGCCAAAATCGTGACATAACCTCAAATATTCAGGCCACGATCGAGGTGACTATGCCAAGATCGTGCCATGTCTCTTTTTCCTCAATTCTCTACGAAATTCACCTACCTAAAAACATCATCTACCCTTCAAGTTTTCCAGAATTCATATGCATTTATACAACTTCATTTCATGCAAATCTAACTACCATATTGATTGTAATAAAACTCACAAAACTCTACTTAATTGGTTCTTTCTCATTACTTAATCCAATTATACATGCATTCCTAACTTTTCTCGATTTTACTCTTTCATAATACATCAAACAATTCATCTCCATAATTCATCATTTAGACTCCACAACCTCATAATTTTTACCTCAATTTCATCTCAATACCATTTATAAGATAACTCATAACTTAAGGTTTGTTCATCATACAAAAACAGAACATATCATCATCATTCTTTAGCATCTTAATTCTTCTCATTTCAAGAACATTTTACTAGTCTTTTCTTTCACCTTTATTAAACTTTAAATCCCATTCTATTTTATCCACATAACAACTTATAATCACATTTCTCATATACCCAAAATAGAACATATTTATATCATTCCTTCAACAAAATTTTGTACTCATCCTATACACAATAATTAGGTCATAAACACCTCTCTTCATTTTTCAACTTTCAACACCATTATAATGATCATTCTACCTTAAAAATATCTCTATAACAATTTATGAATTGTTAATCTTCATAACACAAAAACAAGACATGAATATGCCCATTTATTCATCCACGATTTAGAATAAAATTAAGTCTATTTATACCTTCAATCTATCCCCATTGATCATCATAAATGCTTTCATTTAAACAACCCATGAATATATCCATTCTCTATACACGTTACACTTATCATTCCACCTCTTAAAGTATATTAAAAACGTGTCTATCAAGCAAGCCAAGAAGAACTATATGCTACTTACTTAATTAACTCAAAACTTCTTCAATCACCATTAAACCCTAGCTCCTCCATGCATATATGATCATCAACTTTTCAGGTGGAATAGGTGGGTTCTTTTACTGAAAAGTAGAAGGGATAGCAAGGATCTTGAAATGGGTAGGTTAAATGTCAACAAAATCAAGGTGTTGAACGTGGAGAGTAAGAATAGTGAATGGAGAAGAAGAAATGGAGAAGATGAAGAAAAGAAGTGTGTATCGAAAAATAAGAATGAAAGACAATAAAATGTTAGTCTTTCATATGAGAGAATTATGAGGGATGAGTGGTGAGTGGTAGTGACACTTATCACTTACCACTTGTCACCTCCCTATGGTTCCATTTGGCCTATTTTAATAATTAGCCCATTTGTCTCCAATTTCTAATCCAATTATCTCCTAATTTTTTATAACATTTTTCAAATAATCCTAGTGTCACTTATCAATAATTTCTACTGCCATGAGTCATTTATTACTACTATCATAAATCAATTGACTTGCCATTAGCATTTTTCTTAGTCCAAAAATACCCATAATTTCTGAAATTTTCCCAATTTTTTCCAAAAACTATAAATTAATAATTATACTCACCAAATTAAAAATCAAGACGTAAAACTCACTATTCATATCATAATCACTTTAAAAGTCATTTATACCCAGAAAATGTCAATTGAGTTCATGTACAGTCATTGTAGTATATACAAAAGTCAATAATTCACATGTGTGTATGCCAATGATATGCATGAGCATAAAATGCATTTCCTAATTTCTTGATACTATTTCTCATTTACAAAAATCTAAGCTTCTAACCTTTTAATATGGAAAAATGGGATATTACAATTCTACACCCTAAATAAATTTCATCCTTAAAATTCTTACTTGATTGTTCAAATAAATAGGGGTATTGTCTCCTTATGTGTTCCTCCGTTTCTTATGTAGCTTCCTCACTCGAATGATTCTTCCATAGGACTTTCACTAAAGGAATCACTCAGTTTCTCAACTATTTCATCTAAAACCCACTATCTTTACCAATTCCTCAATATAACTCAGATTTTTGGCAACTTTAACCTCATGAGCCAGTAACATATATGCCAGATCAGACCGATATCTTCTAAGCATACTCACATGAAACACATTGTGTATCTGAGACATCTCAATCGGTAAGGCTAACTTATAAGCCAATGGTCCTATTCTCTCGATAATCTCATATAGACCAATGTATCTATGGCTGAGCTTTCCCTTTTTACTGAATCTCAGCACTCCTCATCAAAGTGATACTCTCAGAAGAACTCTATCTCTGACTCGGTACTCCATATCCCTCCAGTGCTAATCCAGATAACTCTTCAGTATATCTTGAGCTACTTTAATTCTATTCTAGATTAGTTTCACTTTATCAATTGTATCTTGGATTAGTTTTAGGCCTTCTACAATCCTTAGACCCTCTTCATCCCAATACAAAGGCGAACGACACTTTCTGCCTTATAACGCCTCATACAATGCCATGCTGATGCTACTGTGATAATGTTTATTATATGAAAATTCAATCAAACCTACATACTGATCTCATCCTCCTTGAAACTCCAATACATAAGCTTTAAGAATATCCTCAATAGTTTTAATCGTTCTCTCACTTCGTTTGTCTGTCTGAGGATGAAATGCAGTAATGAAGTTCAACTTCATACCCATAGCTGCCTGTAAGCTTCTCCAAAACCTCAAAGTAAATCTAGGGGTCCTTGTCTGAAAAAATGGACAATAAGACCCCATACAATCTCACTATTTCACTCACATATATCTAAGCTAACTAAACCAATGTCATATTCTCCCTCACAGATAAGAAATGGGTTGACTTTGTTAATCGGTCCACAATAACCCATATAGCATCATATTGTCTCGGAGTCCTCGATAAACCCATTATAAAGTTCATAGTAATCCATTCCCATTTTCACTCTGAAATAAGTAGTGATTGTAGCCTCACAACTGGAGCCTGATGCTTAACTTTTATCTGTTGGCAAGTTAAACACTTAGCCACATAGTCAGGCACTTATTTCTTTATCCATGGCCAGTATAAATGTTATTTCAATGTGTTATACATCTTGTTAGTACCAGGATGCATAGTATAAACGGCCATATATGCTTCCTCTAGAATCTCTTTCCTCAGATCCTCAATATTGGGTACACACAACCTCTACTTCAACCACAGTGTCCCATCTCTCAATTTAAACTCAGAATTCGAATTCACCTTTAACTTCTCAATAGGCTTCACAAATTTGAGATCTTTGCTTTGGGCTTTTCTGATCCTCTTATGTAAAATTGGTCTTAGCTTTAGTGTAGCTGTCAATACCTCATTCTATTCTAGATTCAACTCAACATTCAATTCTCTCAATTGAACTAGGCTCAGTAACCTCGATATCTGAATTTGAGCCACACTACTATTAGATTTTCTACTCAATGCATTAGCTACCACATTAGGTTTTCCTGAATGATACTTAATTGTGCAGTCCTAATCTTTCAACAATTCAATTCTTCTTTTCTGTCTCATATTCAACTCTTTCTAACTCAATAGATACCTCAAACTCTTATGATCAGGGTATATTTAAAAAGTCTCTCAACATAAATAATGTCTCCATATTTTTAGAGGAAAAACCACTGCAGCAAGTTCTAGACCATGCACTGGGTAATTGAACTTATGAGACCTCAACTTTCTCAATGCATATGCTATCACTTTGCCATGCTGCTTCAAAACACATCCTAACCCCTAGTGTGATGCATGACTATACACCACATAACCTCCAGACCCAGATGGAATATTTAACACCAGTGTTGTAGTTAATCGATGTTTCAGTTCCTCAAAACTTTTTTGACATTCATTGTTCCATCTGAAAGGCACATTCTTCCTTAGAAGTTTTGTCAAAGGGGCTAAGATAGGTGAAAATCCTCAACAAACCTCCGATAATATCCGACTAATCCAAGGAAACTCTAGATCTTAGACACACTTCTTCTTCTAAGCTTTTTTAATTGATTCCTAAAGGCTTCTAAGTCGTGAATTGCTTTCTATGTTGTACTAGCTCTTATTATATGATAATTGTGTAATTGCATGTGTTTTAAGGTTGAATTTGTTATTTAATTAGTGTGAATTTGAGTGGTGTATGTGCATTTAGGGTTTAATTATGTTAGTTTGAGTGTTTTAGTGTTTTTATGGGTTAGACTAAGTCTTTGAGCTTAATTGTTATATTTTTGAGGTACCTTGATGGGTTTATTAGTGTTTCAGGGTAAACGGTGAAGAATGGAGAAGATTCGAGGAGTTTTCGGGATAAAAGACATTGACCACGATCACGCACATTGGCCACGATAGTGACAGAAGAGGAAGAATCAGCAGTAGTTAGGCCACGATTGTGCATCAAGAGCCACAATCGTGACAGAGAACGTCAAGTCAGGCCACAATCGTGTACTTCAGGCCACGATCATGAGAGAAAGGTTAAAGTGTTGGTCACGATCGTGCCCTGCGTTGGACTGACACAAAAACTTAATTTTTGGACAATTTTTTAGACCATTTCGACCCCAAGTATGATATAGAGCTACTACAGAATAAATAGAATAATACCTAATAGCCACCAGGAGTTTTTAGAGAGCCAAGAGAGCTGTACAAAAAAGGAGATTCTGCAAATAATTCGAGAGAGACCTAGAGAGAGATCAAGCGATTGAGGAAGGAGATGAAGGAAGAGAGGGGCGGAGATACGTTTGACACAACGTACTTCCCGGAACAGGTGATTTCCTATAGTCGCTACCTCTAAGATCCATTCTGACAGTATTTTCTATTTTTTTACTTTGATTTCATTGATGTATAAGATTTGGATATTGATTAGAAATATTGTCGTCGAGTGTTGATCTTTTGTCTAAACTCACCTTCGAATTTTTTGTTATTGATTAATAAAATTTATTCATTGTGTTTTATTCGATTTATTTGTGATTCAAATTCAATTCTTCATAACTTGGTAACAAACTGAGAGGGTGAGCAGGGTGAAAATCATCGATTTAGGCTAATGAGAGCTAGATAAATCAATAGGTATAGAGTTGAATCAAACTCGTAAAGTAGTGTAACGAGAGATCAAACATAGATTCCCGATAAGTTAATAGACAACTTTAAAACTAATTTAAGTTTTGGACCAATTGGGGATCGAGAGATCACAATTTTCATAATTTGAATTAGGGATTATTAATTAGGGTTAAGAATTATAACTTGAGAAAGAGTAATTCACCCTAGGACTGTCTAGGCCCTTTAAGTCGGAAACTACATAATTGGGTAGATTTTCTTTAGTTTTAAATTAATTCCCCCTTTCTCTCAATTAGTCACTTCTAGGTTGAGTTTCGGAATATTTGTATGAGCTGGCTATTTTGTTCATTCTTTTGGTGCTTTAACTTCACATATTGGATTCTTGATTAATTTTAATTTCCGCAGTAGTTGTTTAATTAGGTATTGTAAACTTAGTTGCTGTTAGATTTTATGACTAGTTTCCTTCCTCGTGAGATCGATACCTTAGGTACTATACGAATGACTCATGCACTTGTGGTAATTACCAAGGTTATAAATAGTAAAACTTAGCATGTGTAACCTTGAGCGAACAAGTTTTTGGCACCATTGTCGGGGAAGGCGATAGTTTAGTTCTTTAGTCTAAGGCTTTTCCATTAACTTTTGTTTTAAAAAAATTTTGGGCATAAAGTAGAGACACATCAAGACATCTTAAATTGAGAAATGAGCCATCTAAAGAGCTAGATTACAAGAAGAAATGAAAAGAACAATGATGGAAGATAGATATTATAGGAAGCAAGGGACTTTTGTGAAATTCAATGAGCCCCAATTTGATTAGGGAAATCATCCTCGTTATATAAACCCATACATTCCGAGGTGGCAGAACCACCCCCAAATTCTATTAGTGTAATAATGGAGGGAATCATTTAAAACATCAAGACCAAGCTGAATTTCAATATGATGAATCCAGTTCATGGGATTCCAAATTGGACAAAATCATGGATAAGCTCATAGATATGGAAGAGAACCAGAAGAGATTGGAAAAGAAGTTTGAACAAGTAACAGAAGATCATGCATCTTCTATTCACAATTTAGAAGTTCGAATAGGCCAGCTTTCCATGGAATTTTGTGGGAAAATTGTGGAAAATTGTCTGCACAGTATGAAAGTAAATTTAATAGAGCCATGTTAGACTATCACACTTAGGAATGGGTGGAGCTAAAAGAACCAGCGAGAAATCAAGCTAATCCCAACCTTATAGAAGACCAAGAACTCAAAAAAAAAGGATAAAGGAAACGATGGAAACCCCTTATACTATCTGTCAGATCTTAGTACACCATGTTTAAGCATCAACAAATCTAGGATAGATGTCCATGCAAAGAACCCTACCCTTTGGATTGATGATGATGAACAGACATTCAACATGAACATTGTATTTAAGAATCCAAAGGTTAGTAGCTCATTTAGGATAATTGATTTGTTTGAATCTTCTGAGGAATGTGAGGATGAAGAACAGATGACAACGGACACCTAGTTTGAAGCATCTATGGAAGTATCTATTCAAAAAGCTAAAAAAGATGAGGAGATGAGGGCGAATGAGGAAGACCCAAGCAGAGAACAACTCACCCTCTTATCGAGCAAACTACTGGATTCTATGGAAGATTCAAGGAGTTTTGTTATTCCCTGTTTTATTAATAGTTCGCTCGAAAAAAGGACATTACTAAGCTTTATTGGTTTTCTTAACTTATCAATATTTTCCTTTTGATCATTTTGTAATTTGTAGCTTACTCACAGGCTACAAATTTGATATTGAACGAAAAGGGTGGAAGCAAGTCATTCATAATTGATCCTGGCTGAGTTTTACAGGATGAAGGTCAGCTAATGACCATAAATTAGCACATTTAGTAGTAGATCTAAATTGTTGTGTAGTTAGGTTTGTTTTAAATTCTTAAATAAGTCTTGAATGATTTGGAATTGTTTGGAGTGCTAGTTCTTTTGCTCTCTTGAATCACTTATAAAATAGGGAAGCACTCTGGATGTCAAGCAGATTTGGTCCCAAAACTATTGCCATCACCACCTCCATATCCATAAGATTTATGTCTAACCCACTTTTTCCATTCGTTAATTTTTCTTTCCTAAATTAGCCTTCAATTCTATTTTGTCTTTGTGTTTATTTTTATTATTTTATTTTAATTTTATTGTTCATTTTATCTGTTTTTTTACTTTAATTTTTGTCTTTACCGTTTGTTTATATGTTTATGTATCCTTCCTTCTCACATTGAGGATAATGTAATGTTCAAGTGTAGGGAGGAGATTGTGTGTTTTATTTTGAATGTAATTTTGCATACTGTATGATAGTATTAGGTTACATTGTGTGAAATGTGTGAATGTGTCAATGGCTTAGATTAAGTGAAATTTATTTAATTTTGGACATAGTCTATTAGGTTGTGAACGATCATTAGCTTGTGAAATTAGTGAATTAGGGGGCCTTTAAATGAATATACAGCCTAATTAGGACTTAGTGTAAATTTAGCATCCTTTAGATTGTCAGATTCATTCATAAATTAAGGTCTTTTAGGTTAAGTAGCTTAAATAATATTTTTCATGAAAACAAATAGTAAAAAATGTTAGTTTAATAAATTGCTATTCCGTTGACCTTCGGGTTATGAATAAAGCTAGTATCCAGTTGAAAACGTGATAATAGCTAAGTAACCGGATCGACACGTATCACAAATGTGTGCCTTTGCGTCAAAAAGCTGTAATGACGTTTCAACCAAGCTGTATAATAAAAACATGACTTAGTTAAGTAATCAGGTCGACATTCATTACCATTGTTTGCCTTCAACCAAGCTGTATAATAAAAACATGACTTAGTTAAGTAACCGGATCGACATTCATTACCAATGTTTGCCTCCACATAAAAAGACTAAGTCTATGTTCAAAAATAAAATTTAAAAAAGTTATGTTTCATTAATAAACCTACCGAAATTGCAATAAGCTTGACTTTTCATGAAAATATACTTAGGAACAGTTACAAAGTCTGAAGGACCAAAGAATTATTAATATGTGTGCGCAATTGAAAAAGGTAAATAAATTAGCACTTAGATCCCGATTAACTTGTATATTTAGTTAAAAGTCTTTAAACATAGATTTTACATGTTAATGATTTAACATAACTGAATGATTGTGTTCAAGATAAAATTCATTTCATGAAGATCAAAGTCATTACTTCATTATTGCATTGCGTGTTTTGTGTTTGTTGTATGTTGTTTTGTTTGCTTGAGGACAAGCAAACGTTTAAGTGTGGGGATGTTGATAGTTGTGTAATTGCATATGTTTTAGGGTTGAATTTGCTATTTAGTTAGTGTGAATTTGAGTGGTGTGTGTGCATTTAGGTTTAATTATGTTAGTTTGAGTTTTTTAGTGTTTTTATGGGTTAGACTAAGTCTTTGAGCTTAATTGTTATATTTTTGAGGTATTTTGATGGATTTATTAGTGTTTCAGGGTAAACGGTGAAGAACAGAGAAGATTCGAGGAGTTTTCGAGCTAAAATACATAGGCCATAATCGTGCACAATGGCCACGATCGTGACAGAAGAGGAAGAGTTAGCAATAGCCAGGCTACGATCTTATACCAGAGGCCACGATCGTGATAGAGAGCGTCAAGTTAGGCCACGATCATGCACTTCAGGCGACGATCGTGACAGAAAGGTTAAAGTGCTAGTAACGATCGTGCCCTGTATTGAGCTGACACAATAACTCAATTTTTGAATAATTTTTTGGACCGTTTTGACCTCGAGTTTGACCTAGAGCTAGGACAGAATAAATATAACAATACCTAGCAGCCACCAGGAGTTTTTAAAAAGTTGAGACGATTATGCAAAGAGGGATATTCTACAAATAATCAGAGAGACACCTAAAGAGAGATCAAGCGATTGAGGAAGGAGACGAAGGAAGAGAGGGACAGAGATACATTTGACACGATGTATTTCTCGGAATAGGCAATTTTCTGTAGTTGCTACCGCTAAGATCCATTCCGACAGTATTTTCTATTTTTTATTTTGATTTCATTGATGTATGAGATTTGGATACTGACTAGGAATATTGTCATTGAGTGTTGATCTTTTGTCTAAACTCACCTTCAAGTTTTTTGTTCTTGATATTAATAAAATTTATTTGATTTTGTTTTGTTCCATTTATTTGTGATTCAAATTCAATTCTTCATAACTTGGCAACAAACTGAGAGGGTGAGACTGGTGAAAATCATCGATTTAGGCTAACGAGAGCTAGATTGATAGGTAGAGAGTTAAATCAAACTGATAGAGTCAAACGTAGATTCTCGGTAGGTTAATACAACTTTAGAACTAATTTAGGTTTAGACCCAATTACGGATCGAGAGATTGCAATTTCCATAATTTGAATTAGGGATTATTAATTAGAGTTAAGAATTATAACTCGAGAGAGAATAATTCACCCTAGGATTGTCTAGGCCCTTTAAGTCGGAAACTACATAATTAGGTAGATTTTCTTTATTTTCGAATTAATTCCCCCTTTCTCTCAATTGGTCACTTCTAGGTTAAGTTTCGGATTATTTATGTGAGCTGGCTATTTTGTTCATTCTTTTGGTGCTTTAATTTCTCATATTTGATTCTTGATTAATTTTAGTTTCTGCAGTAGTTGTTTAATTAGGTATTGCGAACTTAGCTGTCATTAGATTTTAGGACTAGTTCCCTTTCTTATAGGATTGGCACCTTAGGTACTACGCAAATGACCCGTGCGCTTGCAGTAATTATCAAGGTTATAAATAGTAAAACTTAGCGCGTGTAACCTTAAGCGAACATTATAGTAACATATTATTCAAATTTTTAAGAAAAGAATCTAATTCTATAAGATAAACCAGGATTCTCATACATATAGATGCTAGAATTATGGAGAAGGAAGGATAATGCAACACACCTAGAATCTATAAAAAGTAAAAGGTAGATCATGATAGTGAGAGAGAGAAAATTCAATTCGGGAACACAGACTTATGAACAATAGTGAGAACACAAAGGCTGAGTCAATATGCAAATGAAAAATAAGTGTTAAAATGAAAATCAAAGAGAGAGTAAGTGGAGTACCTATCTTAGAATGGTGTTCCTTAGTGTGCATTAATGGAACTTTCATAGAGGAACCATATACAACTAGTGAATCACCCCTCAAACAAGTTATTACATGGTAGAAAGAAGAAACCAGGCTAGGTGGTGTGACTAAGTGAGAAAATGATTGCGCATAACTATGCAACATAAACTACTCGTTTTACACTCGAAAACTGCAAGTAAACGGGTCGTGATTTGTAGTTAACAAGCAGATATTGATCCCATAGGGATTGATGCCCAAACATCAACTAATTCAGACAAATTTTTTTTTAAGAAATGAAATTGTTTAATGAAAATAATCTGAAAATTAAATTAAAATTAAAATACTAATAACGAACACTGAACAGTATCAAAATGTAGAAAAATCTGAATTCAAGAATCTAAAGACTAGAGATTACTTTTTTCCTATTTTCCCCCCTCCTATTTTATTAATCAAATTGTGTCTCACCTAAGATTTCTAAATGTATTAATTATCCTCTCTTAAGGTATAATTAATTGTCACTAATTGAATTAAAAGGAATCAATTAAATGATCTCCCAATCTACCCAATGACTCTACCAATTCAACTAGTTATTAAACTATCCTATGGGTGATCAATTGAATTCGCCAAGATCTCTCTTCTAACTAATCAATTAACATGATGATTACATGTCTATAGTTTACCAAGTCTCGTTGTACAATTCTACACAAACAATATTACTCACTCTCTCAATTTGTTGTAAGATAACAAATAAAATCAACAATCATCAAAGACACTTTCATTCAATTCAATAAAATAAGAGTTCTAACAAAATAGTTCAAAAGCAATACCTAGACTAAATTAGTCAATCATGGTCTCCATAATATCATCAACACACAAATAATCCATCTTACAAAGATTAGAAGAAAGAAAAACACAAAAAATTGGATAAAAGGAACTTCTTCTCTTCTTTGCCAAAATCTGGAATTTTGGATGTTGATGTGCTATTTTCCCCAATCTTAATGATAATCTTTAACTTTAATCCTTCTTCAAGGCTAGAAACTTATGTTCTTCACTCAAGGATGGCATTTCTATAGAAGGGTTCCATCTCCCTTTAATGATGGAGGCTTAATTATCCTTTAATCGTCCAAAAACCTTAAGTTTAATGAAGCCCTACATAATGACTCGAATTATAATTCCCACGATCATGGGAATTTTCCATAGATAGACTCCTCTTTCCTTCTCCTTTTTGATCTTTAGCTTAATCTCCAAGTTGTTCCACCTTCCTTCCTACATAAAAATAGACTATTCTTACCCTAAATTAACATCAAACATAAAAAAACAATCATTGAAATCAAACTAAATGAAAACATATAAAATGAATCCTAAACTACAATAATAATCAATAATTATGCAAAAAAAAGCATGCCAATTACTTAGAAAAACATAAACTAATGCATAACTATCAACATCCTCACACTTAAATCTTTGCTTGTCCTTAATCAAAATAAATACAACCGATCAATTTTATCACTTCATTTTCACAAAGATCAAAGCATACAATTCCTTAAATTTAAGCTAACTCAAATATTAAGTTAATACACATATCATGACTACTTTTTCATTGGTGTACACAAGCAAACTCAACAATTGGCACCATCACTCAAAGATAAATATAGATGCAAAATGAATCTTCCTCACAGTTTTCACTCATTTCTCTCAAGTGTTTGATGGTTAGTGTTTCTCTCAAACTTCCTATAGGAAACTACACTACTATAGGCTTGCTAATATACCAATTCTCCCCTGCAATGATTGCATGCATAAATAGATCAAAAAAACTTATTTAGGGTTGTAATGTAGTAAGGGTTATGTGGGTAAAGAGGGAAAAAGGGTTAAACATAAGCATTCGTAAAGTAAAAAGCGGATAAAATGAGATAACAAAACATAACTCCAAGATATACAAATATAACTAATATTCTGCACTTATTGATGTTGCTCACTTATTCTTCCTTTTTCTTTTCTTTTCTTTCCTTTTTTCATTCTTTTTTTCCTAAATACGTGGAAGAACTATGAATCAAAATAGCAATATATATACTGTAATCCATAGGTAGAAATATACTTAACTCATCTCGGTAAAATTTTCACAACGATCTCAACTAATGTATTACTTAATACCCTATTAAGCTTGTGAATGGGTAGGTTAATGGGGTTTAAGATTTTAAAATTTTGGGTATTTTCAGGAAACAAAAGGTTAAGGCTCAATGAGGGTAATAAGCGATAATACAAAGGGTAGGTCATTTAAGCCAAAGGATAACACAAAAAGGGCTTAAATCATCTCTATTAAGCATGCATCCAGTAGACTCAAACCGATTCAAAGCAAATTCTGAAGGTAATAACCTAAGGAAGTATCACTCAACAAATAAATAGAATGACTATAGATGGAGTCATATGGCACAATCCTTACATTGGCTTAAATGAAAACTCATTATGCATCTCTGCACTACCTCATTGCTCAAATGTCAATTTGTGACTAAGCTTATGTAACCAAAGACTTTTCATCACTCTATATGGTTCACTTTCTACTCAAGTAGCCCAATTCGAGTTCAAGCATGCATTCAATCTAATTCCAACTAGCATGACCGAATCTTATGACAATATCCGTCAGAATGATTTAAATGCAGTTCTATTGCCAACACAAAGCACATGATAGGCCTAAACATGCATCCTATTTAACAAAATGCGAACAATGCAACTGAGAAGGTCAATGTCACCTCCCCACACTTAAAGTTCACATTGTTCTCAATGTGAAAAGTCAACCGCTGAAAAAGGAAAAATGACCTCAAACCAAACAAAAGAAATTGAAACAAACAAATGACATCAAATCAAACAAAAAATGGTAGCAAACCAAACAAAAGAAAATGAAATGAAACCAAACAAAAAATGAAATTAAAACAAACAAAAGAAATAAAAATTTTAAAAGTAAAGGGTAAGAAAAGCTTATTGAGATGATGGTGGCGATGGCGTTGGTGAAGAAGCATCAAAATTATTCCTTCCACAGAAATTAAGGAACCTCTTCTTCAAGCTGCGTTGCTCCTTATGGACTTGCCGCATTTGGGTCTCGAGCTCATTGAGCTAGGATGTCATTTGTTGTTGGTTAGAGGCCATCTGGTTGAGAATTTTTAAAATCAGTCGACCTTCGCTGCTTCCTCTACTAGCTTCAGGACTGCTTAGGATATGGAGGGTTAGGAAGCAGCTGTACTGGTGCCCTTCTTGTTCCTTACTGTAGTACGCGTATATGGAACTGTAAAATCTTAGACATCTCAAATACGATATGTCAAACATATCGTGTGGCATTGTTCGCACCTCCCCCATATCAAGGTTATAAAATCAGGCTAAAGCAGTAAGAAAATGAGACATTCTAAAATATGAACTTTTTTTATTTACCACACTCACTATTGATCGAAAATTTCTAAAAGGTGTGTTAATTTTAACTTTTTGATTTATACACCACAAAAAGAAAAGTTCTTTGGCCGAGAATTTATTGCTTTCAGTTTTGTTAAACATAGTTAAACACATAAATTTGTGCAAAAATAAATGCTCGGCACTAAGGATGAAAAAATTTGGTGCATTCCGAGAGTCAGAGTTTTCTTCCCCAGTTAGAGTTTCCAATAATCATCCCAATAAAAGTCATCATGATCATCTAAAACTTTAGTGTTTGGCAAATCAAAAAGACCACGTATGACAGTATAATCCAATTTGTAAATAGCACCGAATAGCCTAAACTAGAAAGTGTTCATTTTAGTACTATATCGGACTGTGGTGAAAAACTCTATGGTCATCATAGGGATACGTCATAAAAAACCTATTCTAACCTATGTTTGTAGCTAGTTGCTCTATTTTCTACCTCACTCCTATGGTTTCTAACAATTCAAAATCAAAATACCTAGAAGTGACTAGTTCTTTATCCCTAAGGTCACGGAAACACGTACCTTCTTCCTCGAGTAAATTGGAAATAGAGAACGGTAAGCTGCCGCTAAATCGCACTTACCTTCACCGAGGACTTCACGGTGCAATTCATCAATCGGTTCAGTCGATTTCTAAACCATCATCTTCCTTGGTGCCATTGTAAGAAGAAAATCTACAAAAATAAGTGAAAGATGAGTGAAATTAAGTTTTAGAGAAAGAGAGCAAAATCTTACACAAATCCTTGTGTTTTTTAATGATTAATGCATGAAAAGATAAAAAGATTGTAAGATTAATGAAAAGAGATGAAGAAAATACCAAGAATTAGAGGAAAATGAAGAGTTTAAAGAGTGGGGGAGAGAATTTCGTGGGTTAGATAGAGAGGGAGTGAACTTTTGAAGAATGGGTGAAAGAAAAAAAGGGGAGGAAAGGTTAAATTTTGCTCCGGATGGAATTCCCATGATCGTGGGAATTCCCATAATTCCCACGATTGTGGGAATCAATGTAATTCCCATGATCGATTCTCAAGACTCCAAACCTTCTTCCAAGCTTAATATTAGTTCTCCATGATCCCACATCCTAAAAAAGCATCAAATTATTATTATCATCAAGAATTTTGAAAAGAAAAAAGTTGAAAGTCAAACAAAAACCAAATTAAACATTAATCAAACTCAATTCAAACACAATCCTAGTTGAATACATCAAACAAACAACTAAACAAAGACAACCAAAAGAAACTAAACATGCTAAGTTAAGGTCATTAACTTGACCATTCCTTATATATTCATGAAAGAGCGGACGATAGGAAAGAGATAACTTCCCTTTCTTGTGGATATGTCCCCCCATATTATAGCTTGCAGTGATGCCTATTGACTTTGAATGTTTTCCCCTTGTCATTTTCCAGCTCCAAAGCTCCATGGGGAAACACTTGAAGAATTTTGAAGGGCCCACTCCATCTTGACTTGAGCTTTCTGAGAAATAGTCGAAGTCTTGAATTAAACAAAAGTACCAAGTCTCCACTTTTGAATTCCTTCTCTTTTATGTGGCCATCATGCCACTTCTTAGCCCTTTCTTTATATAGCTTGGCATTTTTATAGGCATCATACCTTAACCTATCCAACTCGTCGAGGTGTAACAATCATTTTTCTCCTGCCAACTTCTAATCCATGTTCAATTTCTTAATTGCCCAATATGCTCTATGCTCCAACTCCAATGGTAAATGGCACACCTTGTCATAAACAAGTCTATATGGTGTTGTGCCTATGATGGTTTTGAAAGCTATTCAATAAGCCCACAGTGCGTCATCTAGCTTTAATGCCCAATCTTTCCTCGAAATTACCACTATCTCTTCCTAAATCTTTTTCAACCCTCTATTCACCACCTCCACTTACCCATTAATTTAGGGGTAGTACGAGGTAGCCACTCTATGATGAACATTATATCTTCTCAAAAATTTCTCAAATAGTTTGTTGCAAAAATGACTCCCCCCATTGCTTATGATTGCTCTAGGTACCCCAAATCTAGTAAAAATCTTCTTAATAAACTTTTGAACTACCTTACCATCATTGGTTAGGGTGGTGACTGCTTCAACCCATCTAGAAACATATGCAACTCCAACCAAAATAAAGGTGTTACCTTCGGAGGATGGGAATGATCCCATGAAGTCCAAACCCCATACATCAAATATCTCTAACTCCATTATGTTCGAAAGTAGCATTTTATCTCTCTTCGATATGTTGCCCACTCTTTGACATCTATCACACTTGAGCACAAAATCTAAAGCATCCTTAAATAGAGTCGGCCAATAAAATCCACACTCTAAGATTCGTGCGGTAGTCTTGTTAGCTCTATAATGCCCTGCATACAGTGAGCTATGACATTATGTTAAGATTTCAGGCATTTCATCTTCAAGGACACACTTGTAAATTAAATTGTCAGCGGAAATCTTATAAAGTACATATTCATCCCAAATATAACGAGAGCATTGAAATAGAAAACACTTCCTTTATTGATATGACAGATCGGGATGGAAGAATACCACCTGAAAGGTAGTTTGCAATATCTGCAAACCAAGGAAGGAAAGGGTTATATACCAAACAAGCATAATCAATAATTTTATTTTTAATAACTATTAACTTCTACAAACTCATTCCTAGTACTTATAGACCAAATAAGCATAATCAATAATTTTATTTTTATCTTGATTCTAACTTTTTATTTTCATTCCCATATTTTTATTTCGATTTTTTCGTTACTTATTACCAAACGAGACTCTATAGTTATAGTAAGAGAAGGAAAAAGATTTATTAGGCAAGACTAGACTTGATATATTTTCAGATATAATGTATATTTAATTTTTAAATGAACGTGTTTTATTTTTAAAAAATAAATGAAGAAAGAAAAAAAACTGCAGGGGCAATTGTTTGGGATATTAAGGAGCATGGGCTGAACTAACAGCTTAACGGGCCTTACATAGATGTCTCGCATTGTTCTTTTGAAACCAGTAAACCCTAGTTGTGTATCTCCAAATCTTCGATTTCATTTTTACTTCTTCAGTGTCTCTTCTGCAGCTACGATTCTTACCCTTTGCAACCAACAATACAATTACAATTTGTCCAATTCACAAATCACCTTCAAACCCTACATTGGTTACTCAACGGCAATCATGGCCACCAACTACGACTACGACGACGCTCCCGCCAGCTACAACGATCAGGCCACCGGCCTCGGCTACGACCCCAATTTCGTGCCCGACTCGGTGAAGTCGTTCGTAATGCATCTATACCGCCACATTAGAGAGAAGAACGTGTATGAGATTCACCAGATGTATGAGACCTCATTCCTGACCCTCTCCGACCGTCTCTTCAAGGACACACCTTGGCCCTCCGTCGACGCCGTCGCTCACCACGTCGACAACGATCATGTTTTCTGCCTCCTTTACCGCGAAATGTGGTTTCGTCACCTCTACGCTCGTCTCTCTCCTACGCTTAATCAGAGGATTGACAGCTGGGATAATTATTGTAGTTTATTCGAGGTAAATTTAATTTTGAATCTGTGAGTTGGTTGCTTGAACTGTATTTTTGATGTTTCTCTCTGTTTCTGTGTATGCCTTTTGGCGTTGTTATTGTAGGTAGTGCTGCATGGAGTGGTGAATATGCAGTTGCCCAATCAGTGGTTGTGGGACATGGTGGATGAGTTTGTTTACCAGTTTCAGAGCTTTTGTCAGTATAGGGCTAAGATGAAGAACAAAACTGAACAGGAAATTGCCCTTTTGAGGCAATTTGACCAGGTACAGGTTGCTCTACATTAAATTGCTATTTTGTACCATTTTGTCCTTTTAATTTCGTGATTGTGAAAGAACGATGATAAATTTATCGGACTTGTTTCTTTGACAATTGAACCACCGCATTATTGCAATAGCAAGACAACTATTCAAACTGCACAAGTGATATACGCTGTGTTTTTATGCTTTTTTGTCATTGGATTCATAAGAATTATGCTTATTGGAATATTTTGATTTCAGGCTTGGAATGTCTACGGAGTGCTCAACTTCTTGCAAGCACTGGTGGAGAAATCAATGATCATTCAGATTTTGGAGCAGGAGAAAGAAGGTCTTGAACAGTTCACTGCAACAGATGGGTATGATTACAGTGGTGGGAGTAACGTCTTGAAGGTGTTGGGATATTTCAGCATGATTGGTTTGTTGAGGGTTCATTGCCTCTTAGGGGACTATAATACTGGCTTGAAGTGCTTAAAACCGATTGACATTAGTCAACAAGGAGTTTACACCATTGTCATAGGAAGCCACATTACGACAATATACCATTATGGGTTTGCCAATCTAATGCTGCGAAGGTATAACTACTTATTCATTGGAATACTATTCCATTTTTCAAATATTTTACATATTAACTTTTCAATAGCTTTGAATGATGTTTGCATTCCTATTATTCCTCTTATTTGGACTCTCCATCAGAGTGAGTATATAGTTTGGTAGCTATATTTCACATTCACAATCTATAATGTTGCTATTATTCCTCTTATTAAGACTCTCCATCCGAGTGACAAAATAGTTTGGTAGTTATATTTTACGTTCACAATCTGTAATTTGTACTTCTTCTATTTACCTAAACTTTGGGCATTTGGCTAGCTTAGTAATTCCTTTTGAGTGAATGAGCTAAACATCATTGTATTTTAGTTTCTATTTCCCAAATGTTAGATTATCTTATATTGAATGAACATGAAATATTAAAGGGTTTATAAGTGGTAAGGGAAAACTATTCAAATGACTAGTTTTGGTCATTTTGGCAATGGTTGACTAAAATTTAATGCCTATTAATGGGCTCTACACTCTAGTCATATTAAAAATTTTACTATGGTATCAGAGTAGGTTTGGTTCGGATTGTTAATTTCCTGGTTGTTCGTCTGGATGTCCAGCCCTAGGGGCCCGATCTAGTTACCGTTGCATTTATTTTAAGTGCCAACTGAATGTGCAGTCCCAGTTGCACTTGAAGGGGGTGTTAGAGTATCCCATATTAACTAAAAATGAAAATGTTAAAGGATTTACAATTAATAAAGGCCAACTATCCAAATGACTAGTTTTAGTCATTTTAGCAATGATTGACCAAAGCCCAATTCTTGTTAATGTGCTCTACACTCTACCCATATTAAAAATTCTAATATGGTATCACAACAGGTTTGGTTCGGATTATTAATTTTCCGGTTGTTCATCTGAATGTCCATATTAAAATTTTTAATATGGGTTAAGTGTAGAACTCATTAATAAAAATTGGACTTGGGTCAACTATTGTCAAAATGACTAGAACTAATCATTTGGATAGTTGGCCTTTACTACTTATAAGCTCTTTAACATTTTTAAGTTTAGTCAATATGAGATACTCTAACATTCCCTTTCACGTGCAAGTAGGACTGGATATCTAGTTATCACTTGAAATAAACGTAGTGGTAATCAGATCGGGCCATTGGGACTAGACATTCAGACGGACAAGTGAGAAATTAATAATCCAGACCAAACCAACTCTAATATTATATTACAATTTTTAAGATGGTTAATGTGTAGAGCCCATTAACAAAAATATGGGATACTCTAACACCAAATATCTCGAGGTTTAGTTTGATTTAGTTACGTCTCATACTTTCTTTTAAAACTAATTATACATTTCAAAATGAAATCATTGAACGACACAAAATGAAGTGGAAATTGATTTTTTGGTATGTTAATATGGTTCTGTGGGGTTGTTTTGTTATATTTTCATTCTTATTCATCTTGTTCTTGTTGTACATCCAGGTGTGGTTTTGATGTTATTACATAGTGCTAGGGATGGCAACTGGGCCCGCCCTGCCTTGAAGTCAACAGGCCAGGCAGGTTGACTGGGCATCGGGCCCAGTTTTTTGAAAAATCAGGCCTTGAGCTCTATATGCCCAGGGTCAGCTCAGCCCTAGACCAACTCCTATAAGCAAAACAACGTCGTTTTGCATGTTTAATTTATAAAAAATTCGAGTGGCCCCAGTTAGGTTCGGGCTCGGGCTTGCTATCTTGAACCTCGCCTGGACCTCAACAGAAGGGCTTGGGCCTGGGTAGGCCTGGCTTTGACTTGGCTCATTGCCATCCCTACTTAGTGCTTTCACATAGACATCTTAGGGATAATCAAGTCCCCTCTGCATCTGTCTTGCAATGTACATTATAGTAAAATAATGAATCAATTTGGTGGAAATTTTATTAAACTAATCTCCATATTAGGCAAAACATTTTTCCTACAAATAAGTGAGTGCAGGTGACCTGTTAGGCTCCCTCTTTGTACCGTGCTCCTTGTTTCCGAATTTTTTCCTAACTCAAGAAGGGAACTTAATTCTATGTTCATTGTTCTTTGTTCTTGATTCTATGTTAATGCTCAGCATAAAATGCGCTGTATTCCAATTAACAAGTTCTGCAATTTGTTTCTTTGAGAACATTCTCGTGTGTCTTTATTTCTTCTCCATTTTTGAGCTTTTCAAACATCATAAATTTTTTGAAGGTACGTGGATGCTATTCGTGAATTCAATAAAATTCTCTTGTACATTTACAAGACTAAGCAGTATCATCAGAAGTCTCCTCAGTATGAGCAGATTCTTAAGAAGAATGAGCAAATGTATGCCTTACTGGCAATTTGTATTTCACTTTGCCCTCAAGTGAAGCTTATAGAAGAGACTGTGAACTCACAATTGCGAGAGAAGTATGGAGAAAAGATGATTATAATGCAAAGATATGATGATGAGACTTTTGCTATTTATGATGACCTCTTTTCATATGCATGCCCCAAGTTCATTACTCCCTCTGCTCCTAGTTTTGAAGAGCCTCTAGTGAATTACAACCAGGTATATACTACCATCTCAAATGTGCAAAATCACCATGGAAAGTTATGATAAGAAGCTTATAACTCAGCATATTCCCTTACCGTTTCCCTTTCATATTTTTCTGCTAATATCTGAAGAACATCTGTGTTAAGATTCCTTCCCGCAAGAAAATAGTGATTGAGCATCAATTTCTTTATAAGTTATGATATTCTCTTTCTAATAGATTTTTTTAAAGTTAAAAATCTTGTGAAAGTTTAATAAATTGTATTTTGTAATACCATATCTGTAATTTCTTTTCTGTTTTCTCGATTAATTATGTAATATGTTAAGCTGGTTCGCAGGTTTGCTTGACAATCATATCTGCCTAATTTTCTTCTTCCCAATGTTACGCACCTGAATTGTATGTAACCCTTTTTGATATCATTTTCGTATCACATTTAGGATGCATATAGATTGCAGTTGAAGCTCTTTCTATATGAAGTGAAACAACAACAGTTGCTAGCAGGAGTTAGGACTTTTTTGAGAGTTTTCTCCACTATCTCTCTGGGGAAGCTTGCTGACTACATGGAGGTGGACGAACCTACTCTGAGGTTACCTTTTATAATCTATACTATCAAGGGATAATGTCCTTGTTCGAATATTTTTATAGAATGATATCGTATGTTGCCCATTGCAGAACCATCCTGATGACTTACAAGCACAAGACTCATGCTGTTGATTCTGAGCGGAAGATTATTTCTAATGCTGATGTTGATTTCTACATTGATGATGTATGCATTTTTTTCATTAATTAATAACTTGTCAAAAGCTTATTTTAGGATCTTTCTGACAGTTCTCGATTTTTTGGAGACTGATGCTTCGAACAATTGCTATTGATTTCTTTAACATTAACTCTCAAAATGAACAGCCTTCTAGGTGTGTAATGACAAACATTGTTGTCTTTTGTTGGCCGACCCCTTGACTTTCTTTATTGGCAATGCTTTATTAGCAACACATTATGCACGTAATTAAAGTGTCAATTCATGGTAAATGTTTCCGACTGTCATTGATCTTTGAATTATATTCATGATGTGCATATGTTACATTTATATGTGTACAGATCATAGTATCTTTTGTTAATTGAGATTTAATGGAAACATTCCTGGTCTTTGTGCTGACGTGAGCTTCTGTTGCTACAGGACATTATTCATGTTGTTGAATCCAAAACAGTGAAACGTTATGGTGACTACTTTTTGCGGCAAATTGTTAAGGTATGCCTTTTACTCAGTTAAGTATTATCCTTTTTGTTTTATTTTTAGGTCAACCGTGTACCGCCTACATATGCAATCTTCCTTGTTTAAACAGCTTGAAGGTGTGATAAATGATATGGATCGGATACAGCTGGACTGAGGCACAGAACATTTATAGAAGTATGCCTAAGCCTCTTGATGTTCCTTCTCTTGATGTTCCTTAAATTAACAGATTTCGTTTTTCTATTGGCTGTTTCCTCTTGTTATGTCAATCGAATTAGTTAAACCAATTTAGCATTGGTCATAACAGCGAGCTATGAACTTGGCTATTTTAGAATGTTAAAATCTCTTGCTTTTCTGTTCAGCTATGTTTCTTACTAGGAAAAGTTACAAAATGTCTTTTTATTTTCATAATATATCATAACTTTCTTATTTTTTTAAATTATTTACCATAATCACTCTTGATGGATGTGATGATTATTCTTTTTCATTTTGATTTCTATACTTTTTGTCAAAAGCATAAAGTATTCAATCTTTATTAGTAAACAAAAATTCCTTTAATGTACATATTAAAATTATCAAATGACAAATGCATTGTGTTATTTCCTAAATTACACTTTATATGGTTTAAAGAAATTCATGGTCTACAACATATTATCAAACTTTTGCTATTGAACAAACTTTTTATTTGTTTACTATATGTTTATTTGTTTCTATCTATATTTTATTTTTATTTGTAAATTCAGTATTTTTTGTTTAAATTTTTAGTTTTGATTTTTTTTAGCTATTATAACTTGTGAAAATTATAAAAATTATAAAAATGGCTTTGGTTTTGGTTTTTGTTTTTATAATATAATTTATTATTCATTAGATATATTATTTAATTATTCAATATTAATTATTAATAAAATTATGAATATTTTAATTTAAAATTTTTAAAATATATAAATTTAAAATAACAATTTAAAACATATGTTCAAAATAAATATCAATTTATGAATAAAATTTAATTATTTAAATATTTATTTTAATAAAAAATTTACTAATCATTTGTCAATAAATATTACATAAAAGATTAAAAAAAATTTTAATTCATTCTCTTAGGGTATTAATCAGTCCCATATACAAGCTTTGCAATTTAGTTTTTATAGACTCAGTTGATTAAACTCTTGATTCAAATATTTGTAATGAATGGTAGAGGAGAAGATGAAAACCCAAAACTCAAAAACCAAGTGATTGTACAATCCTGATATACACATCAAGTAATGGGTGGGTAATAATAGATAGGGATGGCAAAAAAATCACAACCCAATCCAACCCAGCTTGAAGTCAACCAGGTTAGACCGAAGTGACCAGGCTTTGTGATGGGCTTAAGCTGGGCCAAAATTTGAAATTGTTTTTAAAAATTAAAAAATAAATTTAATCAATCTCAAATTAAGACCTAAAGTTTGGGTCCAAATGAGGTTTGACCTGGCCTAATTCATTGCCATACTAATGGAGTCTAGTGCCGGCAATTTATGCTTGCATAGAAATAATACCAACACCCGTATCTAATGCACAAGAAACCTGTGACAGAAGCAAGAGTAACACATTTTGATACAAAAACATCTGATAGAAATAATCATTTAGTTTTATATTATTTGTTGCGTTCTGATTAGGCCTAGGTGATGCTAAATGCCTGAATCTAAGGGCTAAAATCCATTCTATGGTCCTGCTGGAGCTTTATAGGGTTTACAAACTCATAGTTTGGTGGCCAAATGGTGATTGATAACTTCAAATCTTTCTATTCTGTAGTTAGAAAGGAAAATGATTCAATGTATAAATACTAATTTTGCTAAATTACAAAATTTTTTATGTTCTAGTTACTTATGACTTACGATCACCATATGTTCTTTGTAATTCTTACAATTACGTAAATGTTAGATTTTATATATTAAATTAAATGAATTGCAAGACCAAAAAATATTGAAAGATCAAAAGAAAAATAAATCTTTTGGTGTATAAAGCCTTCATATCTTAAAGTCAATCAAGTATAATCTTCTAATCCTTATCTATTAAGGCTACATTCAGCCTTCCAATAAATGTTCCATTTCCATTTAATTTGGTCCAAATATTGTTCCTCTCCCTTACATGCAGACAGTTTGTTGTTGCTATATTTTTTTTTCCCAAATATTGTCTCTCTCCCTTGCATGGTTTCCTTGTCATCTCTTCTTTTGCTATAACATTTGTACTTGATTTTGATCAAAAGTTTTGGACCTAATAGGAGAGGACTTATCTTTGTAGAACTATAAGTATTATTATGTGTTAAATTTTTATCAAAGTGTATATGTACATGTAAATGTCCATGGATAACATAAATAATCATATATGTTGATTATTTCAAATGGGTGAGTATATTCTTTTAATAGAGATTTCTAATCATGGGTGAGTATATTCTTTTAATAGAGATTTCTAATCCAATACCGGACATTATACCAACGGAGACTTTTAATTTTAATTTGATATAAAATAAAGAAACAATTTGTGTTAAAGGATTCAGTTCATTGTGAAGCAATATTTGGAGTCACTTTAACATATCTAGATCAATCAACGAAATAGAAAAGGTTAAATATAATATTGTCACAAAAATGTTAGCTGGGAGTTTAAAATAGGAAATCTCTCATTTGAAGAGACATATGAAGTCACGCAACAAAAGAAAGATTATATCAAGAGGTCAAACATTTTAACCCTAATTTATTGAGAGGGAAGAGTGAAATGATTGCCATAACTTATGACAAAAACAAATATAAGTTTTCACTAACTAATACAATCGGTGGTGATGAACAACCACCTTCTACAGTTGATAGCAAAAAATTTAGGATGTTTGTCACCTCATACAATCAACCTTTAAGATCCTTACTCAAATTACCTTGAAAAAAGAAAATTTCAAGATATAAGAGAATCAAAAGAAAGAAATATTAAAAAAGTTGTCAAGTATTAACATATGAGTTGCCATAAGATCAAACATGTGGGTAGCTAATAATCAAAAGAAGGATTATAAGGCGGTAATGACACGATACATTGACATTGACTATCGATTATCTTGATCACACAACTACTTCTATATAGTTCATATTACATCCAATAATTACCGATTGAATGACACATGATTAAATAAGTCATAAGTAGTATCAAAATATAAAAATCCCTATACAAGATAACCTTGGAGATCTCAAGTTAAAGGATCACTCATATAATTATCACAATGAGAATTTCCATAGACATACAAGTAATGTTTCAAATGGATTACACATATCAAGTAAGTTCAGTGAACTTGTTCTCTAATAAGCACCAACATGTTAGTTTAAGTATCTCCATACTTTATGGTTCGCATAGGGTAATGGTAATAGGATTGAAAATGAATAGTGAGGAATGAGAACAGATATTATCATTGTAATTATGATAATTGATTAAGAAGAAAGAATGATTACCATTACTATTAATAGTAGTTGGTTTGTAAAAAAATTGAGAAATAAAAATGTATTAGATTTTAATTAATTAATTAATTATATTTTAATTAATTATATTGTAACTAATTAATTGATTATTTTTAATTAATTATAATGTATTTAATTAATAAATATATATTAATTAATTAATTAAAATATTTTAATTAATGAATTAATTATATTTTAATTAATTTTATTGTAACTAATTAATTAACTATTTTAATTAATTATAATGTAATTAATTAATAATAATAATTTAATTAATTATATTGTAATTAATTAATAATAATATTTTAATTAATTATGTTGTAAATATTTATATTTTAATTAATTAATTAATTAATTGCAATATTTTAATTAATGAATGAATTATGTTTTAATTAATTATATTGTAATTAATTAATTAATTTAATTAATTGATTGTATTTTAATTAATTTATTTTATTTTATTTTATTAATTAATTATATTTTGATCAATTAATTTAATTTAATTTAATTTATTAATAGTTTTTAATTAATTATTATTAAAAATATTTTTAAAAAAGAGTCACTACTAAAAAATGAGTTTCATTCCTCTACTAGATGGAGGTAGGAAGGATTCCTCAAAAATGGGATGTCCAACTATTACCTCTATAATGATAATCAACAACAACCACTCACTTTTCATTCCTTACCCATTAACTCCTTCCCAAACTCATCAACCAAGCACCCCTTAGTCTATAAGATCAACTATTTCCTTCATAAGAAAAAAACATAACATGTGATAGCTTTTTTTATGTTATCTTAATATTCAATCCTAATATAATAATGAATAAGAACAATTTAGGGATAATACATAAATGCAATATTATTATAATTTCATTTGCAATATATAACTATCTCATGGACTTTATCATATATATCTAAACATGTATAAGATAAAAAAATCTTTAAATAATTGTTATTAAACTACAACTAAAGTGATTAGCTGTAGAATATAAACTAACAGTATGTTTTTCCTACATTGGTGAGTATAAACCATTTTTTATTCTTTATTACGAGAGAGTGTTTACTACGACTTGAGTAGCTTCTCTATGGGTCCTTTGTAAAGGACCTGGGTTAACTTCACGCAAGCGCCGCTAGCCTGCCTGGTTAGGTCCAAGTCTAGTGTAGTGCGAGCCATTGATTTAAGTTGGGTTATCTCCTTTTCTTTTGAGCCGAATTTGTTCATTTTTCCACGAAAGGGTTATTATTTGAGTAGGTCTTTACACATTTATATTTATTCTCAACCGTTTCAATCTTCTGCTCCAATTATTTTATTCCAATATATATGGATGAGATTTAATGGAACATGATAAAAACACCATAGTTAGAACAACAGATCTAATCCTAATTCTATATATTGATTTTGCAAGTCATTCTTGCCATAGAGACTTTTGCTAAACCTAATAAGACTTTCTTTAGGCAACGATATTTCTACGAGTTCCAATATTGGGAAATTGGGTAAAGATCCGATCCCGACCACAGCTGAACAATTACAAAACTTTTTTGCAATCTTTTATTTCCCGAAAACCAAAATCTCTTTAATTTTATAAAATGATTAACACAAATTATAATAAAGCAGAAACTTAATTTGTACCTTATTTTGAATTTTGATCTTTATCTTGTCGTATCCCTCAAACCGTTCCCGAAACTGATTTATTTTAACCACCGTAGCCGCACAAAGGTCCAACCTCTAACGGTATCCACAAAATGAGTTGAGAGAGCTCTGTAACTCTTACAGAGAGAGTTAAGCAAGAAGTGCTAGCTTCATAGAGCTCAAGTCTATTTATAATAAACTTTGGACATTTTAGTAACTTAATTAAAATTAAATTCTAATTTTAATTAAACTTAATTAGAATTACAAAGAATTCTAATTAAATACCAATTGTGCCCACATAAGATTCAATATCTCATATTGATCCTTATTTATTAAATATCTTATATTTAATCATAAAGTTTCTCAAACTTTACAATCAAGTCCAACTTGATTAAATTAACTTTGCTCTCTTCAACCCATTCTATATATGAGACCCATTAGGTTCCCAAATATGTTGGCAATGATTATAAATTTTAATTATAATTCATAATTAAAATTAGATAAATTAAAATTTCTTTTAATTTATCTTTAATTCTCTAATTAAACAATTTAAAATCATAGATCAAGATTGACGTCTAGCAATGCATCATGACTACCTAAATATTTAAGAATGTCAAGTGGTTTTGACTAACCTTTCTGTGTATAATTTTTTCGTATAATTTAATCCTTTCATCATACAATGTTCCGATTAGACATAGAGCATGAAATTAATGTCTACTCTAGTTTGAGTCTAATCATATTAGTTCTCTGCCATTAACTATCGATTCAATTAATAACATTTGTAAACTATTTACAAAGCATCATTTCACCTTGACCAAGGATTTCCTGAATCAATACTAATTGAGAATAGCGAAACATTCTCCTTAATTACTTTAGGGTGATAAATCCTATCTTGATTACTCAACTACCTCCATGTAGTTCATGCTACATCCAATGACTATCGATTAAACGACCCATGATTAAATAGATCACAAGTAGTATCAAAATATAGCAGTCCCCATATAAGATAACTTTGATGACCTCAAGTCAAATAATCACTTATACAAATATCACAATGAGAATTTCATAGAAATACAAGTAATGTTTCAAATGGACTTCTTATATTGGGTCTGTTTAGTGAACCTGTTCTCTAGCAAGTACCCACACATTTGTTTAAATATCTCTATACGTTAGCCTATGAGATCGACTACTTCTTTCACGAGAAAAAACCAAACTTATGTTATTCTTTTTACGTTCTATTAATGTCCAATCTTAATAGAACAATGACTAGGAACATTTAGGAATAATATATAAATGCAATATGAATCTCATAATTATAATCTCATTATAACTTCGTATGCAATGTACAATTATTTCATGGACTTTGTCATATATATCTAAACATATACAAGATAAATGATACCGTTAAATAATTTTTCACTAAACTTCAACCAAAGTGATTGGCTATAGGGCATAAACCAACAATCTCCCACTTGCACTAAGCCAATCTTTTAAGTATTTCATACCATATCACCATATGACGATTATTCTACTACTAAAGTGGCTTAATGAGAGAATTCTATAAGCTTCTCTATAGTGAGCACTTGCTTAAATCTTACAACTCCCATCTTAATTATCATCATAATTAAGAAAATTTCCTAAACACATTCTTAGATCTTTGATGAGACATTAGCTCCTTATGCATGCCTAATGGCTCTAATGTTCTACAGTATATTATTGTCTTGAATAAATAAAAGAAACTTTATCAAGTTCACTAAAGAACTTATTCGTCCAATTAATCATTTCCACTGAATGAAAAATGTATTATGGCTTAATTAACAACCATTGCTACATTGGAACCTTTCCAATAAATGATATTGTTCTGAGTAAATAAATCTTAATTAGTATTTACTTTTAAAGTTATACTCTTATCATCTTGAACTCAAATATCAACTCACACATAGAGTAATAGATATCTTTAATATTTCATAAGTATCTAATATCTCAAATACTAAATATCTTTAGTACATTATCTATGCACTTGGACTTAGAATAAGTTAACAACATCTAATCTATCTCTATAGATCTAATTCTCATAATTAAGTTGTTACCTTTTCATATCCAACAAGAGTTGTTCTTGGACAATTACGTGTTTAACGATTGGAAGTTAAAATTGTTGTTCTCTGTGAGCAATATGTCTTCACATACTCCTACTGAAGAGGACAACAATACTCCCACTAACCTTCTTGTAGACGTCATAAATTCACAATCATCTCCAAAACAAACTCTTTGAATTCATCATGAAAGTGAATCTTTCAATATCTCCTATCCTTTTAACTATACATCAGGTGTATCATTAAAGGAACTAGTTCTAATTAGATGTATTGCCATGAGATTTGAACTTTTCAAATTTCATCTTACTCATATTACTTATCTTGAGAACCATTCTCCTATAAGTATACATTGAATTAAATAATTTGTTCAATGAATCTATAAGATTATATCCAATCTTTTGGAAATCTCATAACCTTTTATTATCCAATTTAGTTCTAAACTTAATAGATAATGTATGCTTCAACCAAGCATCACATTCTTGAATCATTAACTTTGAGTCTTTCAAAGACTTAGCATTTCATATCTAATATGAAATCTTGCTAATTGATTCAATTGGAACTATAAAAGGTAAGTCATTATAATAGGCATTGCTATAACAGAAATACTATTGCATCATACAATATCTCATATTGCATCATACAATATATTTACTCCTTACATAAATCCATACTCTTATGAATTTAGTTATGAAGGTATTTACTAGAAAATCTCATTCCATATAGATAACCAAAAATTTAAAACTCACCAAATCGATCTCATCGAAATCCTTCAACATTCTCAATGCTTAATTTCTACTTAGATTCAAACAATTTGAACTTTTCAAAATTTTAAATCATTACTTCATTTAATACGTATGACTATATCACATAAAGTCATTAGTAATCTAATGAAATATAAGTATTATCTTTTTTATGAATTATTATTTTATCTAATACATCACATATATAAGATTTAACAATTCAATACCATTATTATCCTTTCATCAAAGGTTGATTTGGTTATTCTTCAACTTTACAAGTTTTACAAGTTCTATACAATTCATAATGAAAAGGATACATATATCCTAGTATATAAATTTATGATTCTCATTATGTTGATTTAACCAATATGACATAAAAAGATAATCTCGGTTATCCAACTTTTAATTCTTTCCACTTATATTAAGTATAAGGCTCCTTTGATCCAACACATACAAACTCTTTGTATACAATTGGATCAACTACGTTCACTTTTTTTTTATACATCAGAGGGTGCATTTATGTGCACCAATGTGAAATGACTAGAACGCCCCTTAGGGAGGGTAAAAGTGCCAACCATTCGTGTTAATGGCTATGGATGTTGTATTCTTTGGAATGTGTAGCATTGCTTCCCATTCTGCTTGACTGTCATTACTCCTTCTTGGGGAATGTACTAGTTGGTTCCCTATCTCTCTGCTCCAGTTCTCTGGGATAGACGTTGCAATGTTATTCTCTTCTCCCTCATGAGTTTGGATAGAAAACACTGCCGGGATCTAAGGCTGTTGCCTTCGGATCTGTGGTCTGTGTTGCGTCTGGTTTGGCTTTGAGAGGAAAATCAATAGAATCTAAGGAGTTGTCACAAGCCCATGTTTGGCTAGCACGTCTGCCTCCGTGTTGTGAAATCTCCTGATGAAGTTGAATGTGACCTTCTCAAATAGGGTTGTCAATGTGTTGATGTCCACGAGGAAGGTCTGAACGGCGATAGGGGTTGGTTTAGATCTTGTGAGTATTTCAATTGCCTCCTTTGAGTCAGATTCTAGGTAGATCTGAGTTATGTTTTTCATTTTCGCAATTCTGAGGCCCAAAATGACTCCCCATAATTTTGTTTGCAGGACTGTGCAGTGACCTGCGGCCATGGCGGTGCCAATAATCCAGTGTCCATTTGGATCCTAGAGTACAACGCCTGCTGCCCCCATTTGATTGGGGCCTTTGGATGCTCCGTCGGTTCTGACCCTGTGATATACCTCTGTGGAAGGGAGTGGCTCTCCCTATCTCAGTCCTTCAATTCTAATGTTCCTTTGAATTCGTTTCTGATTGTGGATTTGGAATGCACGTGTGTTCTTTGTTATTGTTGTTCTGATTTTGATTTGAAGTCCAAACACTATGTATTCCTTTTGTTGGAAAATCTCCTCAATTCTTGCTGCCCATAAGGACCAGCAAGTTATTGTAAACCATGCTGTCCATTTAGTGTTTTCCTGCAATGATAAGGAAGCAAGATTAGATGAAATCCATAAGTTGTAAGAGGTAGACTCCCAGAATTCATTTGGGAGATCCTGTTTGATGTATAACCATGTGTTCCTCGATCTATTACAGTCTCTGAGGACATGTAGTATGGTGTTCTCACTGCCACAATGATGACAGTTTGGATCTGGGGCTAAATCCCTTGTTAGTCTTTCTGTATTTCTCCATAAAACACCCCTCTTTGCTTTCCAAATGAAAATTTTTACTCTTTTTGGGACTTCCAGTTTCTATATGTGCTGCCATTCCTCATTTTCTGGGTCCCAGTGCTGACTGCATAGCTTGTTGTAAGCTGAGCTTGAGGTGAATCTGCCATTGGCAGACCACCTCCATGAAACAGTGTCGTTGCCATGTTCTTGTCTTGGTGATGGTAATGCCAATATCTGTTGTATGACATGTTGAGGCAGTAGTTTTTGTAGAGTGTGAATGTCCCATGTGCCTGATGTTGTTATAAAAGTATTGACTTTGGCATATTGGTAGTTGGCTGGTATAGTAGCGGTGGCATAGTCCTGCAAAATGATTTTAGATGGTAGCCATCGATCCTGCCAGAAAGCAATTGTGTTACCATCTACCATCTCTGAGTTCCTACTTGGTTCCTTCCTGAATCACCTACCATAATTTTTGAAATTGTTTGCATAGATGTGAGTATTTTTTTGTTGGGAAGCTGTGTGGAAGGTTTCCTATGTTGTATTTAGCTTTGAAGATGTCAGTCCATTGCTTCCTTTCTCCTAAGGCTAAGTCCCATGCAAGTTTCAATATGAGTGCCCTATTTTGCTCCCTGATTTTGTGTAAGCCTAAGCCACCTCTCTGTTTGGGTTGGCAAATTACATCCCATTTGACTAGGGAAGTTTTCTTTTCTATGGTGTTTGCTCCCCAAAGAAATTTCCTGCAAATTCTCTCCATGTCATTGCATGGAGTGTTACAGAAACATGTGGTCTGCATTAAATATGTGGGGACTGCTGACGGGATGGATTTGCATAATGTCAGTCTTCCTGCCATTGAAATTTTGTGTGCATCCCACATTTGTGCTCTCTTTTGAAGTTTTTGTATTATGTCTTTATAAGTGGATATGGTAGTTCTTCCATGTATGATTTGTGTGCCTAGGTAGGTGCCTATGTGAGGAATTGCATTTATGTGTAGAATGTTTTCTAGATCCTCTATCATGCAGTGTGGTGTGTTCCTTGAAGCATACAGAAAAATGATTTCTCCCTATTAATGTTTTGGCTTGAAAATAAGCAAAACTGAGATAGCACCCGATCAATTATGCTTGCCTGCTATGTGGAAGCCTTAGCAAAAATTAATAAATCATCAGCAAAAAGGAGGTGGGATAATTGTACATTTTGTGTGCCAAATATGAGTGGTTCCTATTTCCCCGCCTGTATACTTTGATTTATTACCTATGATAACCTGTTGATGCATATTATGAATAAGTAGGGGGACAGTGGGTCATCCTATCTAACACCTTGACTGGGTTGGAAGGGTAGACCTGTTATTCCCTCCCATGTAATCTATATTGAGCTTGCAGTTAGTGTGCTCATGATTAGGTTAGAAAATGGCTATGGTATTCCCATGCCTATTAATGTATCAAATATGAACTCCCATCTGAGTTTGTCAAAAGCTTTTGCTAAATCTATCTTTAGTGCCATATAAGATTGATTTTTTGGATTGTTGTCCATATGGTGAAAAGGCTCTTGTGCTGTGACTATGCACTCTGTAATGGATCTGCCCTTGATGAATTCAGCCTGGTTGGGCTGAATTAACTCTGTGAGAATCCACTTTAGTCTATTTGCTATAACTTTTGTCACCAGTTTTTCACATGTGTTGATGAGAGAGATTGGTCTAAAGTGACTTATAGTGGTTGGTTCCTTAAGATTTGGGATGAGTATTATTATCCTTTTGTTCAATGTTGGCTCCATATGTGATGTAGTGAAGGCCTGTTGAACAAGGTTATGGAGAGATGTACTGAACTTGTTCTAGTTATGTTGGTAGAATCCAGCTGGGAGCCTATCAAGCGTTTGGGCTTTGTTTAGGTCCATATAAAATAGTGCAGCATGAACTTCCTATAATGTGGCCTCCTTGGACAGCAATTCTTTTTGGCTAGTTGTGAGTTGTGGCCACTGGCCTCTTATTTGGTAGTTTTGTATGTTAGGTATAGTAGGGTTGAGCACCTGATATTAATGTGCAGTGGACAGTGGTCTGAATGTATCCTTGGTATTTGTTTTACTGAAGAATTGGTTGCCCAGTTAATGAAGTCGTTGTTTGCTAGGGCCTTGTCCAATCTAATAAAGCATTTTTTGTTAGTCCATGTAAACCTCATACCTGAGTATCCCATGTCATGCATGTTTGTAAATGTTATCTATTTCTGGAATCTTGTGCATCCTTTAGCTTTCTTGCCCCCAGTTTGTCTTCTGGTGATATGATTGCATTGAAATTGCCCACTGCCATCCAGGAGGATGATATTACTCCTGTAAAAGATGTTAGTTTATCCCATAGTGCCCTTCTCAGCTTGGAGTGAGGGCTACCATAAATGGCAGATAACAGGAAGCTTGCTTGTGCCTTCTTGTAACAATATATTAAGATGGATCATTTGCCATGATACATTAATGATGTAAATTGAGATTCTATCTGTCCAAAGGACCCATATACCACCTACAAAACCCACAGCCTCGACTCTATGTGAATTAGGGAAACCAAGGCTATTGATGATGTTTTGTGCATTTGTTCCACTGGTTCTTGGTTCAAGTATGATGAGAATATCAATTTTATATAAATGAACTAGTTGTTTAAGAGTGTAAATGGCTCTTTTATTAGAAATGCCTCTGCAATTCCAAGAAAGTAGATTATAATCCATTGATGATGTTGAAGTTTTTGGATCTACCTGTTGGAGTCAGGTAAATCACCTTCCCACATGAAGCTTGTGTCCATGGCAGGTTCAAAGGGTTTGTCTTCTTCAAAGTCACTTCCCACATGGTCATGTTGGTCCAGTAGGTCAACCTCCTCCATTGTTGCTTCTTTGGTTGACTTTCGCCTGGTCCTAATGTGAATTCTTGTTGTTGATGTAGGTTGGACCAGTCCTGGGTTTTGTAGTGGGTCTTACTCCTGGCCTTTTGTTCCTCTCAGTTTTTTAGGGCCTGGATGTGGGATTATAGAGACTGTATGGTTTTGGATAGCATTGGTTGTTTGGGCCAGTGGTGTATTAGAGGGGATATTTGGAGAATTTAATGGGAGGGGTGGGGTAGCTTGTGTGGATAGGTCTGGGATGGATATGGGGATTGTTGTTAGATTTTTGGTGTGGATTGTAATGTTATCGTGGGCCGGCCCAATTACTTGGGTGGTCTTCTTGACCCAAACTGGTTCTTTATAGGATGTTGTGTACTTTCTTTTCTGTCTAGGCTTGGTGGGTTGGGCCTGAATAAAATTGAATTGGGCCCCAAGTGTTGAGCTACCTGACCCGAATGAGAATATATGTGAAGAGGATGTGGGCACCTCTTTTTTCTGCGAAATTAGGGCGTCATACCTGCCCGAAGTAGGTGTGTGAAACTTCTCTTTCTTCTGAGTTCCACCTATCTTGTAATTATAGCCTGCCCTTATAGGCTGACGCCTCTCCTTCTTCTTTGCAATCATCCAAGGCTCGGGTTTCGTGTAATCTATCCATTGAGATGCGGCAGCGGCGTTGTCAGAACTTGTTGAGATATGATGATTAGCCATCATAGATGTGATAGGGGTGGATTTGACGTTTGGTGGCTCTGGCAACCACCGGTAGCCATCGATGAAGCTCCTTGTGTCTGAGATGTTTGGCTACTAGAATTTAGATGGCTGGTTATGGCCGATGTCGACGCTGGATCTAAATGACCATCTGCAGCCGATGATGAACTAGCTTTCTGAGGTCCTGGATCCTTTTGAGTCTTTTCTAAGTGGTTCTATTGCAACTTAGGGCAGAAATCCTTGCTATGACCATATCTTGCACATTCAAAACATATGTTGTGCAAAGATTCGTATTCGACCCTGTAGAATTTGTCATCAATTGTAATGTTGGTGGTGAGAGGGTTCCTCACGTCGATGCTCAGTGCTAGCCTGGCGAATAGTCCCCTTTGAGCACTAATTGTGCGTTCATTGGCTTTTATGAATTTGCCTAGTGACTTGGTGATATCAATAAGGACTTCTTCATGAAAATATCGTGGTGGGAGCCCTGGAATGTGAATCCATGTAGCTACCGCCTCGATGTTTTCTTATTTTTTATTAAAATCCCTACTCCATGGGTACATGGTAAGATAATGTCCTTGGATTACCCACTGTCCTTGTAATAATGCTTTGCAATAATTTGCCTGACAGGAGAGCTTCACCAAGAAGAATCCATCTTCAATGTTGATGATCTCCAGGTTACCTTTCGGTCTCCACAAGGCTATTAACCTCTAGTACAGAACCCTGTAAGTTACTTCTCGCCCTAGAGGCCTTATGATTACTGTGTTTTAGAAGTTGAAGTACATGTCTAGTTAGATTTTCTCTGAAAAGTTGACCTTTAGACTTACGTCAGTTCTGCTATGTGTTGCATCTCCTGGTCCGATCTTATCATTAAACTTCTTGAAATGGTTTGTGCTCAGCATGTCTTTGAAGGAAGGCTGAGCTGAGGATGAGGCCTGTTGTGGTGTCTCCTTTGCCTTTGTCTGAGGTGGTACATCTTGCACTGTTGCCTGAGACCCATCAATAGAGGCGGGCAGAGTAGTGTTGCCTGTGATGTTATAGATGCCATCAGAATCAGACATTTGGATATCTTGGGGGCTAGTAGGATTTTCCTGAATATTCTTGGTCTTAACTTAAAGAGTTGTTGGATTGTCATGGCATGTGATTCCAGCCTTTTGGCTGAAATCGATATCCATTTTGTGTTGTTGTGTAGAATACGTAAGTGGTTTGACTCGGAGATTTCACTGTGGAAGGGAGAGTAAGAGAGAGCGAGAGTATTATGGAGAGGCCATTTTGGTGCTTGGTTGGTCCTACTATTACTTAACAATCCATTTTTAACCATGCATTGAATATAACAATAATGTTGAATCTAAATTTAGCATCAAATACTCATAAGCATGAATTAGAAATACATATGATTTTTATCATATCACATATAGGCAAGAAAAGTTATGCAATCATTTTCTTCTTATGAAAACTATTATCATACCATAGCAAAGCCTTTAATTGTGGTCCATAGTTATGCGTTTATTAGGTTAAATTAAGTGGAACAATTTCAATAAAGTATTATACCTTTTAGCTCTACCCCTGCAACCCTTTGCATTTTGCTATCATGGTGTTGACATACATCTTACATGTTGTCATCAAAGTTTATGAGACATTAGTTAACTCAAATTGTCAATACATTTTGAGT
>JANZXR010000008.1:21609506-21622988 GCA_027575705.1 Erythroxylum echinodendron
GGCAAAGATGCGAAGGTTGTTTCCAAGTAACCTACGAGCAGTAGTAAGTTACTAAGTGAGAAGTAGAAAACTTCAAGGAGTATGAAGGTGTATTCGGCTTTACCGACTCTACCTGACCACAAACTCAACAAAGAAACTACTCAGGGTATATAGGAAAGTATTCCAAGCTTTGTTTTGTTCTGGCTCTGATACCACTCGGGCATCCCTATAGTCCTTTATAGGGTAACACAGGAAAACTATGACCTTTTTGATTCCTATTGTATTGGTGATCCAAAGTTATTTCAATAAAGTTTCTTTCATCTTTCCAAAACAAGTTAAGTATTATTTATTTATAAAAATAGAAAATAATTTTTCTATTTATTCATATTATTAATAATAAAATATACCATTATACTCAATCTATTATCATATTAAGCTAATCAATATATCATTGATAATTAATAAATACAAATAAAATTTTAAATTTTTGATAAATTAATTTATTGTTTAATATTTATAGTAAGTAATAATTTATAAGTATGAAGAATTAATAAATTGATATGATCGAGATATATTATATACCCAATCACTCATTTAATTTTTGTGGAATTCATGAACTCACGTTTTGGCGTCGGGTGGCTTAGTTTTTAATATTATGACGTTTTTTTAAATCAATAAAAATTTAATTTAATTTTTCAAAATTTTAAATTTAGTTCCAAACTAGATGATAGGTCAAAACCCAGCCATGTCCTAATTAATATGCCGTTATTTTGCAACAAGGCTTAGGAATGTCAAAGGCAGCCTGGTTCGGTTTATTTTTGACTCACAAGCGGGTCATAAGTAGGCTATGAGCTGACTATGATCGGGCTAATAGGTTGTGGGTTGAGTATGGGCCGACTATGAACTGATTATAGGTTAGCTTTGCCTGACCTAGCTCATGACCTGATTATTATTTCTAAAACGATGTCGAAAATTTTTATTTAAAAAAATAAAGAATAGTTATACTATAAACAGGTCGAATCATGGACTGATCAGATTAAATGAGTAGTTGAGATTGATAAAACCCAAGAGACATATTAAAAATAGGTACGGAAGATCTCAATTTGGACTGACCCTTCTCGACTGATCCGATCACAGGCCACAAACCCAGACCGACTCGATCCATTGACGTCCTGAACAAGGCCCGGCCAACACCACCGTCCCAATTCCGATACCCAATTGAATCAAATTTCATGTCTTAAACTTTGTATCGGCTCGGATGGCAAGGCTCCCATTGCCACCCCCCTGCGTTAACCAAATCATTATTTAGTTTTGTACACGGAAAATTTTCGTGATTATCTAACATTGGGACGGGGGTCAAATAGGATCGAGATAAGCCAGCGTATACTCAAAACATCACTCGACTCTTTTCAGATCTGTGCGCGCGTCTTTCTCGTTTCCGTGAAAAGAGAGAGATAGACCATGGCGATTAGGGTTTTTGTAACTCTTGTTATAGTTTTGGCGGTGAGTAGCCGCGCCTTCTGTATTTACGAAGATCAAGTAGGCCTCATGGACTGGTGAGTTCCCTAAGAGCAAGTTACTTTTGTTTCTTGATTGTTTGATTTCCCTAATTGATTTCTTTTCTTAAGGCATCAGCAGTACATAGGGAAAGTTAAAGACGCCGTTTTCCACACTCAAAAGACTGGTCGAAAGCGTGTTATTGTTTCCACTGAAGAGAATGTTATCGCCTCCCTTGATCTCCGACACGGAGAGATTTGTAAGCTGCAATCTGATCTTTGCAATATTTATCGCGATGTGCTCTATTTTTTATTGATTTTGAATTATGTACAGTTTGGAGGCATGTTCTTGGTGGGAATGATGCCATTGATGGAATTGATGTCGCAATGGGAAGATGTAAGTACTCTGTAGAGCTCATTTATAATAATGGTTGGTGTCTTTATTGGGTTGGTATCCCTAGACTATTAACTCTGTGGTTTGTTTCGTGGGCATACTTGGTTCAGTGCATTTCGATCACAGATTTGCAATGCTTTTACTTACCTACATCGTTCCCCATATTGTTAGTTTTCCTTGAGATCGCTTTTTGCTTTCTAGTTTCTTTTTTTTTTCTTGAATTCTGTTCTCTTTTTTTTTTTTTAAATATATATATCTTCAGATGTGATAACGCTTTCATCTGGAGGAAGTACTTTAAGAGCCTGGAACCTGCCTGATGGACAGATGGTGTGGGAATCTTTTCTTCAAGGTCATATCAACTCCAAGTCAACATTGTTGGTGCCGGTTAGTACTGAAAATTTCAAATATTTTTTTGGCCTGAGAAAGTGTACTTTTGTCCAGTGTTCTGCAAAAATGCAGGATTTGCCATTCTATTGTTTCCTACGTCTTCAAACATTCTTTAGTTATATAGGGAAGACAATAATCTGCATTCACACATGATAGTGAAATTCTACTGCAAAATTTGCCTTCTAAATCTACACCAAAATATCGATAGCTAATATTTCACTGCATTCTTCAGATCAACTTGAAAGTTGATAAGGTCAGTGTAATCCTTGTATTTGGGAAAGTAAGTGTCCATGCCGTTTCATGCCTACATGGTGATGTTTTGTGGAAGAAGGATTTTCCAGATGACAGGTTTGACCGATTTAATTGGTTTCTTTTCACCACTTTCACATCACATGTCACTCATTGGTCTCTAATCACCTTATTTGCAGTTTTCAGGTCAAGCAAGTAGTTCAGCCTGTTGGCACTGATAGTACATATGTCGTGGGTTTTGCTGGTTTATCCCAGTTTGAAGCCTACCAAATCAATACCATAAATGGGGAGCTAGTAAAACACAGGAGTGCGGTTTTTTCTGGTGGGTTTTCGGGGGAAATTTCTCTAGTATCAAGCTTTGCACTTGTGGCGCTTGATTCCTCAGGTTCAAGTTTGATAGTGGTTAACTTTCAGGATGAAATTAGCTTTCAGAAAACAGACATCAGAGATCTGGTTAACGATTTCGTAGGCATGGCTGTTATACTACCTTCAAAACTCACGGGAATGTTTTGTCTGAAAACCAATAATTATGTGGTATTTATAAGAGTGATAGATGAAGGTATGCTGGAGTTGGTAGATAAAATCAACAGCAGAATGGCTGTGAGTGATGCCCTTCCAATCTCAGAAAGCCAAAATGCCTTTGCTATTGTTCAGCAAGGAAGTAGTGATATTCACCTGTCAGTAAAGCTTGCTAATGATTGGAATCTTGATTTGCTGAAGGAGAGTGTAAAGATGGACCAGCAAAGGGGTTTTGTTGATAAAATTTTCATAAATAATTATGTCCGAACAGATAGATCCCATGGTTTTAGGGCTTTGCTTGTCATGGAAGATCATTCCCTGTTGCTAGTACAACAAGGAGAGGTTGTCTGGTGCAGGGAGGATGGCCTTGCCTCAATAATAGATGCAACCACATCAGAACTTCCTGTTGGGAAGGAAGGTGTGTCTGTTGCAAAAGTCGAAGAGAATCTCTTTGAATGGCTTAAGGTAGGATTCTCTATTTACCTTGGAAAGGATGTTTGTGAGTAGTTAAGTTGTTCAAAATTCCATAGATTCAATCATGATTAGTTTTAAATTTCATTATGATTGCATCATGCTTCTTCCTTAACTTCTTCCAAAGGAGACAGGAAATTGTGATGAAGTGGAAATACATTTTTTTCTCCCTATGGAATATGTCACTAAACTCAGCATTATCAAACAAAATCCTGAAACAAAAGTAAAAAGAGAGGACGGCATTATCTTGAAACAAACAAAAACTGATTTTTGCTTATGGAGATTACAAAAGTAATTCACGTGGTCTTGTTGTTCTCATTATGTTCTCAGCTGAGGACTGGGTTTTTCAATGAATTGTTTGTGAAATCTCCTATTTTAGTGCTGTATCGCATTGTATTCCATAGAGATTTATATCCGAAAAATTAGCATAACATGTGCAGCTCCCATTTCTAGTTTTTGCTTTTGATTCAGGGAGTCTTTTAGGTGTTAATGCCATATAAAACAACCATTTTCAGATTAGGTAAGGACCAATGTTTATATTGCTGGTGTTTTTACTGGACAAGATAAATGGTATGAAAATTTCATTTTGCATCTTGACATGAATATATTACACAGCATTTCTTATCTTGTGTTGAGATGTTGAAGGACTTCCTTTCTGTTGTCAGGGGCATGTATTGAGACTGAAGGGCTCCTTAATGGTTGCAAACCCTGATGATGTGGCAGCCATACAAAGCATGAGAATGAAAAACTCTGAGAAGAGCAAAATGACGAGAGACCATAATGGGTTCCGCAAGCTGCTCATTGTGCTTACTAAAGCTGGCAAATTATTTTCTTTACACACTGGAAATGGCCGGGTTGTCTGGTCATTATTCCTTAATTCTCTTCGTAAATCAGAATCACATGAAAAGCCTGTTGGGCTTAATGTGTATCAATGGCAGATTCCCCATCACCATGCTATGGATGCGAATCCATCTATCATGGTAGTTGGCAGGTCCCATCCGAGTTTGGATGCCCCTGGGGTGGTTTCTTTTGTTGATACTTACACAGGGAAGGAGGTTCGTTCTATGAATCTTGTTCACGCTGTTGTACAAGTGATTCCACTACCTTTTACAGATTCAACTGAACAACGTCTTCATCTGCTTATTGACTTTGATGGGAGAGCACATTTACATCCTAAATCCCCTGAAGCTATTAGTATTTTGATGAGGGAGTTTGGGAATATTTACTGGTATTCAGTTAACAGTGATGATGGAATCCTTAAAGGACATGCATTGAAGAGGAACTGTGGTGGTGAAGTTGCAGATGAGTATTGCTTTGAAGCCAGGCATACATGGTCAGTTATATTGCCGTTGGAGTCAGAAAGGATCATCAAAACTGTGACTAGAAAATTAGATGAGGTATATATTATGTCTTTATATCTTTTGGCAGAAATGCTATATGGTTTGTATCTTTGGTAATCAATTAATCAACAATAACAACCACAGCAACAATAACATCAGATTCCACTTGTGATAAAAATTGAAGAGTTAAAAGCATGAGTGCCGTCTGAACTAAGTCCGCTTCAGATTGCACTTGTGAAGTGTAACTAAAATATTTTGGTGGTTGCCTAGTAGAAGGGAAGCTTATTGCAGTTGTAGATACTCCTGTAGGGAAACTGACTATTTCCATCTTTTTCAGGTAAATGATCATAAAAGTTGCTTTGTTATACATGTATCTGTAAAACAAAATGCTTTAAAACTAAAAGTTGAAATTGGAATATTACAATTTTCCTTGAAATCAGATGCGAGTATGGGATTTAATTGTTTTACCAAATTTTTTGTTGATTTGAATGGCTGAATGCCTTTTCAGTTGGGAGATTGCATACGCTGGCTTAATTTTCCAAACATGCAACACGAGACTTATTATTAGTCAAATGGTTCAGAAAGCATGGCATGTCTTTGCAATAAGATGAATATAAATGCGAACACTTCTCGTGTTAGTATCATGATCTATGTCATTCAAAAGCTGATCCTTTTATGTCTGAAATCAAAAAATAAGTATGTTATCATAGTAATTGGAACATTCTTGTGACTGAACTTCGCGAGCATTCTCTAAATAGCACTTGTATCTTCATGTTTAATTTTATTTATTTGATAACTATCATTCTGCAGGTGGTTCATACTCAAGCAAAGGTAACAACTGACCAAGATGTAATGTATAAGTATATATCAAAAAATATACTTTTTCTGGCTACTGTTGCACCAAAAGCTACTGGTAATATTGGATCAGCCACTCCTGAGGAGTCATGGTTGATTGCTTATCTTGTAGATACTGTAACTGGTCGTATATTGCATCGAATGACTCATCATGGCTCACAAGGTCCTGTACATGCTGTACGTTTCCTGTTCATGCTGTTATTTTCCCTCATCAGTTTCAAAAGATTAAATCATGAGAAGCAATGTCTCATACTTGCTCTCATTTGCAGGTTTTTAGCGAAAATTGGGTTATCTATCACCACTTTAATCTAAGAGCACATAGATATGAGATGTCAGTCGTTGAAGTTTATGATCAGTCTCGAGCGGTATGGATGTGAACTTTAAGTTTCTCTAGGCAGAAGTTGATATATTGTACTCTAAGCAAGTCTATATTTTGCAAACTGAATTCAGGACAACAAAGATGTTTGGAAGCTTGTTCTTGGGAAGCATAATCTCACTTCACCTGTCTCTTCATATTCTCGACCGGAGGTCCTAACAAAGTCACAATCCTACTTTTTCACACACTCTGTTAAAGCAATAGGAGTTACATCAACTGCCAAGGGAATAACTTCAAAGCAGCTTCTTGTTGGTACTATTGGTGACCAGGTTAGCTATTTTTCACTCTGAAGTTACCTTGGGTTATGGTTATTGAGACTGATTCTTTAATTTCGTTTCATTAGTTCCAGTCTTTGACAATGACAAGCTTGTTGTATGACATCTTTCTCTATTTATGCATTAAAACTAATTGAAATTTTTGCAGGTTTTGGCACTTGATAAGCGTTTCTTAGATCCTCGTCGATCTGTAAATCCCACACAAGCTGAGAGGGAAGAGGGAATTCTACCTCTTACAGATTCATTGCCAATCAATTCTCAGGCTAGTTTCTGTTCACGTTCTTCTGCTCTTTTGCATCATTGGTTAATTGATTGTCTTTTGAGGGGTGGTAACTTTGGACTGATCTCCTTTAACATGGTTGTTGTTGGTCCTTTGAATAGCTTAAAAGGTTATATGCAAATAGATGCATTATTTTGCTAACATGACTTTTTTCTTTTTTTAACCAAGTAATTTTCAAGATCATTGTGTAGCAGTTGGTTGAAATGTTAATGCAATACATATTTAAGGGGGAAAACTGAAGATCAGGATCTGAACTTCGATGACAAATAAGGAAAATTGACAAAAATTCTGAATGCAGTGACATTAGATATTAGAATCCATAGTTTTTTATGACTTTCGGAAGATAGTTAAACTCTGGTGTAGTTTCCAAATATTGTGTATATTGAATGAATGAGGCAAGTTCGCATGAAGTAAATCCAGTTTCATGCTGGATAGCGTTATGTTGTTCCATATATTTCTCTGCTGTGGGTACTATTTCTGTTATTACGGTAGTAGTAGTAGTCTTAGACCACACTCCTCAAATGGCTTGCAATAACTTTCTTGGTCCCAAAAGACAATCTTTCATTTGGCCGGTCTCTTTCCATAGTAGAAGTCACCAAACCTCTTACCTTTAATATTCCGATTAGGTGTTATAATGTAATGTTTGAATTGTGATATTTATTATGGATCTGGGAAATTCTGCGGATGATTATGATCAAAAGTGCATGTTGGAACTACTGCAGATTGCCCTTTTTGTCATTTCAAGGATTGTCTGGCTTGTCCTATAGACGGTATGAATGCTATGCAATTATAAAGTGCAATTAATTTTTGATGTCTCTAGGGAAGAACGATTTGAAAAATGCACAATCATAGCGGTAAACCTTGATTCATGCATGGGTAAATATGTCATGACATGATCATATGCATGCGAGTTTGGTGATAGACACCACGGCTGCACAGAAAGAAATGGTAATGATTTACTGTGAATGTAATAATACACGACTGTGGAGGCTAGAATGAAACTCAAAGCAACTAAGGAGTCTTGGTATAGCAAAGGTCGAATTTTACATCATAACATGCGTTATTTTCATTTTTCTGCCCGCCCATTTTGCCCTTTTGATGTGGTAGAATCCTCTTTCTACTAATTGTTTGCTCAAGTTGGTTTGAAATTTTGTTTTCAGTCGTATGTAACCCATGTTGTTAAAGTGGAAGGTCTCCGAGGAATAATGACAGTGCCTGCTAAGCTGGAGTCGACCACCCTCGTATTTTCGTATGGTGTGGATCTCTTTTTCACTCGCCTGGCACCTTCCAGGACATATGATTCCCTTACAGATGATTTTAGCTATGCCCTGTTGCTCATAACAATTGTTGCACTTGTTGCGGCAATCTTTGTCACGTGGGCTTTGTCTGATAAGAAAGAACTACGGGATAAGTGGCGGTAAGTTGGTCTTTCGCTTAGGATGCTTCCCTATCATAGGTTCGCATAGGGCCAAGATATGTTAATGCTGATAATTTAGGACTTGCACTACAGACTTGTAATTCTACTTGATCATGTATTTTCTATTCAATGGCAATTTTTGTTCGTGCCATGTTATATCTCAGCATAAAAAACACAGTTTTCTATTGTACATTTTTGAAGAAAACGAAACTAAGAATAATTGGCTTGATTTATTGATATTCAAACTCCCCAATTCGATCATAATAGGCTTTATAGGTATGTGCAAGGTTTTCTTCTTGTTAAAATATGGTATAATTGGATAGTGGAAATCTTTTCTATACAAGAATAGTTAGAAAGGTTTTGATATAGCTTTTAAAAAGTTCAAGGGAAGATTTTCTTATAGCTAAAATATGGTATAAATGGGCGTTGGAAATCTTTTCTATACCTGAATTGTTGCATAGGGATAATAGTATCTACGTTTTCCAACAATTTGATATATCATTTAAAAAGTTACGGGAAATTGTAGTCCTTGACTCTAGAACGATAACGGGCGACCTTGTTCACAAGTTGTGATCTGTTATTTGTTATTTTTCTGTCGGAGAATGAGATGATTGAATTAGAGGGTAGGGTATACTGAAAAGGAGCTAAGATTTGGGCTTAAGTTGCGTCGGGAAGTTTGTAAGGAAGCACCATCCCGACCCACTTGTGCCATTATTAGTGCCACTGTTATTGGGTTTTAGATGTAAGTGGATCACTTGGAAGATAAAGTTGAAGGGTTCACTGATTAGTCACTGTTACAAGTAAACGGCGAAATAGGGTACACACATTGACTTTAGCAGCAATTCTAGAAAAGAGGAAATGTTCATTTTGACAAGCAAATGGTAAATTCCCAACAACTTGTTTTTCATTTGGCCGCCAAGATTTAGAACCTTAAGTGATACAGGAACTCATAATTTTAAAAGTTTCTACTTCTATGTCCCTATATTTTTCTTTTCCTATAATTTTTTAGGATCACATCACAATAATGATTGCATATAATTAGTAGAATCTTTTTACTTGGGTTTAAATGGCAAGTGTTGGAATATTATGGACCACTTCCTTAAATTTGTTGCTTTTTAAATATATATAGTTCATGAGAGTAATGTTATTGAACTTAAGATTAGTGTTTTTAAACTTATAAAATAGTCTTTCAATTTTATAAAATTGTAAAACAATATCTGAATATATTATATTATGCAGTTTTAAACTTTGTTTCAAATCATGTATCAAAAAATTATAATAACATTCCTTTTTACATATTTATCTCTTTATTCTTACTAACATTCCTTTTTACATATTTTTCACATAGATAAATATCATTTGTATGTTGTATCTAATAATAAATATGATTAAAATAACGAGAAGATTGTTTAATTCTCATATAGTTATAAAATTATGAATAATAAAAAGTACTTAAAATATTATAATTAGTGAAAAAAATCATGACGATGATGACGATGATGATGATCATATATTCATGCATAAGAACACAACAAAGTGAAGGGAAATATGAAACAAAAACATTGATATTTATAAGTTTTATATTTATATTACATATATAGAATTTAACATATATATCAACTAGAAGTGAAACCGAAAATAAAGAGAAACAAATAAAAAAACTTTAAACTTCATTTAATGGTATATTTGCTTAAATTTTATTAGCCTTAATTTTTATTTAGTACAAAGCACTCATTATTAAGATGAATCTCATCATCAACATCATTCAATATAAATGCATTAACTGATATGTCAATATTTTTTTATCTGAGATTATTTTTTAAGTCACTCTCATCTATAAAATTTGGTTCCTCAAAATCCTAATCTACTAAGAGATCAATCTGATTGAAAAATTGGATTAATAGAATTATTTGTTTTATTAAGAGTCCTAACAAACAAATAAAATTGAATAATTAGGAAATTATGAGAAATTATATTCAACTTAATAATGACAATAACGTTATCTTTATTAAAGTTTCAAGTTATATTGAATAAATACAATATCATTCAATCTCTTGTGTTTCAATCTATTTCTTTCTTTTTTTGAAATGAATGAACTAAAATGTGCTCTAATTTATTTTACACCTAAATGTACTTACGAATTAGCAAAAAATTCAAACTGTAAACCTTCGTAATTCTAGAATAACACTTTTAAATTGGTCCCACCAAGTAACTATAAGATAATAGAAGTAATCAAGTAAATAAAATGAAGTGATGATCAATTTTAAATAAGTAATACTTATATTAAGTTTGTCTCTTTAGTATATAGTAATAGGCATCCCAAAATCACCACATAAATCCTTATATGCCTCCATTTGTGAGCTAAGGAGATCTTCCATTAAGTCATTTAATACAATTGTTGTGATGGCTAATAACTTTCCTCAACTAACTTCAACTTTCTTTGTAAAATTTGGTCTAAAATAGACATTCGTATTTAGAAATACATCAGTAACAAACTAAAAGGAGTAAAGTTACTTTGCCAACCTCTCGTTAATAATCACAAGATAAGGTGTGTATAAGAAACGATTGTTTTTCATATTAGTATTGATTGTTTCCTTTGCCTTTTTTAGAGAATAATAAAAATAACTTGCTGTTGACTTCTTATTACTACGAAAGAATCTCACTAAACACTCAAAAACTTGGGTAACAAATTAACATTGGGACTAAAATTCATGATCTTCAAATATAATGCTAAAAACCTCCATTCTAGCATTAAACCTAACATATAGTGATATAAACTACTTATCACTTATATACATTAATCGAAACTCCCTTTTCGAAATACTAAAGTAATAAGAAGTTAGTTGTAAATCTTATAATGGTAGAATGATACAAATTTCTAACATTATTGAAATCCTTTGTTATCAAGTTCAGAACCTATGCACAAATATATGAACTTAGTCATTTTTCTCACTTTTTGTATAGTTTTGTCAATAATAAGCAAGTATCTAGCTTCTCTTATGTTTTCTATCATGTATTAAGTCAATATAATGTATAACACTAAGAGTCTAATAGAAAGAATTATACCTAGTTTGCAACCTTTTTTCCAATTGTCGTATAAGCAACATCATTGTAAATAATGAACTGTATAATGTTTTCAAGCTTAACTCCATCTTTAACTTCATCAATTATCTCTAACAAAGTATCAAAATTTCTTATAAGACTCGAAGACTTCAAAAACATCATCCTTTTATTATAATACAAAAAATTATAATGAGTTAGTGTCTTCTATTATCTAATCATTACACTTAATTGAATGTTCATAAGTTATCCAAGTCCTTCTTTCACTCAAGCAATTTTTTATTTTTCCTAATAGAGTTGCTCAGATGATTTTGTTTATAGTCTTCAATTAAGGAGCATTAAATCCTAGACCATAAAAGGCAACATCATCCACTATGGGCTAATAATAATAAGACTGCATAATATTGAATGGTACACCTACATCATCACCATTTAGCCATTTCCATCTTCACATAATGAGCTACTTATTTTGATTATGATGCATTTTGATTATAATGCACTATAAGTTGAAGGTTAAACTCTAAGAGTTATTCATGGCACAAGAAAGTTAGAAACTTGTCTTCTTCTTTTCTTTATAGCAGTTTCAATAAGCCTTTATTATTGGGTATGAATACCAGCTTCAGTATTGTCAGTATCATCGTCACCATTACAAAATGAATTTCCACTACCAATTTCATAGTTTAGTCTTTTCCTTCTTTCATTCTCATTTTTTACTCTTCATGAAAATTTTTTATCTACCATTTTACACCATGGCTAACTTTCTTCCAAGGTATCACATTACTTTTGATTCCAGCTAAATGCCTTTTTAATTGGGTGATTACCTCACTTTTCAAATGTTTATCACAATACAAATATATAGTATGATTATTCATTCTAGAAATCAATCTTGCATAAGCCCAAGCTAGATAATTGAATCTTCCTAGAAAGATTGAATTATTAGGATTACTTGAATTATCTTCTATTTATATGTAAAAATAAATACGAACAAGTTAGGGATCCTTTTATAAAAGTAACTTTGGTTAAACTATTCTATCATTGGATGAAAAGGTGTGGATTGATAGATTAGGTTAGTTTATTTTGTCTTACATTTAAAAACTAAAAACTAGAAATAGGATATCTGATAGTTGTGCATTAGTGTGTGATTTTTCTAAGTATTTGGCATGTGTTTCTTGCATAATAGTTTATTATTGTTGTATTTTATGATTCATTTTATATGTTTTCGTTTAGTTTGATCTTCATTGTTGTTCTTTTATGTTTGATGTTAATTTAGGGTAAGAATTGATTATTTTTATGTAGGAATGGAGATTGAGCAACTTTGAGAATGAGTTAGAGACCAAAAGAGGAGAAGAGAAGAGGAAGCATTCTGTTGCAACTTCGGACGCACGTGCACATACCCAACAGAAATGGTGTACTAACTATTACACTTTCCCTATATAGCATGGCATCATAGCTGCATCATAATTAACACAAAATTTTAAAACCCAAAAATTTCTTCATATCATTTTATAAACCATATTTACAATGTCGCATTACAACCATCATCCATGTTTGTACAATATCAGCATATCATAGTCACAGCTCTATCTACAAAATATGCTACAAGCATGAGAGATTAAACAAAAGTTAAACTAATCCTTCAGTCTCGGCTGACCGACCTTTAAGCCATGTCCTCTATTCATCAGCTATGCAAAATCTCTTCTAAGCAGTCTTAGATGCTAGGACGTCACTCTCTCGAATATGAAAATATCAACGTTACAATTTGGTTGAGTTTTGTGAACTCAGTTGAGTAACCATCCTCGATCGTTCACTTTTGTCATGCAACACGTAATTTATGTCATCACATAATTCACATCATCTCAATTTTCATCATGTAATATCAAGAAACTCTTTGTTCACATAGAACACATGTCAGAATCCATACAATTCATCATTCCATTACAATTATACAGATTACAATCATGGATAATCAATCACATATATCATACAATAAAAGTTCTTAAAACATTGTAATCATTCAATTAATTCGTATCATGTGTATATGCAATGCTTATGAGACTTAACTTCATTTAATTATGTTGTTGTGACCGAGTGCCTTTTTCACTTTCCCATATCCGTTGTAGATACTGGGCTCTATTATACTGTCCTTTATCTGTTAAGGATATAGGGCTCTTTATACACATTGAGCCATAGGCTCTTATGTAACACCCCACTCCCGCTGGACCCGAACCCGATATCGATGGTGATATCCGAGTCCGCGTCCCACGAGGGTGGTGTGCCACATCACTAACAATTAAAAGTCGGTATAAATTTTTTTTAAAACCACAAACATAAAGTACAGAAAATCAATAACCAAAATGTTCCACTTTATTTTATAACCATTTGAT
>JANZXR010000008.1:21636392-21666389 GCA_027575705.1 Erythroxylum echinodendron
TGACATGCCATCTTCGCGGGGCACGGATCCGGGTATCACTGTCGATATCGGGTTCGGGTCCGGCGGGAGTTGGGGTGCTACAATTATGATGTTTTGAATTTGGTTATGTAAATGTAGAGTTGGTTCTATAAATTTTGACAGAGAAATTGTTAAAATTCTTTGTTAGATAAATTTCAATCTTCATTTCAAATGAAGTCCATTTTTAAATGTGGAGTTGGTTATGTTTTCGAAATGTGAAGTCCAATTCAACTAAAGTTTGTTAGATACCTTTCAAACTTCTTTGTTAGAGAATTTTAAATGTGGAGTTGGTTATGTTTTTGAATTTTAGACAGTATGTTTTCAATCTTCATTTCATTTTAGATAATGTTTGTTGTCTGTTAAATTAAAAATAATTATTAATTAGTAGTTAAGATTTTTACGTTTAATAATCTCTCTCTTGTCTTATGTTTAATTAGATTGATAAAATAAAATTCAATAAGTAATTTAGAGGAAAATTCATTCTTTAGTTCTTTTCCTGCTACCATTTTTAATAAATGGTATCAGAGCAACCCTTTTAAGAAAATGAGAGTTTTATTTCCAAGTGAATTTGTGAACTTAAAGACTAGATTCTTTTTACATAAAATTTTCTTTTATCTTTGACTTTCATTTCATTTATCAATGCTCATAATAATAAAAGATTTTAATCTGTACTTGCAATGGATCGAGTTTTATTAAATATTTAAAAGTCTAAGCTTAAATTTAATTGAAATTGAATATTTAAATTTAATTTTGATAAACTAATATTAAATTAGTTCAATTTAAACTTAATTAATTTGTCATAATTTATTAGGTTAAAAACTATATTTAAATCTAGTGTAACCATATATATGCATACTTAGTGATGGAAGTGGGGTTAATTGGTTGTGAAATCTCATCTCACAGGTGTTGTAATATGATTTTACACTTTTAATATATTAATCTCTTTATGTCCAATTTTTTCAAATGGTAAACATAGTATGATATTGTTGTACAGTTTAAAAGAAAATATTACATGATAAAATTGTGTTAGGATGGACTATTAGCTCATGAGATATACATTTAGATTTTTCTAATTTTAATTGTCAAAACAAGGGGGGAAGAGATATTTTAATAAAAGAAGATTAATGGACATAGAGACTTTTATTGCATCTTCAAACTCTATGTCTATTGTCATCTATTCTTCGTCCTTTTGTTCTTCAAAAGATTCGAACACATCAATTATCCTGAATGAGTTACTAACCTTCAGATTCTTAAATTCATCATTCATATTGAATGTCTCTTCATCATTATCAATCTAAAGGGTAAGGTTCTTTGCATGGACATCTATCCTAGATTTTTCGATGTTCAAACATGGTGTACTAAGATCTGGAAGATAGTATGAGGGGTTTCTATCCTTTCCTTCGTCCTTTTTCTTGAGTTTTTGGTCTTCTATAAGGTCAGAATTAACTTGATTTCTTGCTGGTTCTTCTAGTTCTACCTCATTCCTAAGTATGATAGCTTGGCATGGATCTATTGAATTTACTTTCATACTGCGCACACAGTTTTCCAAAATTTCCAAGAAAGCTAGCCTATTCAAACCTCTAGATTGTAATAGAAGATGCATGATCTTGTGTTACTTTTTCAAACTTCTTTTCCAATCTCTTCTGGTTCTCTTCCATATCCGTGAGCTTGTCCATGATTTTGTCCGGCTTGGACTCCCATGAACTTGATTTATCTTACTGAGCTTCAAATAAGTCTTGATGTCCTATGTGAGTTCTTGCATTGTTGGACCAATAGAAATCTGGGTGATTCTGCCACCCCAAAATGTATGGGTTTATATAAGGATGATGATTTTCCCAACTAAATTTGAGCTCATTGATCTCCACAAATGTCCCTTGCTCCTTATAATACATATCCTCCATGATTGTTTTTTTAATCTCCTCTTAGCATTCAACTCTTCAGATGTCTCATTCTCACTCTAAGAAGTCTTGATGTGTGTCGACTTTACGTCCCAAAATTTTTTTAATTAATTTAAAAACAAAAGAAAGTGGAAAAGCCTTAGACTAAAGAACTAAACTAATCGCCTCCCCAACAACGATGCCAAAAGCTTGATCGCAAAGTTACACATGCTAAGTTTTACTATTTATTACCTTGGTAAATAAAATAATTGAATTGCAGAAATCTAAATAAGATAACAACTCACATAAACCAATCCCAAAATCAACCTAGAAACTATCAAGTGAGAGAAAGGGGGTTTTAGTCTAAAATTAACGAAAAACTAATCAATTATGTAATTATCGAATCAATGGGTCTAGAAGGTCTCAAGTTATAATTCTTAACCCTAATTGATAATTCCTAATTTAAATTATAGACTTGTGATTTCTCAATTCATAATTAGCCCAAAACCTAAATTAGTTCTAAATAGTCTAATAACCTATCGGGAACCTATGCTTAATCTCTCGTTACACGATTCTACAAGCTTGATTCAATTCTTTACCTATCAAATCACCTAACTCTTGTTGACCCAATTTGATTATTTTCATTCAGCTCACCCTCTCAGTCTATTTCCAAGTTATTAAGAGCATAATTAAACCATAATTAAATCAATAAAAAAACACAATCAATCAAACTTTATTAATCTCAAAAATCAAAATCCCAAAGGTGAGTATAAACAAAAACTCCATATTCAACATAACGTATTCTTAACACCTATTTCAATTCTATACATGAATAAAATTGAAATAACTAGAAAATACTTCAGGAACGGAATTGCGGAGGCAGCGACAATGGGAAACTACTTGTTCTGGCAAGTGCGTCGCGTTAAACTTTTTGTCCGTGTTTCTCTTCCTTTATCTCCTTCCTCAATCTCTCGATTTCTTTCTAGGTTTTTTCAGAATTAACTGACGTGAAGGCTCTCCTTTTTAGATTCTCCAAGGCTACTACATCTATCTCATAATGATGTATTTATACTTTGGACGCTCGAAGTTAGAGTCTGGGTCGAAACAGTCTGAAACATGTTGCAAAATTCAAGTTTTTGCTTCAACCTGTTGAAGGCCACGATCATGGCCCTGCCTACCACAATCGTGGCCAGCGCCTAAACCTTTCTATCAAGATCGTGGCGTAGAGTGCATGATCATGGCCTAAATCCAAGCTCTCTGTCACGATCATGCCCAAAGTGCACGATCGTGGCCTGGCTGCCCTAGCTCATCCCTTAATTGCAAGGCTATGTATGCTAAGTTTTAATATTTATAACCTTGGTAATTTTCGTAAGTGCACGGGTTGTTCGTGTAGTACCTACGGTATTGATTCCATGAGGAAGGAAGTCTAGTCCTAAAATATAAGGTTGTACTAACTACAACAATTCAAAATAAATAAACTAATGCAGAAAATAAATCAATCAAGCAATTAATTTCAAGAATTAAATTGCGGAAATCTATACAAGTAACAAATCACACAACCCAATCCAAAAATCAACCTAGAAAATACCAAGTGAAAGAAAGGAGATTTTTAATTCGAAATTAACAAAAATCTAACTAATTATGCAATTATCGAATTAATGGGTTTAAACAGTCCTACGATAGATTATTCTCTCTCGAGTTATAATCCTTAACCCTAATTGATAATCCCTAATTTAAATAATGAAATTGTGATCTCTCGAGTCATTGACTAAAAACCTAAATTAGTTTTAAAATTGCCAAATAACCTACTGGGAACCTATGCTCGATCTCTTGTTACACGATTCTATCGGTTTGATTCGATTCTCTACCTATCAAATTACCTAACTCTCGTTAGCCTAATTTGATTATTTTCACTCGACTCACCCTCTCAGTTTATTGCCAAATTATTACAAACAGATATTGAATCACAATTAAATCAATAAAAACACATTCAACCAAACTTTATTAGTCTCAAGGACTAAAAACTCGAAGGTGAGTTTAGACGTGAGTCAACACTCGAAAATAGTTAATTTCAATAATCATCCTAATTTCATACGTTCATAAAATTGAAATAAAAATAGAAATATTGTCGAAACATATTTGTGGAGGCAGCGATTGAGGGAAACCACCTGTTCTGGATAGTACGTCGCGCCCAGCTTCGTCTCTGTGACTCTCTTCCTTCATCTCCCTCCTCAATCTCTTGATAACTCTCTAGGTTTTTCTGAAATGTGACTAACGTGAATACTCTCTTTCAGACTCTCCAAAAGCTGCTAGTTCTGTCCCTTTATGATGTATTTATATTTTAGATGCCCTAGGTTTAAGTTGGGGTCCAAATGGTCCAAAAAATCTTACGAAACACATTAATAATTCTTGAGTCCTTCAAACTTTGTAACTGTTCGTAAGTATATTTTCATGAAAAGTCAAGCTTATTGCAAATCTAGTAGGTTTTATTAAGGAATCACCAAATTTTTTTATTTTTTATTTTTGAACATAGACTTAGTCTTTTCACGCGGAGGCAAATATTGGTAATGAATGTCGATCCAGTTACTTAACTAAGTCTTGTTTGTATTACACAGCTTGGTTGAAACGTCATTATAGCTTTTTAATGTGAACGCACATATTTGTGAGGCTTGTCGATCCAGTTACTCAGGTATATCACGTTTTCAACTAGCTACTAGCTCTATGCATAACCCGAAGGCTAGTGGAATAGTGATTTATTTAACAAAAAAACTTTTTTCTTTTTTTATTACTTACCTTATTATTTAAGCTACCATTTCCATAAAAAATACTAGTTAATTTACTTAAGTTAAAAGGCCTTAAATTATGAATGAATGTGATAACCTATAGGCTAATAATTTTACACTAAATCCTAAATAAGATGCATATTTATCCAAAGACTCCTAATTCACTAATTTTGTGAGCTAACGATCATTTACAACCTACTAGACTATGTTCAAAATTACATGAATTTCACTCATCTAAACCATTGACACTTTTAAACAATTCGCACAATGCAACTTAACAACTATCATATGGTATGCAAAATCACATTCAAAAGCAATAACATAGAATCCCTCCCCATACTTGAACAACACATTGTCCTTAATGTGAGTAGAGTGCACAAACACATCAGGGGAAATAAAACACAATATACGAAAAACATAAGAACAAAATACTAGCAAAAATGAAAACAAAAGGGTTAAAACACGAAACTGTTTATGGTGATAGAGGTGATAATGGCGATAGTGTTGAGAGCAAATCCGCTTGACATCTAAAGCCCTATCTTATAAGTGACTCAAGAGAGCAAAAGAATTAGCAATCTAAACCGTTCTAGATTATTCAAAACTTATTTAAGAATTTAAAACAAACCTAAATACACAACAATTTAAATCTAACTACTGAATGTGCTAATTTATGGTCATTAGCTCGACCTTAATCCTTTAAGCCTTAACTGGGATCAATTATGAGCTTGCTTCCATCTTTCTCGTTCAACATCAATTTTGTAGCCTGTGAGTAAGCTACAAATTGCAAAATGATCAGAAGGACAATATTAATAAAGTTGAGAAAGCGAATTAATTTCATTAATGTCCTTCTCATTAACAAACTGTCGATAAAATAAGGAACAATGAAACTCCCTGAATCTTCCATTCAATCCAACAGTTTAGCCTGTAAGAAGGTGAGTTACTCTCTTTCTTCCTTATCCATCTTCGTCTCCTCTGCTTTTTCTGCTTCAGGAATAGAGACCTTCATCGCTTCTTCAAACTTTATGTTTGTTGTCATCTGTTCTTCATCCTCCTATTCTTTAAAAGATTCGAACACATCAATTATCCTAAATGAGTTACTAACTTTCGGATTCTTAATTACATCATTCATGTTGAATGTCATTTGATCATCATCAATCCAAAAGATAGAGTTCGTTTCCTGAGCATCTCCCTAAGATTTTTCGATGTCCACATATGGTATATGAAGAACTGGTGAATAATAGGGATGGTTGACATTGTTTACTTCATCCTCTTCTTGATTACTTGGTCTTCTCTAACGTCGGGTTTATTATGATTTCTCATTGATTTTTCCAGCTCCTCTCCATTCCTAAGTGTGATAACCTAACATGGCTCTATTGATAATACATTCACGCTATGCAGACAGTTTTCCACACTTTGCTTACAAAATTCCCTAGAAAGTTGACCTATTCGAACCTCTAGATTGTGAATAGAAGAGGCATGATCTTCAGTTACTTTCTTAAACTTCTTTTCCAATCTCTTTTAGTTCTCTTCTATATCCGTGAGCTTATCTATGATTTTGTGCAGCTTGGAATCCCATGAACTGGATTTATCATATTGAAATTCAACTAGATCTTGATGTCCTAAATGAGTCTCTACATTGTTGGACCAATAGAATTTGGGGTGGTTCTGCCACCCCGGAGTGTACGAGTCAATATAAAGATGATGATTTCTCCAACTAAATTAGGGCTCAATGAAGTCCTCAAACTTCCCTTGCCCCCTACAATATTCATCCTCTATTATCGTTCTTTCTATCCATTCTTTGCATTCAATTCTTCACATCTCTCATTCTCTCTCTAAGATGTCTTGATGTGTCTCTACCTTACACCTAATTTTTGTCTAAACATAAAAGATAGTGAAAAAGCCTTAGACTAAAGAACTAAATTAATCACTTCCCCTGTAACGGTGCCAAAAACTTGATCATAAGGTTATGTACGTTAAGTCTTAATATTTATAACCTTGGTAATTTTTGCAAATGCATGGGTCATTCGAGTAGTACCTAAGGTATCGATCCCACGAGTAGATAAGTCTAGTCCTAAAATCTAAGGTTGTACTAACTACATTAATTCAAAATAAATAAACTAATGCAGAAAATAAATCAATCAAACAATTAATTTCAAGAATTAAATTACATAAATCTATATAAGTAACAAATCACACAACCCAATCCAAAAATCAACCTAGAAATTACCAAGTGAGAGAAAGGGGATTTTTAATCCGAAATTAATGAAAATCTAACTGATTATGTAATTATCAAATTAATGGGTCTAGACAATCCTAAGATAGATTACTCTCTCTCGAGTTATAATCCTTAACCCTAATTGATAATCCCTAATTTAAATTATGGAATTGTGATCTCTCGAGTCACAATTGACCAAAAACATAAATTAGTTCTAAAATTGTCTAATAACCTACCGAGAACCTATGCTCGATCTCTCGCTACACGATTCTATCAGTTTGATTTAGTCCTCTGCCTTTCAAATTACCTAACTCTCATTCACCTAATTTGATTACTTTCACTCGACTCATCCTCTCAGTTTATTGCCGAATTATTACAAACAGATATTGAATCAAAATTAAATCAATAAAAACACAATCAACCAAACTTTATTAATCTCAAGAACCAAAAATAGTTAATTTCAATAATCATCCTAATTTCATATATCCATAAAATTGAAATAAAAATTGAAATACTGTCGAAATGGATTTATAAAGACAGGAACTTTGGGAAACCACCTATTTCGAGAAGTACGTCATATCCAGCTTCGTCTCTGTGATTCTCTTCCTTCGTCTCCTTCCTTAATCTCTTGATAACTCTTTAGGTTTTTTCAGAATGTGGATGACATGAATGCTCTCTTTCAGACTCTCCAAAAGCTGCTGATTTTGTCCCTTTATAATGTATTTATACTTTGGATGCCCTAGGTTTAAGTTGGGGTCAAAATGGCCCGAAAAATCTTACTAAACTCGAGTTTTTGCTTCAACCCTACATAAACCATGATCGTGGCCCTTCTAGCCACAATCGTGGCCAAAGCCTAAACCTTTCTATCACGATTGTGGCCCAAAGTGCACGATCATAGCTTGGAACATAGCTCTATGTCACAATCGTGGCCCAAAGTGCATGATCGTGACTAGGGTCCTTTCAACTTGCCTCTTTCTGCCACGATCGTCGCCAATCGTGGGCCGTATTTTTAGCCCGAAACTTTTTGAAACTTCTCCATTCTTTTTCGTTTACCTGGAAACACTAACAAACCCATCAAGGTACCTAAAAAATATAATATTTAAGCTCAAATACTCATACTAACCCATAAAAACGATTAAACACATAAACTAACACAATTGAAACCCAAATACACACTAAACACTCAAAATAACACTAAATACCTAGCAAATCAAACCCTAAAACACAATGCAAATGTAACATCCCATTACCTTTGGGAGGTTAGAATAGTGAAAATGAGTGATTAATGAGAGCTTAGAAATGCATTTTTCATGCTCATGCATGATATGACACACCCATACAAGTGAATAGTGAAATGTTGCACATTTCAAGTGACTGTACATGCATTCATTGACATTATGGGTATAATTGTTTATAAATGTGAGTATATTGGGAAATTTGTTTTTTATATGTTGAAAATTGATTTGGGGGTGTATAAATTGATTTAGAATTTATGCAGAATTTTCGAAAATTTTCTGAAAATATGGGTAATTTTGGATTTTAAAAAAAAAGCCAAGTGATATGACAATTGATAAATGGTAGTAGAATTTATTGTCTAACAGGAGTGAAAATTTTTGTAAATGACTTTGAGATTTAATGAATTATTTCATTGAAATTTGGAGACAACTGGAGTAGAAATTGGAGTTGATTGGATTAGTTTAATAGAAGAACTAGTTTGAACCTAAAGGATTATAACATGTGGTAAGTGACCATGTCTTAGATCACTATTCTTTTAATTTTAAAGTCCCTCCTTGTTTTGTTGTTCACGATGCTTTCCAAATTGAAAGACCATTAAATGTTTTGTCTTTCATTTTCACTCTTGCTTTCTCTACCCACTTTGTGACTCTCTCTTCTTCATTTCTTTCTCATTTTCATGGCTTCTCCATCTCTTTTCTTCTTCTCTTCTTCACTCCCATGATCACTCACCCAACTATCAACACTTTGCTCTCATCTTTCACTTGCTACTCTCACCTTCTTGTGTTCCTCATTCCCCACAAGAAAACCAACCTCCCACCTTGAAATGGTGATGTACGTGGGCTATCAACAAAGACAGGGTTGGTGTTTTCTTGAAGGATTTGGAGCTAAATCAAGTAAGTATCTTGCCAAATATCATGGGTTTTGCTTAAATGAAGCATTTATGATGATATTTAGAGGTTAATATCAAGAAATGGTATTTTAGGTATGTGGGTGTCATGAATGGTAAAGTATGTTTAATTTTCTTGCTTTTATTGATGAGCTATAAATCTTATGGAGGTTGAATGATCATGATAAGGAGTTTTGTATATGCTAGAATGTTGGTGATGAAATGAACACATATATATGTTTATATTGATGTTTGTTTCATGTAACTGTTAAATAATGGGTTAGGAGTTGTTTATGGATGATTGATGTTTGTAGATGATGAGTAAGAAACTATGAGTTATGCTACACATGTTTTAAAGATGAATTGGTTGTGAAATGGATGTTTTAATGAAAATCTGAAGTTGATGAGTATATAAATATGTCTATAACCTGTTTGTGTTAATGGTCAAGTGTAGAAATGAGTTGAAATGCAGCTGAGAATGAAGAGTAGATGGAGTAGAAAAGGATGATCTTTGTACAAATATGGTAGGTGTAAAAATTTGGAAAAAAAACTTGAAGATGATGGATTGGAAAATGTTCACTACGTATGCTTGAGTGTTTTAGCCATAACTTCTTCTAGAGTTGTTTAATTGAGATGATTCTTAATTTTTATTAAACTAGAGATATATGGCTATATTTTTCATAAGGAAACAAAATTTTAATTCTTTTATTATAGTCTCAAAATTTGACATGAAGTCTGAGAATTTCTTTGAATGAATAGTAAGAGAGTTAAAATTTTGATATGAAATTTCCATGAATTTAGTGTACTGATATAGATGGATTTTGACAAACTAATATTCATAAAAGTTGTAGATATTTCTTTTATCTTTCCTTTGATATAAAATGTGGAATTTTTGGAGTTCTAGATCAAAATTTATGGGGGTTTAAAGTAGATATTTTGGTAAAAAAGAAGAAGAATTACACGATAGCGACTTTGAAGTTTTCAGGGGTGATGAACATCCGATTTTTTTTTGGGCAATATCTTTTTCTTCCAACCTCCAAATGAGATGAAACTTAAACCATTGGACTTGTAAGACATTGCTCCTCATCTCCACAAAAAATCATAGCCATGTGAAATGAATTGAGAGAGATTGAGTGATAAACGTGGACGGGTCTAACTTGTGCTCTCACCTAATTTTTATCTTTATCTGTCACACCCATGACTCTTGCACACTCATGTTCCTCTCACACCTGTGACTCCTGCACTCCCGTGACTTTCCTCTCTCAAGCCCATAATTTAATTTCAGGACTCATGTTTAATTGTCACATCAAATTACTGTTTTCCTTAATAGTAGCCATGACTTGCAATTGATCTAACCACCCGAGAGGAATTTGCAAACTGGACAGTCTTAGTTCTTTTGACCATAACTTCTTCTCTAGATGTTCTAATGAGATGATCTTTGATTTGGAATAAACTAGAGACACAATGCTAAAAATCATATGAGAAGTAGAATTGTGACTCAGTCTCTAAGATGGTTAATTTTTGGATGGAAGTTATATATAGTACACTATTTTTGAATATGAATAGCCCAAAAATGGTTGAGGCATATCTTCCAAATTACTAAACCAAATTGAGTGATTTTGGTGTCAGTAGAAACATAATACATAGAGGAACACTTTTTTATAAGAGGATATGATCAAATTACATCAATTTCACTTTTTAATTGAATGTGAACAGTAGATCTGAAAGTGTGACTTGGAAAAAAAATCTAAAGTGAGTCAATGAGAAAGGAACAGAGATTTTAATGGTTTTAGTGAGTTGTAAATTAAGTATAAATTGTACTTAGATGAGTTCTGATATGCGAATGACTTTGTGATGAAATTTATGGATAAATACTTGGAATTGTCATGAATATGCATTATACATATTTCATTTCATACCTGTGTATTATTAAACAAATATGATTGTACAAATTGTGATATATATGTATGGTGTTTGATATAGAAGAGCAACTGGAATGTCAACCTGCAAATATTATTGGATCTTCCAGGCATTAGCTTCGGGAGCAACTTGTTAGTAACCTAGACAGTCTCACTTAATTACTTATGTACTTAATTTCTGTTTTGAAATGATTGAATGAATACGGCTTGATTTTTGATTTCGGATAGAAGGTTCGATGACTGTGAAATGTGAAATGTATATTGAAGTGCTGCTTCAATGTTAATGTGAAGAACTAAATGTGTTATGACATGATTGATTGAAAATGTGAGATGCATTCCATACATGAATGCAAGATCAGATAATAGCAGTTGTGACCAGAGTAGCCACTGATCAGAGCTTAAAGCTTAATGTGTGCAAAAAGCCTCGATCTCAAACAGTGATTAAGAGCCTAAGGCTCACTATATATAATGAGCCTTACATCCTCATCAGATAAGGGACAGTTAGTAATGAGCCCGGTATCTAATATTGATATAGGACAGTTGAGACACTCAGTCACAACAATGTAACAATTGGAAAAGTGTCTCATAAGCATTCCATATGCATTTTGATAGGTATGTTTGATTGATTAAAATGCAAAAATTTGCCTATGTTTAAGTGAGAATGTGATACTGATGTAAAGTGCAATTTTGTGAAATTTTTATTATGTGAAATAATGGGTTGCATGAATTGAGTGAACCATCAATGATGGTTACCTTATTGAGTTCGCAAAACTCACCAAAATTGTAACGTTGTCTTTTTAGGACTGAGAGATGACTCTAGCTACTGAGAGGCTCTACTAGTCGTGTAGATTGTGATTTGGCAAGAGAAGTCATGGCTCAAAGGTCGGTCAGCTAGATTTTTGGATAGATTAGAAAGAATTTGTATATTTTCCTCTTTCATATGGTACTTTAGTACTTAGATTTGAAGATGTACATGTAGTAAGTGTTTAAAGGTACAATGTAGACTTTCAGTTTTTGTGAAGTAAAATGAGGAAAAAAGTTGGTTTTAAAATATTGTGATTTTCTTATAATGTTTTATAAGTGAATAATGATATGATGCCATGTGAATTGAATGTAGTGATCGATAGTAGCCTGCCCTTATCGTAGGATATGTACCGAAATGACCTTCGAGCGTACCAGTGTGTACCCTATGGTAAGGGGCGCTACATCAAATCACACTATCATCCCTCTCTCTCATGATCGTGGCCTATTGTGCACAATCATGGCCTGGATCCTAGCTCCCTATCACGACCGTGCCCAAAGTGCACGATTGTGGCCTAGCTGCCTAGGCTCGTCCCTCTCTGTCACGATCGTGGCTGTGGGCTATGTTTTTAGCTCGAAACTCTTCACAACTTCTCCGTTCTTTGTCGTTTACCCTGAAACACTAACAAACACATCAAGGTACCTGAAAAATATAGCAATTAAGCTTAAAGACTCATACTAACCTATAAAAATACTTAAACACATAAACTAACACAATCAAACCATAAATACACACTCAACACTCAAATTCATACTAAATACAAAACAAATTAAACCATAAAACGCAATGCAAAAGACAACTATCATAGATGAAGGAGATAGGCTCTAGCCTAAAGTTGAGAGTGCTGATGAAGGAACTTACATCATAATTGTCAACAATCTGCAAGTGAAAATGCATGAAACACCATATGTTTGTAATTAAGCTATAGGTTTAAATTTAAAAAATGGCATAAAATTAATTGTTTTTATATTAGGTTGATTCTATCTGACCATGACATGACATCCAAATTCAAGGAGAAGATTGACCTTAAGGGTTATATATAGAACAATATCTTTTAAGCGACAAAGGAATTTTACTATCAGGAGTTTGAGGTATAAAAAATATATTTTTTGTTTTTTAATTGATTTTTATACATTAATTAGATAAATATTACATTGCAAGTACTTATCGTATATTTTTCCTTTTGTTTCAGAAAGAATTTTTATGGGATTCTGAATTTGGCGTGGTCATTTATAAAGTATGGGAGAGATAAACACATACACGTTTTCGAGACTTTGTTGGTGCGATACACAAGATTGGTGTACGATCGCCTTATATTTCTGAAAAATATGGAGTTGTTAGTAGCAGTATTGGATATCACCCGAGGCAATGTCCATTGCAGAGCATAATTCTACTAACAGATGTGGAGGACAAAGGAGAGAGTCTTCTCGTATATACTAGAGGATTTATTACCCACCACGAGCATGCAAAAAGACTTGTAAGTATCTACATTTTATATTTATTAGTTTGGTATATTTCAATTTAATTTGATGTGTGAATTTTGAAATGAAAATATGTGTATTATGAAGAATGATAATGTTATAAATGTCTAGTGCCATATATGGATGTGTTGTTGAGTTACTTTCTTTGTTCAACAAGGGGTAAATATCATAAAAGTAGAGAAATTTCTGCCAAAATTTTTATAAATTGTAGTTCACTTATAACATTTTACTCTGATGCAAGAAAAGTCTATGGGCACGAAGCCTACACCCCGTTAGCTCTTTTTGCACACTCACACTAAGAAGCATCACGGTGTGACCTTCATCATCACCCGATATAGAGAGCTAAATGTATGTAAAATTTATGCTTTAATATTAATGCTTAATAATTATCACTTACTAACATAAACATTGCCTTCTGATAGGACTAAATACAAGAAAGCATTTAATGATATTCTCAACAATCTGAAGATGTTGATGAGAGTCAAACCTATCTTCATATAGTGAGTGGTAAGGACCGTTGTAGAAGGATATTCAGCTTAGGTTCCTTTGCGAACATATATTATTTACAATCCTTCACATCCAGTACAATAGCATATAGTAAGCGGTCCACACCCAATGAAATCCATTAGCTTCGAAGCACAGCACAGACATCGGCAACCCAGTTGCAACAGTCAATGGAGTACATAGCTCAGCTCCGTAATGAGGTAGATGAGTTGAAGGGAAGGGGTGGCACCTTATCGCAACAATTGGAGCATTCGCGGTCACCAATTGAATAACTTACTTGTATTCATTTCGTATGAATTATAAATGCTTATTATGTACAAAATAACTTTTTATTATCAATTAAGAAAATTTTTACTTTATACCATCAATTAACTTTTTGTTTTAACAAATCAAATGTAAAAACAAATCAAAATATTATCAACAGATAACTCATAACTATATATATTATGCATCAACCATAAGATCTCAAATAAAATTAAATTCAGGAGAATTTAAAAAATAGTTTTAGTAAATTTACCAACGAAAAAATAAAGTTCGTTGGTAAAATCTATTCGATTTATCGACAAATAACTAATAATCATCGGTAATGTTGTCATTAACTTACCGATGAAATACCACTTCTGTCGATAATTTACCGATATTCAAACTTGTCTGTCTGTAATTTTACTGGCCGAAATAATAATCATCGGTATATTCACCGACAGTAACGCAAAATGTCTGTCGGTAAATTTGTGATGGTCATTCTGTAATTCGTCGCAAATTATTACCTACGGCCTTTTCTTCAATGCCTTAGTCGATCGGTAAATTCCGCCATTAACTTAGCTTACCAACGGAATGTATAAGTATTCCATCTGTAATTTTTAAACTTCATTTTTCTTGTAATGGTGTTAACAATGCTATTGAGTCCTAGCGTTTACGAGATGGATACCAAAGTCATCTTTCGCTTGAAAAAGAAAGTAGACATTAGAGTAAGAAGTGACCTTAGCACCGGACAAAATCCAATAATTTTTATCTTGCATTGTCCTTAACAGATTCATTGACTTCCTAAATACTAAACTCGTATTTAACAACAATTGTATCATTTTAATATAAGAGTAAAAAAGCTAATAAAATGGAGTCATATTAGTTAAGTCAAAGCCTTGAATATCATATTAAAGCAAGCATAGGAAGTTTTGTAAAGACTTTAGACTTTGCTTAACTTGTATACATTATGTTTCGGATCTGGCATTCTTGCAAAATGCTTTTACGTTTCTTACAAATCAACAGCATAACTCACTTTCATCTAGAATAACTGTTAGTGTCTGATTATTACAATGGAATTAAGACTAACTTGCAACGAGACGAATAACTAGACAACTCATCGTAGTCTATCCTATATTCATGTCTAAAATATTTGGCATAATTTTTCATATTATAATGCTACATTTTTGGGTTGGAATTGGTATCAGGATATGCAAATGACAGACGGAAAGGCTACCACCGGAAGAGTTATAGCATTGACTCAAATCCTGACAATTCGATAATCTGCTCCGACAGTCTTTGCCTTTTTGGTGCTAGTTTTTAAGCCTTCTTTTCTGTATGTTTTCACTGTTAGAATTGGGTTATCATGAGTGCGTATCGTATAGTTGTTGTCTCGATCACATCCGAGTAGCTAATAATTGTTGAGAATGAAACTTCACATACATGCGCCGGAGTAAATGCAGTAAAATCCGGATAATGAAGATCTTTATTAAAAGCTACAAATTTTTTTATGCTTGATGGTAAACTTATATTAGGGACGACGTTTTCCAAGATTAAAATTTCGCACTATGGATTGCAAATTTTCTACTCTTTACCAAACAAATGCAAAATAGATATTCTTGTTACTTCTTTTGAATGATTTATGGTTTTTAGTCTCGAATATAAAGAGGTGGCGTATGTGATGGACGACTCTTTAACATTAATCTTTTATGCTAATCACCCTGCAAAGGTTCCAAGTCTGAATTGGCCCTTGTAATATCCTAGAAAACAGTACATGGAAATTTAATAAAATATGAGACAGACGAAAGTGATTATAATGAGACAAATGGTCGCTACATGACTTGGCGCTTTGCAGTAATTTATTTGTCTCAATTTCACATCCACCAACATTATGTGAATAGGATGCTTCACTTAGTCTGGCTGCTACCTCCCCTCTTGAATAAAATGTTGATGTTATGTACTTCTCAAATGTTTTTAGTAAACTATCATATAGCAAATTAAATAAACCAAGCAACAATAATTTCAGCAAGTTGTAATCAAACCACTGATTTATTGCGCAAAGAAAAACAACAAATGATAGACAGTTTTTCAGGAAATGTAATTTAGGTTCGGTAAAGTGAAATATAACACACGTTTCTCTTTACAATCTGCATGTCGTGTGTTTTTTCCGGAGGAACCCAAATTAAAGCAACGAGTAGCTCCTTTTCCGATTTGATATCATTGAATTTACAACATTAAAGTATCATCATTCCACTGATTCCTTTTGCAGACTCCAGAGACAGGCATTTGAGAATATACTGGCAATACTGGTGTTCGTTAGTGCTCACTTCTTTATCGTAGGTGGAGCGTAAGATACACCACTGGGCCCTGAAGAAGCCCCTCGCAAAAGCCGAAAGTCATTCTTGGCTTTATGACTATTTGTTAAGTCAACTTAACCGAATTAACACTTCAAATACAAACGCACATACACAGAAAATCTTTGAGGGTTCATGGAACTATAAACATACACAAGATCTTTGACCGGCGACCTGACATAGCTTCCGTGATTTGGTTTTAGACAGAAATATTCATTAACCATCTAAATGGAACCACATTTCCACATTTGAAGCCTGCCCATTTCTGATGGCATTTTCTTTTTGATTGTAAAGTTTTAATTTATTAACATTTCCAGAAGCTGACAAGAAGTTTTACAACACCTGTGCATAATCAAAGAAATCAATCAGTGAGGAATTCTAAATATACAGATAACTATATCAGAAGCAACTAAAACTTTAGAAAGAAGTTGTTACTCAGCTCAAATAAGTACACCATAAGGCCATAGAGGTTACAAAAGATACCTGAATCAGAATTGACACTAGAACGCCATGAAGTTACATGCCTGCTTTAACAACATGAAGCTTCTTCTGTCTCTTGAACCCATTCAAACTATTCAAATGAAACCCATTTGTCAAAGGTATTCCCTCCACAGATTTCAAGTCTTCTCCCTTAATCATGAATTCATTGTCCTCATCTGGTATGCTGAAATCAGCAGGATTCCTGTTCAGACTGCACGTTTGAGTCACAGTACTGCTTTTATTGGCCCAGGCAATACCACTATTATTCAATGGGTGTATCTTGTGCTTTGTTGAATTGCCAGATGCTTGCATATGCATAGGAAATGCACTAGACTCTGATGTACCAAAAAAAACTGTTTGAAGGCTATGAGCTGGAACAGATCCACAGTTGGTGCCAAAACTACCACTTGGTGCAGATTTTCTTGATCTGGCTTTACTCTGAGAAAGAAAGTCAGTTTTTCTCTTATGTTTTTCTTGAGAAAGATGAGAAATATATTCATTATCCGTCTTGAAGCTCTTATCGTGTTGAGGTGAAGCAGAAGATGCACCAACTGTAATTGACATTGCAGGAACCTGACCATGGGCACAATCTGCAAATTGGTTTCTACCATGGTAATTATATGGAATATATTTTATGGCATTAGGAGGTTTATAAACACCAGGTTCCTGCCCAGGAAACTGTTTAGGGCCATGGTCAGATTTTATGGTAGGTCTCTTCAACAGTTCTGAGGATACATCCTTATCAATCTGAGCACTGGATCGTGCTCCTGCATCCACAAGGCTAAGCAAATGCATAGCAGGTATGGTTTCATTAGAATAGAGGTCCAGTGAACCTACCAGCTTTTCATTGATCTCAATCTTACCATGCTTGCGAGGAAATAGGTAATCTGAATGAGTTCTTCTGAGAGTTTCAGAATCGACATTTTGCATTTGCTTTCCAATGTTGGTAGAACTTTGAAGAAACTTTGGTTCAGGAGGCCAATTTGTTTTTTGCTGATACATGCTGCCAGGCCCAGTGGTACAAGGAAGCATAGTCAAATTTGCTGATGGACCTCCAGACTTAGGAGGGATTCTATACACAAAGGGTATGTGATTTGGCAACATGGATTGCCAAAGAGGATTTGATTCTTCACTCTGATCTGGATTCCATTGGCAGGTAACACATGGTCTCGAGCCATGCAAAATGGTATGAGAAAACCTCTTTGTATTGACATTCCCAATTGATGCAGAATTTGGGCCATGAGATTGCCTTTGGGAACTTGAAACACAATTTTGGTCCACATTTGATGGACTCTCTTCATGATCTACCACCCGACCTGCAAGCAACCGAGCTTGTTCCGGTTGGTTCATATTCAGGAGTTTTCTATCAGCTTGAGAAAAATAATCAATTGACTTTAGTTTCGCCAATCCCGGACGTTCCTCCCTCTTGATCATTCGGTTTTTTCCATTCTTAGCCCTGGGATTTCCTTTAAGAGCAACTTCTTGAGGAAAGAGACTCGTCCCTCCTTTCCCATATGCTTTACTGAAATCAATTGTCTGACCACAGATGGAGTGATCGGTTGTTGCTAACTGGCTGTTCTGGTGCTCGGGATCAGGAAGACACCTCTCATACTGATTCTTTGCCATGAGCTCAACAATATCCATTGGAATGTCATCTAGAGCTCCCTGTTCAGGTACCTTATCAACCCTTTGGATATTTAAATGGTCCTGATTTTCTGTTGTCTTTTTGTTGTTGTTTGGAGTAAAATAATCCTGGAAATTTAATGTTGATCAATTAGATACAGACAAGGCATGCTGACGTGCCTACTAAAGAATTATATTGAAACCTACTGAAGAAAGTTTTCCAACATGAGCAATCCGCAACTAGGACAAATGCATAATTCACTCTGTTGTGTTAATCAAAAAGTAATCCAACTTACACCAGCCAAGCCAGTGTAAGAACTGACAATGAGAACGCAATGGAAAAATAAGCAGATGATGACTTAAAAGAGGAGAGAGATAGAGATGTGACAACATGCAATCAAAATGTCATATAAAATCCATCTACCTCATTCAACTACCATGATTCATCCACACATGAATTATGTATCATACACCACAATTTAACTTAGCCAATATTAAGAAGAAATGTAAAGCTATATAGCTATACCTTTTGTTGCATAAGAGAACAAGCCCCAATCTCAATCTGAGAGGAGAGGTTCTGCTTCTGATTCAGAAAGGGTATTATGAAGTTAGGGTTGTTACTACTCAAGGAAACATCTAGTCCTTTCCTGATAGGTGCATTTGGTGCAGCCAGAGAAGTAAGGCCAAATTTTTGACAATATTTGGTTTCTGCAGCCTTCCTCATAAGCTGATCCTCAGAAATGCCCTCATGCCAAAAGAAAAAGGGATTATTTCTGTTATCCATATGTGTAATATAATTTCTACCATGTCCTTCTGTAGGAATGTAGCTGTTAAGAGAAAGTTCCAGTCCTCTTTCCTGAGATATGTCTTCAGCAGAAAATGGAACACTAAAGGCCGCAGGGTGTATGAGTCCTGTATCTTTTTTTCTCACAATACCTTCTCTGAAAATCCCAGCAGACCCAGCAGAAATATTCTGATCATCAATTTTTGGCATCTTTCCTTTCTTCTTAGTTGAAAAACTAGGTTTTCTTTCCATTCTTTGTGCAGGCAAAGGGAAAAGATTCATTTCTCTGGCTGGCAATGCATCGTTTGCCAGTTTTGACAACGCAACATCAACAGCAGTACAGTTAGAATCATCCCCTAGTTCCTCTGCAGTTTCATTTGGCACATGATCATCTGATACTGGTAAGGATTTTTTTTTCTCACTGAGTTTCCACTTTTTAATTTTCCTTTTACCTAAACTAGGACCCTTGTCAAGTCTTTGTTTCGTCATATGACGTTTCAAATCATTTTGCACCGCAGTTATGGCACAAACACCTGCCTGTAATTCAGACCCAACTACCTCTGAGTCTCCTTTTAAAGTCCTAACTTCCTTTGCAACTCTGTTGGGAGAGCTTGTCTCCCTTGTCACTGCAGGTTTCCAGTCATCCTGAGAAATTTTCCTTTTCCTGGGCTGATCCAAAACACTTTTGGCTTGTCCTTGGACGGTCAGCTGACCTTGGGTGACAGCAAAAAAGTTAACTTTCGTAGATGCATCAGAGATGGCATTAAGTGCGTCATTAGACAGATAATCTTTAGTAGTTCTAATGATATCATTGTCTCCATCCTCATTTTCAGTTAATAATTCAGTTAACAAGCGGACCTTTCTTGCTTTTCTACGAGGCAAACCGCTTGAATCCTCATGATGGAGATCTTTAAGATTGTTGCCAACCAGGATCTCAGCACTTTCAGATGAAGCATCATCATGCTCTTCTGATTGCAAAGAGGAACTTCGACCTGCACAATCCATGTTACTGAGTGGCTCCTTACTGTTTCCATCATCCCTAGGTTTCTCAAAATTTTTAGCAGAACTTATAGCCACATAACCAAGGCCCCCATCAGACTCAGAATCAACAACAACATGATGATGATAGACTGGTTTAGACAGACTGATTGATCCATCATATTTCCTCATGAAAGCAACTGTTGTAAGAAATCAGAATATCTACAATTAAGTAGGGAAGAAGCACCGTAGTTTATTAATACAAATATAACTTCAGATCCATGTAGTTAAAGGGTTACCGACTCTGATTGCATGATACGAATTAAAAGTTACCTAAGTCATCTGCATGAAAAGTTTTCTCCATCATGCTGGAAGCAGCTTCTGCACCATAATCATGTCTATGAATTTCATGATTCAAATTTATTTCTAGTTGCACATTGTCCCCTGGAAAAACGAATGTTTAATTAACCAAATACTTTAATATGTGGAGTACAATACTGCACCTTTGCTCGGATTGAATACATACCCAATATGGGACTGCTTGGAAGTTCAAGTTCCTTTTTTTTCTCCATAATGCACGCTGAACGTTGATTCTTGATTGTGTTGGATAAATTATCAGAACTACTACCATCAACTTTTTTCCCTTCATCGCCAATATTGGCTAACTTAGAAACATGATGAGATAAGCACATTGCAACATCAGCAGCAATCGGCACGTTCGAACATATATTATCTACATTGAAGCTGTTGTGACAAGACTTGAGCACCTCACAGTCATTTGCAGTTCCTTCAGCATCAACCTCCCCCAGACAGTCATGGCAACGCCAGAATCTGAACTTTGGGACATATAAGGGAGGAAGTAAGCTCTTTTGCTCCTCAGACTTGTTATTGTCTTCATCAGAAGCAAATGGCCAACATAGCTTCCAGTCTCTTTTGCGAATTTGAGTTACATATCCACTGCATGCAAAATGAAAAAAAGAAAAACTTTAGAAGGCTAACTTTTAAGAAGTTCAATTTAATCACCATCTAGAAAAAGAAAAGGTCCTTGACGGAGTTCCTTTTTGTGGCAATATTCCCAATGTTCAGTTTCAGTATTATACATAGTCATTTGTTGGGACTCAGTTATTCAATACTAGAAATTCGTCTAAGTTATTCAACATTAGAAATTTGTGTATACATTGGATTTAAATTAATAAGAGGTACCTATAATTGCCGAGGATGAAGGATAGAGTAGGGTCATCTTTATCGTCAACACTTACTGATTAGAACTTAGATACATAATGAAAGAATAGCACTTCTCCATGTGAGATGTAAGATTAGACAGATCACACAAAGAAGTATGAAGCTAGAAAATCAGACCATTTGTGAGCACAAGTCATAACTATGAACAAGATGGTCAAGGCTCAGTTAAATACATAAATAAACACAAAGATTAAATTTCTTACGTTCTCTCTCTCTCTCTCCCCCCCTCTCCCTTTCCCTTTCTCTATTAAACTCTCCACTACCTCCTAACCGCCTCTCTCACACAGCCATATATACATCATTGCCACTAAAATGTAAAATTAAATCAGATCAAGGCTTACCGTAAAGAAAAATGCTGACAATTTGTTGCATCATTCCTCTCATTTGATTTGATGAGATTTATAGATATAGAGTCAATCAAAAGGGGTGATTCAATGGATTTGGAAGCAGTAATGCTCTTGCTACTACGCCATTTCTCCCCAACCACCATGCTCTTCTCCATGCTATCACTAATGTCAACAATGCTAAAACCATGTTAATTAGGTGAATACAAGCTTATCTTAAATGAAATCATGATGGTATATTAAGCCAGCCAATAGAGTTTTGAATAATAAAAAAGGGCTTGCATAGTGCTTTGTTCAAGTAAGGTGTAGTGCTAGGCCAGCCATGTAGACAGCAAATGTTATAGGAATTTTGGAAAATCACAAGAAAGTACGTGCATTAAAGGTAAGACAAAGAATTCAAGCAACCAATACCACAATGTTAAAATGACGAATTGCCAATGTGCGCAAAACTGAATCATAAGTTGTAAACGCATCATGTCATTAATATTGATAAATAACATGATTGTGAAACATTCACCAAGCAAACCATTTAAATCAAACAATCATGCTAGGGTTTGTTTCCAATTAGAAGTATAACGAGCTTGAAAAACTATTATTTCTCAACAATAATCTCTTAAAGTGGCATGAATATTAAAGAACTGCCATATATGCAGATTTAACACATAAAATAACAACAAACAGAAGATAAATGCAAATGAGGAAAGGGAATACTCAGAAACCCTAGGCTTCCACAGTAACAAACATAAGCCTGAAGGCAACAATTCATGATTCTCATGAAATACGATTAAAGATATCGAGAAATTCATTCATCGGAATGTCAAGCTAATTGAGGAAATAAAGCCAGTAAGACAAAGTATTGACTAGGGTTACTTAAAACTGACAGCGCTACACATAAGAAGGGAAGCTGTTAATCTCTCGATAATAACAGCAGCAAGCACAAAACCCACTTCAAAATGACCTCCAAAAAGTCCAGATAATCGTGAACGTTTCTCCATCAATGAAACTTTTAGGGTTTCCTTGCCCCAAAGCCATGAATTGACGTCAATCACTGAATAGTCAACGTAGCTAATCACTACAGCCGAAAATTCAATACACCAAATGAAATCTGTCATAAATATGAAGATTCTTACCTTAAGTAAAATCCAGATCGGAGAATACAAAGAAATGAGCAAAGTTGACGTACCAAAAACAGTGAAATGACCTAAAAACCTTGGATAAACGAGCTGGAAACTGAGCTAAACACAACCAATCAGGCACCAAACCAACCACAGACGCAAATACCACCCAAATCAATAATTAAGAGAAGAAACAACACCTTAAGTCACTTGCACATCAAAAGGAGCGATCTTACGCGTGCAAGATCTAATTCTTCACGGCCAACCCAAAAAGTGGTATCATCAGAAACAGCGTTTGGAAGGCAAAGAGAAGCAGCAAGCAATCAGCAGAGATTTAGAGCTGGATGGGTGGAATTCGAGTGCGAAGTCTGGAGAAACCCTAGAGAGGTTTTCGATTCTTGCGGGGAGAGAGAGAGAGAGAGGAGGGGGGAGAGAGAGAGAGAGAATTTTTATCTTATGTCCTTGAAAGAAGGTCCTTTGTTTCTACTAATATATACTACAAATAAGATATGCCCCCCATGCCATGTCATAACCCTCAGGCATTTACGACCATCCACCATTTTATATGTGCATATTTATGTTTATACGTGAGAGAGAGAAAGTGCGGGAGAGAGAAAGGGAGCCAACGGTAGGGGTCCCACGTGGCAGGGAGGTGCGCTTCTTATCACTATCCATTATGTGCTTTTCTTTTTCATAATACAGAATAAAACCCTAGTTTCCAAATTTCATGGCTAAATGAGTAAAGTTACCATTTTCACTTTTACTCCCCCACACAACGCGTTGTTCTCACGCTATTTTCCTGAGTCGTAGTCAGGTCTTTTTGTGGCATGAAAGATGTCATTTCCACTTAAGTGGCTTGTGATTGGTGAGTGCATTACACGGGCATTCTTTGAGAGTGATTGACACTCTAAACACGTTGAAACCCTAAGGATTTTTATTTCTTTTTTATCTTTTAAATTGGTAGGTGAATATTATAACCCTGGGGTCTAGGTTAACGTCTAACCCTAACCTGGCTCTATACCTGAGGTGGGTATGGCTACATCAGACATCAGCTGTCCTTTGTGTCATTGTGTGAGAAAGAGTAAACTCTGTCAAAAATGATATAGAGGAGAACAAGAACCTCTGTCAAAAATTATGCAGAGGAGAACAAGAAAATACATTATGAATCCACAGTAAAAACAAAAGCGTAAAAAAGAAGCATTATTTTCCAAATTGGTAAGTATTAACCAAAGTGACTTGTATTCACTTTATAATAAAAACATATTTGAATGCGATACAAGACATTGTTTCGTACGTACGAAAACGAAAACATCAGAAACATATTAGCGTCGCCAGTAACCTATTTTACATCACTAGCTATCTATGATTTGTTCGTAGGTAAAACCAGTGCCGTATATACAAGCACAATCTTCGTTTTGTTTCAGCTGATGAGCAATGATCACTCGTAAGGGCAAATGAAAAGTTATATCGTGATCATTTTCTTTTCTTTTTATTGGAATTAAGTAACTATCTTATGCATACTAAGTACGTAGTAGGTCAACAAAATATAAGAAATACACGTAAATTTGGTACGTACCTTATCATGGAAAACTAAAATGAAATAAACTAACATAAATTATTCGTAGTTAGCCTTCATAAGCAAGTATATGCATTATTATTATTTATATCACATGTTAGTGGAAAAAGTCCACATTTATTTAAAACATTCTCAATTCATCAAAATTTTGATGATATTATGAGTTACCCGAATTTAAATTTAATGTATTGGTCGTGATTAGTTGTTCCACAAACTTCCATGAATGCACCATGTATTATGATTTGTTTCATTTTATAAATGAAATTAAGGTTTTTTGAAAAATATTATTTTGCAAATAAGAAATTGATACTTCTCCATAATTCTTGGCATATATATAAATTTTGTTTGAAAACCATACTTGATAGAATTCAAGAAATGTTATCCCGATGCAACTTTGAGTTCTGGATACGTAGAGTTTGGCTCTTCTTTTCTTTAGGTGGAGAGTAACATAATGACAGCCCTCAACAGGCCTTTTTCCCTTATTGTTTTGCTCTTGACTATGTCAAAATCCATCGATTAACATTGAAATCAGCTGGTGACATTGAGCCAAAGCAAAGACGTACACCGTATCTGTTTTGTAAAAGCCTGATCGAGGACCCAGGAGTTGTATAACCAATCCTCCGGCCGGTAACATAAGCAAATAAGTTATAATCAACCTCAACTCAAAGGAAGGGATCATATTTCACATTTTTCTTACTAAAATGCTGTAATTATATGTGAAAGTCTAGACCTACAGATTAAAATTATGTTTATCCAAATATTTTAATGTTTAATGAGATAAAAATGCTTAATACCATAAATAAGGTTTATGCATAGTGTTTTATGTCAAAAAATTCCAATTGTCCATACATTTGAGAGCCCAGAGATTGAAGTTGAGTTAATAAATCAATGTCAATTGTCTCCTGAGATGATAAATGCAGATCAACACCCATGACTATGTATAATTATTTAAATTCCGGTACAACTAGTATTGCTTATATAAGCTGGGGTTAAATATCACAGACCTGTTTGATTAATTTTATAAAACCAACTAATGATTATTATAAATTTCAAACTTAATCACTTATACTTTTTACTCGTTTTATCACTTCTTAGAGTATGTTTGAAATCACAAGAAACGTGAGCTTCATCTTACATACATACATCCATCCTCCCACTGGGAGTGGAGTGGAGAGGGTGAGTGGTAATGTATGTAAATGTATATTAGCATATTTATCCTATTGACCATCTGGGTCAGTAAAACTAAAATCCACGTAGAATAACTGTTGGGTTTAGTTTGGTTGAAACGTGAAAGGGATACCTCACATTTCTTGGCAAAGTAAAATGGGCCCTCGCATCACATCATCTGTCATCAAGCATAAAAACATCCGTCAGATACATCCAATTTTATTTTTTTTAGGAAATGGCCAGTGCATGCTGTGCTCGACAAACAGTAATCATGAACAAAGAAGATTCCTAACTGATGTTCATTAGTGCTTGCTTCTTGGGATGTTTCGGTACGCTAATTCTTTCTGACTGGTAATAATTTATAAGGGAACTATCGGGTAATCAAAAAGCTAGCAGTACAGTAGCACTGAAGACTAGATTTGGAATCAAAAGTCAGATCTTTTGCTGAACACTAGCTAGTAAGGCAATCACACCAATACTCAGTGGAAATTGAACAATTTTAATTTCGGAGAAAAAAGACTTGCTCAGAAGGCCAAAAAGTAAATTTCGATAAAAGTTACAATTGTGTCAATGAGTTTGATGTCGAAGACTTAATCCCCACACCAAAACTTAATGCCGGGGTTGGCCGTAATGTTGATAATAGCGGTGGTAGTACTAGTAGGCAGAGAGTAGTTGTTGTATTTGTGGTGTGACTGAGATGTTCAGTGAAGTAAGAAAGTCCTATTTTCAAGTTCTTTATTTTTTGTCCAAATAAGTCATACAGAGGAGTTGGCTTGGCCCAATAGCCACAAGTTCACATTCCTCCCTGTAGGATCAGATGTGGCTTTATTGGTACCTCCAAATTATATAAAGTCCTTGTTATTTCCAATCAACTCCTCAGCTCATGCCTAATTCATACAGTGCTTAATTTCATTAAATATAAATGTAACCCATATCCGTTCCTTGTTTTGGACACGTTGTTTAAAAACACCTAAGTTTCCATATATGTTGCCTGTACCACCAACTGAGATAGTACATGAAGAAAGATGCCCCCTTTCTAACGGCAATTTAATGAAGGGTTTGTCCAGATATTAGGCTAACTATTTTGAAATCACGTATTCTAGGTGAACTAAAAGTGCTTCAATTTTAGCTCATACAGTACACTGCATTTCTGTTATATTCTTTACACTTTGAATTATGGAGATTTCGATAACAGAAGAATGATGACCAATTGCATAAGCCCGCATTCTAAAACCCTACTAAGTTTTATCACTTGATCAGTATTTTGCAGTCAATTATTTTGCGTTAATCAATACTAAATTATTAATGTATGCGGAAAATATATCTTGTGGATAAATAATTTCAGCATTTCATAATTTTTACTTGATCCAACTTATTCAAAGTATATTTATTCAATTGACCTATAGTACTTGTATTGAGTATGCTTGTGTTCGGCTCACATTTATATGAAACGTTTTGGTGGGATTGTTAAACTTAAAAGAGTTATCCTTTGTCTAAACAATTGAAATGAAAAAAAGAAAAAAAATGAGTCATAGAAGTCGAAAAACAATCTGAGGTTTATATGTTTCCAGGTTCCTGATTATGGTGGTAAGGGAAAAGGAAAAGGAAGAAAGAAAGAAAGTTGAAAGAGAAAGTACTTGTTTTGGCACACAAACCCCACAAAAATCATGTGCACGTAGCAGTGTTGGTTATCAGAAAGCCTGCAAGCGGAACATTTGACTAGTTGCTGTTTTCCCCATTCCCCACCAGTCACAGAACCTCCCTCTCTCTTTGTTTTCTTGTTTTTTTAAAAAAAAAAATCTTGAAATGCCCACTACTCTCCTTCATTTCATGTCAAAGATTATCATAGTTACCATTTCATAATGGCTCGAGTAACAAAGCATGAGGTACATCATAATGTAGTAAACTTCAGACTTTAACTAATGTTTAAGAAAAGACGTGGATCCTTATGCGAATACAAGGTTATTCATTCTGAAAGAAAAAAGAAGAAGAAAAGAAGAAAGAAATAAAGGATTAGCTAAGTGCATGGCATTGCTTGACATCTTATGCCTTGCAGCAGGCGTTATGATTAAGATTGACCCGGTAATGTACATTTAGCTAATGAATGGTTGTCTCTGCAGGTGTATATTGTTGCTTTTCCTTTAGCTAATTAATTAAACCTTGTCCCCTTTCCCTTCTGAGGCGTCTATGGAATTTCTGACGTCACGTCTCAGAAGTGACCTTACATTATTACCCAAGTTGCTGGACTTTTATTTTAATACACGTACTCCCTGTCCCAATTCCCACGTTCCCATCCTTTTGCTCTCTCTAATGTCTAATGATGTGCCCCATCAAACTTCTTTTCTGTTTATTTCTCTATTTCTTCGTCTTCCAAACGCTCCTTTTCGTGCTTTTGTTCTGATTCGTATACAGAAGTAGCATGAGTAAGATGTTGGTAATCATTCATTAAATTTAATCGTTTTCATTAATGTCACAATAATGCAAACCTTTCAAAATTGATATCTTACTTATCTTTTTCTTATTAGTTAACATTAAAAATCCATTCATTATTCACAATTTTTTGGCGGACAAGTAGGCCTAACGACTTGAATCAGCAGCTCCATCGTTGCTATTTGTAGATTTTACAGAGGAAACAAAAGATATTACATGTTAGCATGCTTGAATCGATGGCTGCTTAGTGATAGAAATACAATGACGGTGATGATGCACATACTTTAATATCATATTTATATTATGATGGAATTCGTGCTGTTCATTATCAGGTTTAGTAAAAATATGTTGTCGTTTTATTTAGAAACTTCATTGCATCTAACGACATCTTAGATTTACTCATTTGTTGTCCATTTATGTAGGATAAAAAAAAAACTTATCATATTATCTATTTATTTATTTTTAAAAATCATTATTGAAAATATTTTAAAAAATGTCTCGTGGCATGACAAATAGCGAAAAGTATTTTTTTTACTAAGTTTCTATTAAGTTATTTTAGCATATTATATTGTTATCAAAGTCAATTAAAAGCACTCATATAAGCTCTATTATATGTTTAATAGTTAACCACATAATAACTGGCATTAAATAATTCTATACCAACTCAATAAAAATATATTTAAATATTTTAATACAAAAAAACTTTTTATTAGCTTAGAACAATGGTATTCTAAAAAAAGTAAAAAAAAAAAAAGATAGGTTTAGAAGCTTCCTTGAGCAAATAACATTACAGGGATGAAAAGAATCTAATATTTACTTTATATTTTTTAAATTAAAAAGAATTGATTAGTAGGCCCAAAAAGGGAAGCACAAAGTCCAAAACCGGATACAAGTCTTAGGATGGCTTAACTTCTATCCTCTTGGAACTAATTAGCACCTTCATCAAAAATCAAAGTAAGAGTAGTAAGATATTGATTGCTTTAAGCTGACTGTCTTTAAGTTAATTTAATGTTGATGAAAAAGAAACCATACGTCAGTAGCTGAGTTTTAGGTGTCCTGCAGTAGGTTCTATTTGAGCGTTGCCGACGCACCTATTTTGGCGATATCTTTGGCAATGGTGAGCTCCCTAATCTAAAAGAATATGTCATGCAAAGTTCTTGTATATTTCTACACGTCTCGAACTATCTTTATTTTCTTTCTCTCTTTTTCCATGGACAATACAACCGAATCCAAGCCTAATTATGGTAAAGTCTTATTTTTTCTGAAAGTTTTTGTTGCTAGCAAAATCTATTATTCAGTTCTGATCATGCTTGTCACATATGGTTACATAAGGCCTAGAATTTGAACCATATCAAGATTGATACTAACAGTTGAATAGCAGCTGGTTGATAGTCTTAGTTTCTAGGTTGCAAAAGGAGCAGCTTGTTTACTCTACCATTGTATCCTTGATTTTATCTTTGGTTTTCAATCTTTATTTTGTGGCTAACACAAAATTTTCTATGAAGTTGACATATAAATGTTGAAAAATCGAGTCCGGATCTGATCCGACCACAGCAAAGTAATCACAAAATTTTTTCGTGACTTTTGATTTCTCGAAAACCAAGATTAATTCTATAAAATGATTAATACAAATAATTATAAAGCAGAAACATAATTCGTACCTTATTCCGAAGCTTGATCTTTCTCTTGTCGTATCCCTCGAACCGTTCCCAAAACTGATCCATCTCAACCACTGTAGACGCACAAGTGTTCGGCCTCTAACGGTATTCACAGAACAGATTGAGAGAACTCTGTAAATCTTACAGAAAGGGTTAAGCATGAAACGCTAGCTCCATAGAGCTTAAGCCTATTTATAATAAGCTTTGTACGTTTTAGTAATTTAATTGAAATTAAATTCTAATTTCAATTAAACTTTAATTAGAATTACAAATAATTCTAATTAA
>JANZXR010000008.1:21689005-21710340 GCA_027575705.1 Erythroxylum echinodendron
GCAGTATAGTTCACAGAAATCATGACAAATCAAAGGCATAATATTAAGCATAATGTGCACAATTATCATCTTATCATCGCTGTTAGTAGTCTTAAGAAGGATAATAACATAAGATGGAAATTTTTAAGGTCCAATAATCAATAATTTAACTGTCTGATAAAGAGTTAATATTTAAAGATTATTAGGGGGATTCATCCCCTAAGTGTAACCAAGTTTGGACATGTACGAGATAACCTGACCCTTTCTTTTTACCGACTTTCGGGATCCAATACAATTTTTATTTAAAAAAAAAGATATCTGAGCACTTGCTTTTATTTATAGTTTACTGAAATAAATTTATAGGAAAAATTATAGTGGAGTCTTAGAGTATAACACAATATTTACGCTTTTGCTTTAAATAGGTTTCAAACTACAATAGAAATTAATATGAATGGTTATTTATTGCTTCATTTGTTAATTATTGTGCCAAATTTTGTTTATTCACTTCTTAAACCTCAAAGAGATCGAAACCAATATCCAGTTGAGTAGTGGAAGTAGCAAGTTTAATCAATATAAATATCTTATCAACCGCAGTTTAAAATATTTATGATTGATTTGATTTTTCAAAATAAATATTGTGGGAGCTAAATAAAATTGTGAGATAATTATTTTCCTACTTATAAGGAATGGTTACTGCTACGTAAAACAGTTAGTAAACAAAAACGGGGAGCAGATCTGCTGTTCTCCCTACCCTGTATTATTTTGTGCCTAAACCATGTTAGTCATTTGTTGCAACAAATTTAATGGGAAAGATTATTTTGGCACAGAGGGCCCTCCACGACAACGAGCTGGCTATGCTGCCAGGTTTAGTGGTCATCAATTACGAGGAATGCAAATAAAACGACATCGTTCGAAGGCTTTGAAAGTTGAAACTGAAAAACGCTTTCAAATTTCACCCGTTGATGCTAATGAAAGTCGTATGCGACTCACAACTCACAATTGGAGTCCATTAGCGCCAAAATTCCACTCTCATCCATTAAAACCTATCAAAAGCCTTCCCGCTAATCCAATGGCCCTCGACTCTCCTACACCTTTAACCCAATCTCCACCGTTCATCCCCAAACTTTCAATTGCACTCGTACAATCTTGTACCGTCCTCATCCAATTTTTACCCTGATATCGTTTAAATTTGATCGTTTTAAAAAAAAACCTCGCCCCTTTCTTTCCCCTATCCCTCTTTGTTCTTCCTCTCTATCAGTCTATCCCTCTTCTGCTCCCAAATGAGATTGTTTGTAGGGTTTGATTAAGATTTTAGTGCTTATTTGTTTGTTTTCAGTGCGTGGCGATGGAGCAGAGTGAAACAAATTGTGAATCTGGACCGAATAAATTGGCGCGACAGTTGGATTTCACGTCGCAGCCGCCCCCTCCTAAGAAATCTGTGCCACAGACAATGCTGCAGCTGCAACCGCATCGGATTCCCCATCCGGTACAGAAGCTGCCTCTCCCGTAAGTTATGGAGATGAAACTGCAGTTACATATTCTATATTGGAGGTTATGTCCTTACCGATGAGTTGTGTGTTGTCAATTACACAATCTAAAGAAACAAGATTTATCTTTTTGATCGAGATTAACGTTTTTCATGCAAAATGAGTGAAACTAACTGCATTTATGTTGATAGATATATTTGCGAAGCTGTCTCTTACATCTAACATGGAAAGTTAGAGCTTTTTCCTGCTTTTATTATTCTGAACTTAGTCTAGAAGTTGAATTGTAAACATTTAGAGATTTTCTTCATATTCAATACTTGAAAAATCTTATTTTATTTTGCAGGCAAGAGTCTGCTGTATCACGACCAAGGTCTAACATTGAAGTAAAGGACTGTACTCCTAAGAAAGCAAAGCAATGTAATTGCAAACACTCGCGATGTTTGAAGTTGTTAGTACCTCTTCTTTTCCCTATAATTAATTATGAGGGTGATTACAAATCATATTCTTTCCAGTTGTGATTCTTGTCTATCTGTATATTCGCAATCTATTTCCTAAAGTCTTATCATCCATGGGCTGAGCCATCTTGAGAAGTACTGCTCTTTCAAAATTTTAAAAGTAATGCTCTTTGAGTTTGATTTTTATTCATTAACTGCTTGTGTTCAAAATCTTAAATTGTGTGGTTCCAATCCAACATTCCGCACCTTGGATATATTTAAATGCTGTTTATAAATTGATTAAAAAGTTTACAACTTTTGTTTCAGTTACCATTTGAGTTACATTAGTGCTATTATATGTTCATAATTTTGCAGTTCTAACTAATGTAAATCACTGAAACACTTGCATGATCATTCAACTTTCTTTCTCTCAAATGGCATTTACATGATTGTTTCCGCTATTAAGAGGTAAAATTTATGTAATCTTCAGGTATTGTGAGTGCTTTACTGCTTCCGTATATTGCAACGGTTGCAATTGCACAAATTGTCATAATAATGAGGAGAATGAAGGTACTAGGAATGAGGCTATTGGAGTGATTTTGGAGAGAAATCCCAATGCTTTTAGACCAAAGATTGCTAGCAGTCCACGTGGTTCTCTGGATGCTGGGGTTTGTGTCGCATATCCACTCAATCCTGATATTTTACGTTGAAAATATGCTAATATTATTAATATCTGATACTGGAATGCTACTGTTTTGTTGAGATTCTTTTCAATCATTCTTTTTTCCTTTCTATGTGAGAGCCTAGTGCTTAGAAGAAGCAACCTTTTAATTAATTTGGCAATCATTTGGAAAAGGAAGGATATCTTTGTAGGTCCTTTAGCAACTTGAAATGCATAGGGTTTGTTTAACATCTGAGTTACTACTTGTCCAAAATTATTTAATTTCATTATGTCATGATTTCATCTAAAACCTTTGTAATGACAATTCAGGAAGATGCGATTGAGGTTCAAATGGTAGGAAAGCACAAAAAAGGATGCCACTGCAAAAAATCAGGATGCCTTAAAAAGTATTGTGAATGCTTCCAAGCGAACATTTTGTGCTCTGAAAACTGTAAATGTTTGGACTGCAAGAATTTTGATGGGAGTGATGAAAGAAAAGCTCTTTTCTGTAATAACTATAATGGAATGGCCAGTAGTAACCATAATGGAATGGCCTATCTACAGCAGGTTGCAAATGCAGCCATCAGCGGGGCCATCGGATCTTCTGGTTTTGGGGCTCCTTTAGCATCCAGAAAAGTAAAAAGTGAAGAATTGTTGAGCGTGGCAACCAAATTTCAAAGCAATCATAGTATTGTAAAATTTCAGCAGGTTTTTTCTTAAGGGCCTACAGGATTTTAGAAATGTTATTGATCCTAAATGCTTCTTTAGGATATATTTTATTATTTCAGTGAAGCCCTTAATCTGTTGGTACAAAAATGTTCTTTGAACACAAGTTATTCGTGAACATTAGTTCTCCAGATCTCTGTTCCATTACTAGTAAATGTCTTCATTCTTATAAAATATTGATTAATTTATATTAGTTTCTTTCCTTTATGTTTCTCTCTATTATATATATTTTTTTTTGCATTTTTATTCTCCTTTTTATTCTTTGTTCTATTTCTATTGAGCCAGGATGATCACATTCGGAGCTCAGCGGCTTCTTCTTCATTCTCTCTTCCTGTTCCTCGCTCTCCTAATGTAGCATTACCCGTACCTTCCGAAGTCACATACAAGTAACCACTTATGAGATAGTTTTGACCACTGTTCCAAAAATTTGATCATTTTATCTTTCAAGGACTGATTAACATTCTCTGTGAGTGAAGGTCCCCGTTGTCAGATATAATTCAGCTGCAAAGGGTGAAGGAGTTTTGCTCTATCTTGGTTGTACTTTCGGAGGAAACTAGAAAGGCATTTGCAGGTTTAGATGATTATACAGTAAAATATGAACTTCTCACTGTTTGCATTTCGTTTTAATGTTTAAATTGCCGCAGGATGATTGTTATTATTCCCAAGAAAAACATATGAACATGTTTTATAGGTGCTTGTTAATGCCTTCTGTTTCTGAGCATCTGATATCTAGTCTTTTCACCAGGAGGAGGTGAAATACAGAGAAAGAATGTTGAAACTTCTGTTTCATCCATCTTGGAGAGCGAAGACATTCAAAAAAGACAGACAGTGGTTGAAGAGTGTTTGAGTGGGAATAAAGCAGATATAGATAGAAGTGTCGTGTCAGGAACATATGGAAATGATGTGGAAATTCGTAGGCCACTGTCCCCTGGGATTGATTTGATGTGCCATGAACAAGAGACTAAATTCCCAAAAACTAGATCACCAACTGGGCCGGCAAACATTTGTCAAAACAAAACCCCCAAAACCCTGATATCATCTACTGAACTTGAATGCTCAAAGCTTTATGCAGAGCAGGAGTGGCGCATCTTGGCCATGTTTCGGGATCATCTTAATGGTTTTATTGCTTGCGCAAGCATAAAAGGTAAGATTATTGATACAATGCTACAGATTAAAATGTGGCAGTTGATTGAGTAAAAGTGAAAATAAGATTTTCCTCCTACATAAAAGCCATTATGTAGATTTTTTTTTTTGTCTTGTTACACTGGTACACAGTTGATTGGTGTATATACTTCCCAAATACTGATATGGTGGTTTTGTTGTGTAACATATTCTTCTAGGTGAGCCTAATATATGCATTGTTTGTGTACGTTGATTGGCTGAAGGTTTAGACTTGATGCTTTCTCTGTGGAGGGGTGACTGAAATTAGAACTGTTTCTTTTTCCCCTTTGTTTATCCAAGGTTTTGGATCTTGCTCATTGGCAAGATTGAGTAGCAAAATGAGTTATAAGTTTAGCCGGAAAAACTTGCCAGTATGCTGCGGAAATCAGAAAGCTTTTCCCATATGCACTCAAAATTGAGATTGTATGAGGGAAAATTTAAACGAGTTACAGCACGCCAGACAAAAGTTGTTCAATATTCATGCCATTTTTACTTTCATCTTGGTCACTATAGATTATTTACATTCCTAGCTTACATTATAATAATTTCCACTTTTGACCCTGCAGAAGGAAAGAACTCTCCTCGGGCCAAACATATGGTGAAGCCTCTGGAGAGGGACAACTCAAAAGCTGGAAGTGCAAATAATTTGAAGTCTTATGTTAATGGCATTGCCAAATATCCTGTTGCACCAAATGCATCTAATCACGATCCGGAGATTAAGAGTCATGACACTGGGAGAAAGTAGGCTAGTAATGGAAAATCTAGATCTGCGGCATATTCTTGTCCTCCTGATTTACTTGACGCAATTGGAAGTTGTCCTGCTGTACAAATGATAATTAGGATTTAAGTCATCTCTTTTTTCTCATTTATTGGTCATCTTTTCCATAGATGGTAAGATTATTCTTGTAAATGCTTAGATTAAGGTTGTGGCATTCATTTTGGTAGTCTTATTTGAAGCAATATTTGCCTTTTTAAGGAGTACAAAAGAACATACTGTTTTGCCAGCAGTAGCCGATTAGAAAGTACTAGCTCGTGCTTACTTGTATCGCACTCATTAGTCGGTGTACTTCCTTCTAGTCTTTAAATTTAAACAAATCTTTCTGCCAAAACGATTGTCCATTGGAAATAAATGAAATGGCGTTTTTTTCAAATAAAGATATCTAAACTGTTTGGTAAGGACGAGTAGTGAACAAGACTTGGAAACTCACTTAAATTATTTTTTATTTTAAACTGAAAATTGATATACATACATACGCATATATGTATGTATGAATAATTGAAGGTGTAAGAATGGTCAGGAATTAACACCAATTGGAAAACAAGTTTGGCCTTCTCACACAGAAGATACGCAGAGAAAATATATGCCGAAAGAAGCACGACAGGGTTAATAGCAGTATTACAAAAATGTTTTCTTTCTTTAACGACATAATATTTATTCAATTTTTTGGACCAATGTGAAGAAGGCAAGTCTTTTTGGAAATAAATAAGCTGCTTTTAATTGTTTTCTTAAACTTGATTCAACACGTACTACGAACCTGAGTTCAGGGTTGAAGGAATAGCTACTGCTCAAAAGAGCTCTTTAGTAAATTGTTTTGAGACCACCGAAAGCTAATTTGTTGTTCATAACTGCCACAAAAATTCTGCAGACATTTCTTGATTATGTTGACATTGAAGCAAAGACTACTTCCTTTAAGATGCGAATATGGCTTCCTGCTTATCACTCTAGTACGAAACTAAGAGAATATTCACTGAAAACAAATCCCGCTTCATGGTTTGCCACTTAACAGCACTGATAATTGTCAACCCACATACACACTTCAATCAAATTTCCAAATCTTATATAAAGTCACTACTTAAACAACCTTGGTAATTACACTATAATTTTTTATTATCCGTATGTAAAATAACAAAACTAAAAAGGAAGAGATAAAAAGAAAACAATAACCATGTCTCAATATGCATCCAAGGTTGTTGGCTCTCTCTCACCTCGTGAAGATTTGCAGAAATATTTGCTCTCTTAATTTCGGCAAACCCATCAAGTACTATTTGATTCACATCTACTAAGCATTCTCTCCCAACAGGACCTTGCGCATAGGCGATATCCATGTCACAATGTTCTCATGACTTCTTGGATTTGGGCTAACTAACACATGCTAAGCCCTTTTAACAGTAGCTTTAGGGACTATCAAGGTTATGATTATACTACAGGCACTGTTCCTTCACGAGTGCTGATTGGGCTAGTTGCACTCTCCTATAATAACTGCATGTAAAGAAATGAGTTTGGTTGTAACCTTGAACGACGTTGCATTTTCCATTCTTTTCTTAAATTGGTCGGCTGGTTTTCTTCGTTCTGGCAGGCTGGCTGCCAATTTTATTCTCTAGGCATCCGTCCAACTAGTCCATTAGTTGTGACAATAAACATTTATTTTTGCATATAGTCACAAAATATACCAATTAAATAGATATCATCAAGATATATTCACTTTGAAGCAACTATTCCCTATTTACACTCTCCAAATATTTGATTTCACAATCTAACACTACAAGAAAAATGTCATTTAGCGACGGAAATTACCGACGGGAAACGTAAACATTCCGTCGATACATTAAGATAGCGACGAAATTTACCGACAGACGAAGGCGTCGGTAAAACAGCCGTAGGCAATAATTCTCGACGAATAATACAATATTCGTTACTAAATTTACCGACGAACACTTAATGAACCGTTGGTAAATATACTGAGGTTGATTGCGTGGTTGAACGTCGGTAAATTGTCGATGGACAATATTTTTCCATCGGCAGATTTACCGACAGTCTCTTCTTTTCCATCGGTAAGTTTGTTACAATATTACAGACAATTATTTTTGTTCCGTCAGTGAGTGTACTAATGGTTATTTTGCAGCAAATCCTGTTAGCAAATTTGGCGATAGAATTGGTTATTTCGTCTGTGATTATCGACGATTGGTCGTCTTTCATTGGTAAATATAATTGATTTTACCGACGGAACAACAAATGTTCATCAATAAATTAACCAGAAACTTTTTTTTTTAAAATATCCCATCAATAAATTTTATTTGATACTCTTATAGTTGATGCATAATTTAAACAGTTATGAATTATCTGTGCATAATAATTTGATTTGTTTATACGTTTAATTTGTTTAAACAAAAAGTTGATTGATGATATAAAGTTAAAATTATCTTAATTGCTAATGAAAACATTAAATTGTCCATAATATGTACTTGTAATTTAAATGAAATGACTACAAATACACTTTTCATTTGGTGACTGCGAGTGTTTTGATTGGTGCGATAAGGTGCTAACCCTCCCCTTCAACTCATCCACCTCATTACAGAGCTGAGCTATGTGCTCCATCAATGTCTGCACTATACTTCGAAGCTCTTGGACTTCATTGGCTATATTGGATGTAGAGGATTGCGAATAATATGTGTTTGCAAATGAACATAAGCAGAATATCCTTCCACGACGATCCCTACCACTCACTGCATGAAGATAGGTTGGAGTCTCATCAACATCTTCAGGCTGCTGAGACTGTCGTTGAATGCTTTCTTGTATTTGGTTCTATCAGAAGGCAATGTTTATATTAGTAAGTGATAATTATTAAATATTAATATTAAATCATAAATTTCGTATACATTTAGTTCTCTACATTGGTTGTTGACGAATGTTACACCTTCATGCTTCTTAGTATGAGTGTGAAAAAAGAACTGATAGAGTATAGGCCTCATGTCTATAGACTTTTCCTACATAAGAATAAAATGTTATAAGTGAACTAGAATTTATAAAAATTTCGGCAGAGTCTCCTCTGTTTTTATGATATTTACCTCCTATTAAACAAAGAAAACAAGTCATCAATACAATCATTTATGGAAACAGACATTTATAACATTATCATTCTCCATAATATATATAATTTCATTCCAAAATTCACACATCAAATTCAATTGAAATACAACAAAGTAAAGAAATCGGAATATAAATGTAAAGTGTAGATACTTATAAGTTTCTCTGCATGCTCGTGGTGGGTAATAAATCCTACCGTATGTACGGACTCTCTGCCCCCGGTCCTCCACATCTGTTGGTAGAATTACACTCTGAAATGGACATTGCCTCAGGTGATGCCCAATACTGTTGTCAATGATTCTATATTTGTTCAGAAATATAAGGCAATCGTACACCAACCTTGTGTATATTGCACCAACAAAGTCTTGATAACGTATACGTGCTCGTCCCTCCCATACTTTATAAATGATCGCGTCAAATTCAGAATTCCAAAACAATTCTTTCTTAAACAAAAAAAAAACATTGGATAAATACTTATAATGTAATAATATTTATCTAATTAATGTATAAAATTAATTAAAAAAGAAAATAATATTTTTTGTTGTACCTCAAACTCCTGATAGTAAAATTGCTTTATAGCTTGAGAGAAATTCTTCCATACATACCCCTCAAAATCAATATTCTCCTTGAATTTGGATGTCATGTTTCTTGAGCAAGATCCAGACGGAATCAACCTAATATAAAAATAATTAATTTGTATCATTTTAAAATTTAAACCTATAACTTAATTATAAACATATAGTGTGTTATATATTTTCACTTACAGATTATTGACAATTGTGATATAAGTTTTTCCATCAGGTCTCTTAACTCCAGGCTGACTGCCGCCTTCTTCATCTGCATTATTTACTCCTGATATCTTTGTTGATATAGGGATAGTGAATGATGTAGGGGTGGTGGATGGTGTAACAGTAGGTACAGAAGATCATGCCTCATCTGTAAGTGTAGTACTGGAGGAGGAGGAAGTGATTCAGTTCCAGCTGCTGCACCATGAGATGCTTCACCCGTACAGTAAGTAGCTTCGAATCGTGGTTTAAATTTGGTCGCATTATATCTTATTTTCTCTTTGGTAGCATATTTTAACCTGAAATTAATATTTGATTGAATTTTATAAAAATATAACAATTTGAATTCAATATTTTATGCAATATATTGAAAAGGAAATAATTTATTTGTTGAATATAATATTCAATTACAAACACCAATTAATCGCTGTCATCACTTAATTGTAAATCAAAATCATCTTCTTTTCTAAAGAATTTGAATCAAACTCAGGCTCTTCTTCATATCTCTGTCCCTCCTCATCCTCTCCAGATAAAATTTCAACATAGTCATTGCATAGATCGTTCAAAATTTCATTATCCTCATATACGACAGATGCATTTATTTCATAAGCATCTTCCTGAAAATGCTTCACTTTCAATTCTCTGTTCTTCTTTTCCATATGATTCAAAAACACCTCTAGGTTTAACTTTGCCAATGGCCAACCAATCTGACTTATCTTGTCGTAAGCTAGGAAAAGGGACATAATATACCTGGATCCCTTGCATGCCAACATGAAAGGTTCAAATTATCTAAATTTTCTTTGCTTATTGATTTTAACTAGATTATATCGACTATAAACTTTTGTACTAACATTTGGAGTTGGATCAAACCGGTCACACTTAAATATCAAACTTGGCTTTATTGGCAATGTATGGTAATCAATTTCAATTATCTAAATAATTTTATCATAGTAATCCATCAATTCCCCCTGTATGCAAACTCCACTAATTATTTTTTTCCATATTATGACCATAATATTTTGTATGATATTTGTATCCATTAACGAAATACACCGGATATGATTTAACAGTTCGTAAATGTTCTTTTGCAAGATCACATATGATCTTGTTCTCTATTGGATTTTTTAAGTCCTACATAAAAGAAAATATCATATATGTAGGTTGAGAACATGCATAATGAATAAAAACTTCAACCCCCTCGACAAACTCAGGATTAATGAAACCATCAGGTGTTAATCGTCTATACATCCAAGATCTATCAACATTACTCATTTCTACAAAACTGTTAATTTCAAGCAATGATTCTATAGTTAGTATCCTTCATTTTCCCTAAATTTTATAGAACATCTAAACTTTACACAACTTCCCTTAAGTATTAACCAATTGAATTAATGATCTACAACTGATTTCAAAACTATAGTACGTGACATTTTTTACACCTATGAATCAAGAAAACAAATTCTCACTGTGACTCCTAGGCTTGTGGAATTTTTCACCGATAAGCCTCACGAGAGCTGCATCATGGGTTTCCAGCCTATATTATGGAATATAGGGGTTTATTATATAAAGAATTTGTCTTGTCTATAAAACGTATTAAGTCTTTGTGTTAATACTAAGTTAGCATTAATCACATCAAAGTTGAAGTATTAATCGATCGAATTAATGTGTTTTTTATTAATAATTACTTGATTTGACATTATTTTTGCGGTATATAAGTAAAAGGATGTGATTTTTTTTCTAATGATTAGATCCTATAATGAGTGATTTTGCTTCAACACTCACTTTTGATGTGTTGAAGAAGAATATAGAGACAACAACAATAACAAAGACGGTGAAAAAGATAGAATTTGGTGAATATGAATATAAGAACCTAAAACTTGTCATTGTTGTGCTTATCTTCTACTTTCCATTTAGTGTGTAATTGCTCTTATCTTGAAGCTAAAATTGGTGTATTTGAAGCATGTTTAAGTGCTTAAAGAGAAACAAATTTTAATGTGAATATTACTATATTAACTTGAACAAATGTATTTTAGTGTTTCATATATTAACCAAACTTTGATCAACGGACATGTTCAAGTGCTTAAAGAAATGGTTTACATAATAAATATTTTAGATAAAATCTGGTAATAATAAAATTTTCAACGCTACAATAAAGAAAACATTGCTTTTAAAAACAACACATTTGAATATTACCTGGATTTAATCAAAGTAGGAGTTCATATTGTCTGATGTCAATTTTTGGCAAGTATGTTATCTAAGCTAATTTTAAAAGACATGATGATCATATACCAACTTCTATTGTTTGTTTTGTGTATCTTTAACAAAGCTCTATTTGTAGGTTTCAAATGCCATACTTTAATATATATGATACCATAACTCCAAACATTCAATACAACTCCTATGAATAAAAAATAATATCACTCATAACAAATAAGTAATACTTTCACTTTATAATGAGAATAACATGTTTAAGTGTAGCGAACACTATGCATCAATACATACGATACTCTAAGCATTCAATACAACTCCTATGAACAAAAAAATACTATTGCTCATAACATATAAGTAATTCATTCACTTTATTATGGGAATAAAATTTTGAGGATAATTAATAAATGCCTTTGTATAATATTTGAATGTATGGCCAAAGATGCATATCCTCTACTTCATTCTTTATAAGCCTTCGTTGATCATCCCCATTCAGTGATGCACTATCATAGTCAAGAAAATTTTTACATAAATATTATTCCTAATTAATACAAAATTTAAAGAACATTTAGTCAAGAAAAATTATTCTCTTACAATTTTGTATTAAAAATTAAATTTATTACTTTATCATATAACTTTCTCATTTATTAAGATATTATTTTATTAAAAAATTAAGGAACCTTGGTATGATTATTTTAGTAAATTATTAAACTAAAAATATCAAACCAATTCAATTCAAGTGGTTTTGGTTTAAATTTTAGATGCTTTAAATCAAAATACCATTACATAAATGTGTTAGTCTATGATTTTAGTGGAAGCCAATCCAAATCACTCATTATTCACCCCTAATTTTATTTTGATATTATTAACACATTAGATAATGTCCTTATCAAAAAATTAGTATGAAATAATTAAAAAATTAATATAACTCTTACATAGTATGTTAGCTATTACAATTTTGAAAACCTTACAAAATCCTTTTTCTAACTCTCCATGTTACATGGTTGAAGTATATGCCATTGCTTACAATTTATGAAAATTTAACTAGCATTATAACTCAATCACTTGAAAATTTGATACCAGTTCATAAAAACTCTCATAATTAAAAACTTGTTTTATAATGAAGAACGTTAAAAAATATGCATTTCATAATTATCTGATGTTAATCAATTTTAAATTTGTGAGTCAACAAAATTATATATAAAAAAAAGTAGTTCAAATATAAGATGGGTTGGGTATTGACAAAAATCTAAATTTTCCATTTTTATGACTAAGCAACAAAAGCAAGTTGCAGTCTCGATTTTTCCATGAAGATGGCTTGTTTTTGTAGCTGTTGAAATGAATCCAACACCTTTAGTTGAATGTTTTTGAATCTTTTTCCCTAAATTAAACTCATAACTTTTAGTTGGAACACTTACTTACACACATATAAAAAATAGATTATTCTTAGGCGAAATTAATTAAATAGTCTCATTTTTATTAAATAAAGAAAATTTTGTATTATTTTTATCAAACAAAGGAAATGTTTGTCTCTTAAAACAAAGGAAATGTTTGTTTTAAGAGACATTTCATCAAACAATTCATAGGCAACCCAAATTATCTCTAACTAATAACAAAACAAATGCATTTTTTCATTATTTACCAACAAAAACACAATTAAACAATAAATAAACCAACAATTCAACTAAAAACGTATAAACCAACAATCTAAACAAAACCCACCCACCCACTGACGGTTATACATATAAGCATCTAACACCTTCATTTTTTGGAGACAAAATAAACCCAATAGTTTTGTTACTTGAAAATGATGCATGATGGACCAAAAACGAAGCAACAATCGAGGGTGGAAGCACTACAAGAAGAGAACCAACGACGTCAATAGTGGGAAGAGAGAAAAATAGCAGAAGGGGGGGGTGGGGGGTGTGGGCGGGCTTCGTGTCTCATTAACTCTTTTGATAAAACGATGTCATTTGGATTAAAACCAAATGATGTCGTTTTATTTTATGACAATTTGATCGTTACCGACATAATGACATTTTCGTAACAATGAAATTGTGGTCCCTTCGATATTCAAGATGTTAATTTTTCCCACAAGTTGTTGCCGCCTAATTTTGTGAAAGACTTTTGTATTCTGTCGCTATAATATGTCAAAAAACTAGTGGGGATATTTTCCCTCCGCGTTTACCGACGAATGTTTTAGCCGTCAAAAAACAAAATTTTTCATCAACTTTATTGACGAATTATCCATTTCCGTTGCTAATTTATGACAGAATGTGTTCTGTCGATAATTTTCTGTCTGTAATTTGTTATTTTCTTATAGTGTAATAAATTTAAAAAGATCTAAAGATAATGATTTATCTATATTAAAGAAATTAAAGAAAACTAAGAGAAGATAAAGGTAACTTTGGTATGGAAAAAAGAAAATTTTCTTACTCAAATGTATTCATGTACATTATCTAAGAAATGCATGTTTTTGGAGAATACATCTTAAATTATATTCTGTTGGACTATACTTCGCATTCTCAAAATGAGGGAGTCAATATAGATGGAAATCAAATCCAAGGTTGGAAATGGAGACGCCACAAACTTCTTACATGATAACTAGACCAATGCAATTCCCTAAGCAAGCTTGTAAAGCTTAATCCTTTACAAATTATAGTCCCAAAAAATGCATTGATTAAAAAAATCCTTACTTTCAAACTAAGATGCTTTGAGTTCTTGCAAAGAATTTCTCTCATCAATCATTTACTAAATATTATTCTCATCCTTGGAAAGGGGGGCACTATATTGTGGAATAGAATTTCCTCTAGTATCTTCTCTAATGCTTCTTATAGGATATTGATAAGGAAACCTGCTCTAAGGGTTAAATAACACAAGTTAGTTTAGTTTGAACAAGCTAATCCTAGAGCCTCATTCATCTTTTGACTTACAATAAAGAAGAAGTTAAAATCTTATGATAGGATCAGAGGATTCATAGATATTCCAAGCTCTTGTTCACTTTATAATCAAAAGGAGGAATCAATTAATAAATTGTTCTTTAACTTTTCTTCCTACATATAAAAAGGAATACTAAGTTATGCAACTTAACTCCCCCTTCCACAAACTAGAATGATATCTTTAATTGGTCATACCATTATTATAATATGTGTGATGGGATCCTGGTAGTCTAAAAGATTTTGATAGATGGATATTTGACCATATTTTTACACCCATATTTGATGTATTTTTCTTAATATTTTATACTTTTATTATATATTTGGTACTTAATTTGCTCAAAGTGTGTTTGTAGGTTAAAATTGCTTTCATGGGCTTAAAGGAGAACAATTCAGATGAAAACACAACATAAAACAAAGATTCAATGCATAGAAGGGATGCACGGTCGTGCATTTGCCTATGTATTTCTCCCAGGCCGTGCAGTTTTGCAATTTTCAGAGAATTTGGTGATGCACAACTGTGCATTAGGCAAAACCCTATAACTCTATATATAAAGACGTGAACGAAGACTTAAGTTGTGACCAAACGTGGCGAGGTGATACCTTTCTCTCTATATTGCATAGACCATACTTCCAAAAGAAATGTTAAAGATTATATAGTCATCACTACATAAATGATTTCTTTGTCTAGTCCATTTTATAATGTTAAACCAATCAACATGCTAGTAAGAGGTTGTCTAATTGTTGAATCTTGCTCTATACTGCTACTATATACTAACATTGGAAGAACATATGTTTGATGGTTTTGGGTTTTTGATTGAATAATTTATATAAGAGACTAAGAAAATTTAAAATATTATCTTTTCCCATTGTATTTATCTTATGTGTGATTGCTAACCATATAATCAAAGAAATTTTTGGGAGAGTTTGCTTGAACAAGACTAACTTGTTCTAAGTGTCTTAAAGAGTAAGGGATTTAAATATTTATTAGAACAATTTATTGATAAATTCTCCTAATCCATATCTTATTCTTACGATAGAGTCTTTCAAGCAAGAATTAGGATTATAGTTTTGCATATTTTCAATTACAATTAATAACCCCATGATATTGCTGACCTACTCATTTCCCTGGATTAACTACTTTACATTAACATAGTTTAGTAGTGTATGTCTCAACTCGTAACTAACCGCTCACGTGAAGAGCCCTAATTCACTCCAATTATCATAAATTATCTAAAGTGGTGTTACCATTCCTAATATTGTATTCACTTTTGTTTTGGCGTAGGTATTCTTTTAGCTTTAAAAGTTGTATCATAGTCTAAGAGGAGTCAACTTTAGGATCCAAAATTTCTTCCCCTTTAAGAACTGGGTAAGGATCCATTTTAACCATAATGATTCCTTGTTTGTATAAAGTATCAAAATTCTTTTTGCAATTGACACTCATTTCATCGTTCAAAAGGGGATACTGCTTAAGCCTTTCTTATCTTTAGATAAGCACATTTAAAACCAATTTAATTATGCTATTGATTTCTTTAACGCATCTCTAGGTCATAAAAAATTCCCCATCGTTCCTATAATTATTTTAATAAGGTTTTTAAGGAGTATTAAATGGGAGGATCAATATATAAGAAAAATTTCTAATACAAAGCTAATGAGCTTAGCACTTTTTGCGTATAAGAATCCTAGTACTCCAATGACCAATCCTTCTTTGAATATTTTCAATAAATTGTTGGTAGTCTCTATAGAATGGCCTTTTGTATTGATTAGATATCCTAAGTAAGTGAATAAAAGGCTCTTAACCTTAAGGCTTAACAAACTAAAGGGTGAAATCACTAGATAACTAGATATCGATGAAACAAATAGGTGAATTTTATCTTTATTGATTAAGAGGCCTAAAATATTGTAGATCTTTAACTTCCTACATCTATTATGATATTTGAAATGTTGCTCTTAGTTTATATTGTAGCTAATCAATAAGGTCATCAACTCAATACATATTATAAACAAATAAGGGGAAAGGAGATCACTTTTCTCAAAACTTTTAAATCCCTTGATCAAATAAATTAGCCTCCCATTTACTAAAATATTGTGTAAGGTGGTCAAAATGCATTACTCAATCCAATTGATAAACTTTCAAAGGAAGCCAAAAGACTACAAAGAATTTAGGGAAAAAAAATCCCAATTGATTGTATCAAATGCTTTATGGAAATCAATCTTTATCATATAACTATTGGGTGATTGATTCATATGGAAATTCTTAAATAAATCTTGAGGCAATAAGATACTATCTCTATATTTTTTTCCTTAGATGAAAACTATTTGAGCTAGATTGATGATTGTTTTTAGCACTAGCTTGAGTCTAGTAGCTATGAGCCTAGATATAATCTTGTACGTATTATTAAAACATGAGATTGGTCTATAACCTTTCTAAAAAGCTAGATTTGGAATCTTAAAAATAAGGCTAATGAGTGTCTTATTAAGTTCTTTTAACATATATCCCTTATTTAAAAATTACAAAATAAATAATGACTTGAATTTAGATTTTCTTCCAAGATATTTAAAAGAATAAGCATTTAACCCATTAAGCCCATAGGCCTTTTTTAAATTGAGATCAAAGAAAACTTTCTCAACATCTAATACATTAAAAGGACTAAGGAGTTTATTAGCTTTCGCTTCTATGATTTACTTAGAAATAAAGGATTTTAGAACTTGTATAGTTGAATAGGTGTTAGTGTATGTGCTAAAAGTGCTTTAGAAATAGTTATAAGCCTCTAGGAGTGTCTCTTAATACTTCTTAACTACTTGACCATCCTCTTTGAGTAACAATGAGATCTTAGTAGTATTTCTCCTTAAGAGAATGTTTTTATGGAAGTAACTAATGTTCAATCCCTATATTTGAGCTATTAAACTATTGATTTTTGCTCCATTATAAAGTTATGAACTTCCAAAGCATGAGTTTAGTTCACTAGAGCTTTTCTGTTTTAAGTTTGCTTTGATTGATCCTTTGGGTATTGGTAAATTACAACTTGATTTTGGTGTAAAACGGTCTTAGTTTACAAGATTGCCTGGTATGTGTTGTTATAATGTTTTCAATTTATCTTTTTGAGTTCCTCCTTCACCATATGATGTTTCCTCAATACATATATAATCTTTATAGCTATAGAATTCAAAAGCCATACCTTTAGCCATAGCCTCCTTAGAACTTTATAAGAGATAATTGTTAAATATAATTAGACCTTTGCCTTGGAACTTCTTTGATAACTTATGGATTTTAATGGGTGAATGATTTAAAAACATATTATTCCTAAATATTTTTTGTTGTTAAGGAACCTAGAAAACTATAAATGGTTAGCAAGAACCTATCTAACTTTTGTTTTCTTAACAAACCATCTCTTACTCTGTCTATTATTTCAAGCAAAGAAATTTCCTTCTAATCTTAATCGGTAACCTTAATTTAGCTAATACATATTCTAAAATCATCACTAAAATTACTTTACTTAGTATTACCTTCTTCTTCTGATGGGAGAGTGGTGTTGTTTTGATGTGGATAATTCTTAGCTCATTATAGAGAGGAATCCTTTGGAGAACCATGTCAACAACATAAATAAAAATAACATATACTAAGTCTTAGTCCTATAATAACATTATTACTAAATGGATTAGTTTATTGAAGGCCCTTGAGTGAATAAGCTTAATTTAACGTAATCATATGAAATCATAATTATTTCACTAAAATAGTATTAATTATTGGAGATTATTGATTAGTGTTAACCTAAAAACTACAACTTCTTACATTGATTAACCATTAACATAGTTTCTCGAAGACCTATTAACATAGATTTTATTAAAAGTAGATAGCCATATAATACCTGTTGCTTTTTGGGGTTATTAAGTTCTTTAATATTCCATGTTAAGAAAGACATCCAAGAGATATTTGAGGATTGAAGCCCCTGTTTATATTTTTATATATATTTTTTGCCTTTCTAATATTAACTTAGTCTCTAGTAACTTGATTTTTCACTATAGGTAAATTTAATACAAAAAAAATACCATACTAAGAAATATAATAATTATAAAACTTAGTATTCAAATTTGATTTTATTTAATTACCTTGATTTATGTAATAATATTAATGAAAAATTGAACTAATAAATGTTAATGATCATAACATAAGTTGGCAGACTTAATTTAAGTTGAATAGGATTTAAGCTAAGTTTGAATTTTTTTAAAAAATAGGCCTTAGGATGGGCTTGGCTTTAGACTTTACTATCTTGTTCTCCCAAAGCCGATTAATTGGGTAAGATTCAAAGTCCTTATTAGTTATTGCATTTACTTAAGGTAAAAAAACCTAAGCTAAAACCTAATTGTCATTGCTGATAAAACTACATCATGTTTGTGCTCTAAGGGAATATTAAGGAAGAATACAACAAACCCATTAACATTGATGCTATCTCTATGCAACATTGACTGTGGGGATAGGAGATCATTACATTTTAATTTATAGTCCTTCTCACGGTGACATGGTCAAGTTATTCAAGTGGAAGTGGAACCATACTAACAAGTCACTCCACCTATTTTTCTTTTGATTATCTTTGTTTTTGTTTGCTTATTGGTTCCAACATCTTGTATTTTTATCTCAAATTTGATGTACCTCCTAATTGTTTCTCACCTTTTCATCTTTGATCTGGCATTTGTTCGAGTTTGAAAAAGAGACCAAGCTCTTAGCCTTTAGGAATCCACGCCTTAAAAGAGCGCTTGGTTAAAATTTCAATAATTTAGTTCTTACTCATCGTATGCCCTTATCTTTATATAAAAATGGATTTTATTTCAGATAAGAATAGAAAAAAGAAGTCCAAGATTTAACTAGCAAAGTACCTAGGCCAAATCGAGGTTCAAGTGACTCAAATTTCTATTGGACTCAAGTTCGGGCTAAATAGCCTAACTCTAATCGATGTTCATATTGAGGTCAGGTCAAATTAAACAAAATAAATTTAGATCAAGCTTGAACTATAAAAGATTTAAACTTGATCTAATCTCTTGCATCCCTAAATGAAATAATGTGAACAATTTGTTATTATTGATAACAATATTCTTCGGCACATTTAGAATGACAAGTTACTATCTAAAAAGGTGTCAAACACTTAATATGGAGATATATTATCATAACGTTAAAAATTACTTTATATAAAAATATTAAAATATATTTAATTAAGATCCAAAATCAAGTAGTGGACATATTCACCAAAACCCTTGATAGAGTAAGATTTGAAATTTTAAATGGCAAAAATAAGTGATAAAATTGAGAGAGTAGTATCTATAAGTCATAATAGAAATCAATGACTCATCTCTTTTTTTATAAGATAAAAGATAAGAGAATTTTTTATTTTAAATGATTATTAAATTTTTTTAATTTTTAAAATTTTTGAAAAATGTTGTATTTTTTATTTTTTTTGAAAAGTTCATTCTCTTCAATTTCTGTTAAAAATAATAGTAAATCATATCTGACATGAACATCACATATAAATTAATCAAACTATCATTAATATGATGACCTAATTTAGTTCTTAAATTTTACTTGACTCAAACTAATAATTTATTATAACTACCTTAAATTATTAATCTAAAATTTCCTCTAGTTCCACTTTAACAAGGAGAAATTTTAAGCCGAACTCCCTGGCATAGTTGGAAAGTTCCAGGCAGAGGTATCGAGAATTGGAGATGATGCATGCCATAGCGAAATAGGAAATTACTCCTATGATGCCTGAAAACACCACCAAGCATTCGTTGGAAGCGTTTCAGAAAAGCTGCATCCCTTTGCCACCATTAAAAGGCTAGAGAAAGCTTCTCCTTGGAGGGATTTGTTGAACCAAAACTAAAAGGTTGCAACAAATAGAATGTCTACCAAGTGACCTCTATGGAAATTGAAGCAACTGAGTTCTTTGGCCCATAGCCACATGTAAGGTTTGAATTGCTCCAATCCATAAAATGTTTCAATAGTGATAATAATAATAATAAGTAACCAGCCTGTGAATCTTTGGTGCAACTCCTGTGATAAACAAAATCCAAGTTGATTCTATCGTAGGCCATCTCCGAGTCAACCTTTAACTACCCTGAGGCTTATCTTTTAGGTCATAAGAGTTGGGTGATGACGATACCGTCAACACCCGGTCAGCAACAGTGATTTTGTTACACCAAATCATTCAAAAACAACGTAAATCTACACTGAACAGAGAAAATGGGCCGAAGGTCCCTGATAAATTGGGGGTGACGTACTTTAAGATCGGGAGTTCCGGCTCTGACATTTACAAGTAGTTTGAAATCTAATGAATTAGATTTAATTCATTAATTTTATATAATTGAATTCAATTTATGTGTTTGGATTATTAAAAAAGAGATGATTTGAATTTAATTGTATAATTGAATCTTATTTTTTATATGAATTTAATTCACATCTTACATGATCCGATTTGGTGTATGAATTGAAGAGTCAATTATTTCCAAAACGTTAAAATTCTTGTTCTAAATATACACATCATAAATATACAAATTATTACAAAAACATATACACATTAATTACATACTATTTTTAGTTAAGTATAAAAAGTAGTTGAATTCATTTTTATTGTATTCCGAACAATATAATTGAATTCAATTCTATTATTTATAAATTTATTTCAAACATTATAAATCGAATTTAATTCAATTCCAAAAATATAATTAAACCCAATTTATCAATTAATTTAACTCGAAAGTTTCAAAACTTCCTGTTAAAAATTCAGGAACAGTGCAACTCTCTAAAGCATCTTTAACCAGAATAATAATTTTGGCCTAATTTCTTTTAGAAAAAGAGTGTATTATTGAGAGGGCTCAGTTCTTGATAACAAAAAAGGTGTTCCACTTCTAACGGGACTTTAGGAAGTCTCGAGTAGGGATGCTAATTTGGAAAATTTTTTTAATTTTTATTTTATTTATTTATTAAAACAATTAATAAATAATTTAAGTAAATTAAAATTTTTTAATTAATGTAATTCATAATTTTAACAATAACTTATTAACCTTTCATATAAAATTCTAATTAATTGAATTAAATGTC
>JANZXR010000008.1:21710440-21729612 GCA_027575705.1 Erythroxylum echinodendron
TATAATAATTAATAAATAACTTAAGTAAATCAAAAATTTGTAATTAATGTAAAAGATAGTAGATTTAATTTACTACATCTATTAACTTATTAACTTTTCATATAAATATTTTTGTATAATTTATGGGCAATTTTATCTTACATTTTATTATAAATGATTATTTATAATTTATGAAAATTTAAAAATACAACAACTTTTTAAAATTTTTTTTAAAAATTTAAAAATAAATTAAAAGCTCGGGCTTACTCAAGCCTGATGGGCGATCCGTAGCCCAAGCGAGGCTTGGCTGGCTGGACCACGGGCCGATAAGACACGACCTGCCCAAGGCCCACGGCTTGGGCCATTCTGGGCCACCCAAGCCATGGACTTGGTCCGGCCAGCATAATTTTTCAATGAGCCAGGCCGGGCGATCGTCGATCCAAACTTGGCCCGACCCATTAACATCTCTAGTCCCGAGAATTATTGATAATAGATATCTAAAATTGTTCTTTAACTTCGAAGTCAAGAAGATCTGAGTCCACTTGTTGATCACCGATGCAAAGAGATGTTCGGATAAGCGAAATAGTGTGGTGTTCTTATTCCTACAAGTAATTCATAGATTAGTTTTGAGTTATTGATGTAAATATATTTAATGCTTAGGTCTAATGCTTGAAATTAATTCAAAGTTTTTTTAATTTACAATTCTTTTGTAATTGAATTATATTTCCTTACGTAAAAGCATGACTAAATAAAATTGTATTATTTACGTCTTAAAGTCTATCTCCTTTAGATTTTATTATTGTTATTAAAAATAATATTATACTCAATATTTTAAAAATTGGATTTAGAATAAATGTAAATCGCCTTAATTTTTAGTCTAATTTATATTTATAAGGTAAAAACCGTAATAAGCAGCTAGAAAATCGAAAAAGTCATTAGTCATTACTTAAACTTAATTAGGTTGTCAAAGAAGAGAGAGGAAGGAATCAGAGGTGGGTCCCACCATAAAGTTCGCATACTGATCAATGATAGGTGGGACTTGCAGTAGATTTGGGAAATCTTTAATGCTCGCGATGCTGGTTTGGTTTTGAGTATTCCGTTGATTGTGGGAGCTAAAGATGAGATTGCATGGAGGTTTGAGGAAAAAGGCTTTTTATGGTGAAATCATCATAAAAGCTCTCACTCAGAATGAAGATGATATTGTACCCTTGCCATTAAAGAGTTTTTTGAATCGATTATAGAAAATTAAAGCACCACCACAAGTGATCAATTTTATATGGCGAGCAGCAAATAGTATCCTTTCGACTCGTGACCAGCTAAGAAGAAAACGAGTGGATGTTCCACCTCACTCCTATTATGTAATCAATGTGATGAAAGTGCTCTCCACTTACTAGTTAACTGTGCTATTTCCAAACAGGTGTGGCAAAATTCATTCTTGGGATGGTATTCACCTATTGTTGGTTCTTTTAAGGAATGACTTGGTAAAATTTTTGGCATTTTTAATGATACGGATGCTATAATGGCACTAGTTGTGTGCTGGTAAATTTGGAACTCACGAAATGATGTGATACGGAAGCATACATTTTTATCACCGATGACTATATGATTGAGGGCATGGAAGCTTCTTGAAGACTGGTTGAGGCGAATGTAGCTACGGGTAGAGGAGCAGCAGCTAAAGTGAAATGAAAGCAGCCTGGATTAGGCTGGTTCAAAATAAATGTGGATGCAGCAGGAGAGGTTGGAGGTTCATGTGCTGGGTATGGTGTTGTGGCGAGAGATGGTAAAACTAATGTGTTGGGTCTGAAGATTGGTAGATTTGGAGCTAATTTTTGAACAAAAGAGGCTGAGGCTATGGTAGTCAAAGAAGCTCTTAGTTGGTTGGAGGGAAAAGATTGGAGTAGAGTGGTTCTTGAAAGCAATAATCTGCTGGTTGTTAATGCATTAAATGACTAGCAATATACTGATGCCACTATTTTTAGTAATATTATTCGTTTTGTTCGTCAAATATCTTCACAAGCTAGATGTGAAGTTGAATTTAAGTATGTTTATCGTTCGTGAAATGAGGTTGCTCATGGGCTTGCTCAAGTATCTCGGTCAGTGTCAAATATGGGAGAATGTTTACATGATTTTCCTTTTTTTGTATTTCTTATTTTGTGATTAGATGATTGATAAAAATATCCTGAATTTCAAAAAAAAAAAAATAGGGGTGATTTTCTTCAACAAATCGGTTGAGTAATAACCCAGCCAACTTTATGGTGGGGCCCACATTTGATTCCTTCCTCTCTCTTCTTTGACAACCCAATTAAGTTTAAGTAAGGACTAATGACTTTTGCCGCATGTGGGACTACATTGTTATTTAATACGTGCGACCCATAATAAATGTCTCTCCTTCTTTGTGATTCTTGAGTTTGAACACGATGTACTTTAAATATTTTAAATTCTCAATCTAACTTTTTTTTTTCAATTCTCACACATTTTAATTAATAAATTATATTTTATAAATTTATATTCGTTATTTATATATTTATATTTAATTTAAAATTTTATTTTAAATTATTATTGTTAAAAAATGAACTACTATCTTTATCCTTAAAATACTAAATTTATTTAACCTTACTGATAAATTATATTTGTCAAAATTTAAATTCTGTATTTATCTCCTTATATTTTAATTAAAAATTTTTAAATTATAATTCTTAAAAACTAATTATTATTTTATCATAAATTTGTTTAATGAATTAAATTATTAATTAGTTTATAAGAGTAATTTTGCTTAAGGTAATTTAAGAATGTATTAAAAATAATATTTAAATTATAAAGGAGTATGTTTAAAGAACAATGAAAAATAAGTTAGAATAAAGTTAGAGTCTTTTCTATTAATTTTTTAAAATATACTTCAATTTTTGTGAGTTTTTAAATAAATGATAATATATAATACAATTTTTATTTTTATTATTTTTTTAAAAATTATGTTAGAATCTAAATTATTAGATTTATTATATATTAATAGACATTATAAGTATATTTTTATTTTAATAAAGTATTTATTTATACTATATTTTTATTTATTTTTATAAATTTTACTTTTTATATATTATGTGTCATTATATAACGGAACGATTAAAATTTCAAAGCTTAAGACTACGTTTGGATCTGCGGTGAAAAGCTCTTTTGATCTCCTTGACCTCCTCTTGTAGTTATGTGACAATTCGGGTAAACCTTTCGAAGGTTTCTCTAAATGTTTTTTGTTCAAAACTCTCACTTGGTTGATCCGTCATTGATCCTGCAAAGAAACATTAGTACTTAAAAATACCTCACTCCCGTCCCCAAGTACCAATGTCACTCACCAATATTCTCTCAGTTTTAAAATTCAAGTAAGAAGGGTAGGATCACTCAATCCACTCAATTCTCTGTTCAAAGTTCTCAACAAACTCAAATAAGTACTCCAACTTCAACAATAAGTAGTTACACAAATCAACTTAGGTGAAGGAAACAAGATTCAACGAAAATAATGTAAAGGAACAGTAGCAAATAGTAACGAAAATCCAATATATACAAGCAGAATTTCAAGAAAATAAGGCTAGAAATGGAAAGAACACGAAAAATCAGTGCGGAAAGTGGTAAGGTTTAGCGTTTTAAAGCTAAGTTTGGAAAATTCAGTTTTTGGTGTAAAACTTTTGTTTTCAGTACCTTTTGTACAAAATTTCTGTGATTCTCTAAAAATTAGTGCAGCTTAAAGGTTGCTAAAACAATGGGTAACAATTGTGGCAAAGACCGGAACAAATTTTAGAAGCAGCAGCCAAGAATTTAACAAAACAAAGTAATTTCGAAATTTCAGCTTTTGGTACAACAAAATTTTCTTCAGTTTTCTGAAATTTTAGTAAAACTTTTGTAGTTTTTCGGATGATTATAGTGTTGTAAAGATGGTTGAACAATGTGCAAGAAAGTATAGTACAAATTTGATCAAAAATTTAACTCAATTTGGCACAACAATAGGCAAGAATAATGAACTCTAGGAAATTCAGCTTTTCTAATGAGATTAGGATTCAGGGTTATGCTTCAGAGATAGATACTGGACATAAAGGCACAACGTTTTCTGCAATTTAGTGAGTGTCAATCAAGAACAAAATGTCTAGGACTCGAAGCAATTCAGTTCGTAGTATGAATAATCAAGAATGCTTAAGAATTCTTCAACAAGTAACAAATGTGAACAAATCACAACAAGCTATCTTCACCTTTTTTTTAACAGTCGACAACAAGAAACACAAAGAAACAGCCCTTACACAACTCCTTTCGAGCAGTGATCATATATTATGAAAGAGCACTGAATATCGATTCAAACGAGCATAAGAACAACCAAATAGGATTTTTATTGAAGATTTCGCAGCTATTGAAGATAGGGCAAAAACAAGGCACAAAAGTGGGGAAAAGTGGAAGAAAACATGCCGAAAATTTCACATAAGGTATATATATCATAAGGGTACATGGAAAATAAGGAAAAATAGAAAGAATAACAAAGAAAATGATGGAAACAGTAGGCATCAAAATATGAACGCAAATAATAAAAGAAAGGAAGAAGATATGAACAATCGAGGGAACCCAATCCAACCTAACTCTGATACCAATTAATGATGTGAACCTTTGGAAAAATCTGTTCCAAAAACTCACGATCAATCAACTACCCTAAGCTTATCCCAGCTGATCAATCTCGTTAGAAGGATATGTTCTACAGTGGAAATCTCCTAAACTCCTAATCAACAATTTGTGACTAGAAACCTCGGAATCAATATGTCTCGAAGGCCAGTTGTACCCTAGGGAACAAATCTAGAACACAATTAAGCCAATTGAGTATCTACAAACAAGTTGGAGAAACTCACAAGTTCAATTAAGAACAAAGCCAGAGAAATCTCTCAAGAATGTAATGTATTCTAAATAATCTGTCCTCTTTACTGAATATAGCCAGCCTTACATGTGTTAAAGGGTTTGAACTTTTACACATGTGGTAGTTAACCTACTTCTAACTCAACTAATTAACCCCACTAACCCACTAACCGAAATACTAATTAACAAATTGGCCACACAATTTGAGAAACTTTTCAAAGAAACCCTCCACATTTCAGCTAATAATAAAATAAAATAAAATGATAAAATTAAATTCAAGGCCTAAAAACAATATGGATTGGTCAGCTAAGCTAATTGGACTTAACTTTGCTAATGATTTTGCGAAAAGGTCATTGTCAAATCACACTAAATACATTTTGCGAAAAGGTCATTGTCAAATCACACTAAATACATTGATAAAGTTGGGCTTGTAATCAACATTCTTGGACTCTTCTTGGACTTGAACTTCTTCAATTAACCCACTAAGTGCTTCGCGCATCTTTTTGGTCTTGGTCTATGTCATAGGCCCGTGAATGGCATCTAAGAGATCTCCAGTCAAATTAGTTCTCCCAATAATAGTAGGATTCCAGTTCGAAGTAGGATTCTTTGGAGTCTACCCTCCTCGAAGCTCCAAGCCACTCAAACCATCTTCATCTCCATTTCCTTGGCTTTGGCTTGAATCTCCATGATGTGCCCCAAGATTCACATCAGTAGGGGGTAACACCTCATCGCACTAATCAGAGCATCCGTCATCACCAAATCAATAGTGTACTTTTAGTAATTTGATTTAAATTACAAATACTTATTATGTACAATTTAATGTTTTTATTATCAATTAAGATATTTTTAACATTATATTATCAATCAACTTTCTGTTTAAACAAATTAATGTATACTATTAAGTTCATAACTGTTTAAATTATGCATCAACCATAACATCATCAAATAAAACTTATTGACAGTATATTTTTAAAAAAATTTCTGGTTAATTTACCAACAGACATTTATGGTTTCGTCAGTAAAATCAATTCTATTTATCAACGGAAGATCACTAACCGTCAGTAATCACGGACGAATTAACCAATTTTGTCGCAAAATTTACCGACAACAGAATAACCGCCTGTAAACTTATCGACGGAATAAACATAACTGGCGGTAAGCGGTAATATTTTAACAAACTTACCGACAGATCATTCCGTCGGCATATTTACCGATGGTTAACAACACAAAAATTGTCGGTATATTTACCAATGGAGCATTAAATGTCTGTCGGTAAATTTACGGACATAATTTTTATTTTTCGTCAGTGATTATTACCTACGGGTATTTCTATAATACCCATGTCCATCAGTAACTTGACTAACTGACGGAAAACATAATTTCTGTTACTAAACAACATTTTTCTTGTAGTGTATGTGTGGAATCAGCCGATGAAGCAGGGGAGGAGATCGTATGAATCCATTGAACGTTGATGAAGTAGCGGAGGAGATCATATGAATCCACAGAACGTTGACAGAGGCTTGGAATCAACAAAGTGGAAGCGGCGAATTGTAAGAGACTCATCATTAGAGATAACAATTATAAGCATTATTGGAATAGGATCATCACTTCTAGACTTCCTTATCAAGTCCTTGGTTTTGGTCTTCTTTGATGATAAACATGGTTTAGTGAAGGACACTTGAGTTGTAGGAGACTCTCCGTGAGAGACAATAATTGCAAGTATTATTGGCTTAATTATGTTCTTCGGTTGTAGAGTTCCCTATCAATTCGTTGCTTTGGGCCTCCTTTGACGACTAATTTGAGCCGTCTTGCTTCTTAAAGTCAACTCTGTCATTGAAGCCGCGGCTCATACTAAGGGAGGCAATGGTTAATTAAAACTACGTGGTTTTTATCAGAAGAGTTGCATGGTTAATTAAAACTACGTGGTTTTGATCAGAAGAGTTGAGTTGTGTTTAATCTTGAATAGTTCAAAAATCAGATTTAATTTAAAAATATTATTTTATATTTTTAATTTTAAAAAAATATTTTTAAAAAATTGACCAAATTAATCTATTGCCATCCCTAATTAATAGTAGCAATTTCAGGAATAGAAATTGTCATTCCACATCTATCTTATGAAACTCTGTATAAGACAACAACTAAATCATAACAAAACCAGGTTAACTGATTTTTAACTAACTAAAAGCTATTAACATAATAGTTTAACAACTAAAATTATTATAAGCTGAAAAGACATTTTAAAATTAAAAAATCCACCTTCGCATTTAGAGGTCTATTGAATTAAGGTACAGATGGTATTATTTTGTAAATATTAAAGTACATAATGAGGGTGACAAAAATTAATTTCGATCTTTTGAGAAATGATATAAAGAGTGATTGGTACATTTGGCTAAAAAAAATACAAACAATTACATTACTTTATGGAAGAATATTGGTTATTTAATGATAAAAAGTGAGTTGAAATAATAATGCAAATTAAAAGTATTAATTAACATTTCAAAAATTAAATTATCAAAAGTCTTTTGCATGACTTGTTACTTTTAAATTTTTTAAAGCATTCACTTAATACTAAAAGAAGTTGAAACAAAAATTAGAGAGGGTAAATTATTCAAACTATATCAAGCTAATAATGCTTATCTTTAAATAAAAATAAGATAAGAATTTTAAATTTGATAAAAATAAAGTTTATCATTATTTTATTTTTAAAAAATATTTATTTTATTGGAAAATAAATATCGTAACAAAAAATCTAGTTTTATAAATCTTTTGACTATATTAACATAATTATGTTCTTTTTTGAAAAATGCATATTATTATTATATACAAGTTCTAAAATAAAAAAAAATTTAACTAGTTTAGATTAGGTGACAAAAAAGGCATCAATTTGATATTAAAGTAGAAGGCACGGGACTCATTTATACTTCAAATAACTTACTTTTAAATCTTTTTAAGAAATTCTTATAATTTTTAATTAAAATAAACTCTTGAAGAATAATAGCGACGTGAGATGATGACCTAATTCAATTCTAGAACTCGACTCAAACTAATTAGACCTGATATAAATTACTAATTTATTGTAATTATTTATTAGTTTGAGTTAGGTTTAATTCATTAAGATAGATTTAAAAATTAGATTGAGTTAAGATAGATTTAAGAGTTAGATTGAGTCACCATATGAGTAGTCGTGTGACTTTTACATCATGCTTTATTTTTTAATCAAAGTTTTTAAAGAAGAGTTCTCTAAAAATTTAAAAATCATGATTTTCTCAAAAATTTTAGAAAATTAAGCATTTTTTAAGTTATTCATTTTTTCCTTATATTATAAATAAAAGATAAAAGATCAAATGTGGACTTCAAATTTACTATAATTTTGTTATGTTTTAAACCAAACAAAAACTTACTTGGATCTATTATTCAAACCTAAGCTGAATTTTTAAATCTCCCTATCACCTAAATATAAATCTAAATTTTATCTTGAATATGTATTTAAATTTAAAATACCACAATTCTAAAGTTATGAAAATCCTTAGCACAAGGTTGATTATTCAAAAGGTTTTAAATTGGATGAAAATATTAAAAGATAAAATTGAGAACAACAACAATTTAATAACAACAACAACAACACACACACACACATATTCTCCGTTAATGAATTAGTCATCCCTCATTCTTTATTCCCTTCTTCTACTGCCATTCCTCCATCTGCCCTACAAGTTCCATAAGTTTTGCAACAAGCATAGTAATACGCAAAGTTTGCCAAGCTCATGATTGCAAGAACCCAATAATAGTAGTCATAATGTCCCTTATTAAGGTTGGTTGATATCCAACTCTCTTTGCCTCCTCTTGTTGTCACATAATCAATGATACTCATCATCAAACTTGCTACCAAGCTCGCAACTGATAACCCCATCCAATAGAGAGTGGTGGCTATGCTAGCCATGCTCGTTGGCAACTCAGTGTAAAAGAACTCATTCTGTCCAATGCCATTGAAGGCTTCAGTAAATCCACTCAAGATAAGACCTGGCAATAACCACATCGCAGACATGTTCACCACTGCATTCGGCTCATCGAAGAACCCTTCCTCAATTGCAGTTTCCCGTCGAACCCTCTCTGATATTGCAAATGCTACCATAGACATAGAGGAGAGTAGTATCCCAACTCCCATTCTTTGTTTCAAGCTAAGTCGACATGATTTGCCCTTGATTCTTGATGCTAGCGGAACTATTACACGATCGTACATGGCTATTCCTACTGCTATAGAACCGACTATGAAGACTGTGACAGAGCCAGCAGGGATCTGAAAATTGGAAGTGATATGCCGGTCCATGGTGGTTGCTTGAAGAATAAAAAAAGATCCCTGGCTCACAGTCACAGATGCAATCATCCCTGCTGACCATATAGGGATTATTTTAATTATTGCTTTTAATTCTTCTACTTGGTCTACCGTGCAAAGACTCCACGGATCAGAAGCTCTCCCATCTGGGGTCAAGTCCTTCTCAGGATTTCTAATAATGCAAGCTTTGTTCAGAAACCTAATGCAACATATAAGATAACCTTAATTAGAAGTTACCATAAATATAAATACTTGTTTCTTAAAATTCTTAATGCAAATCTGCTGAAAAAACGATAGAATTTTCTTAATGTAGTTTTTCTTATCCATAGACAAAACAGAAAGTTCTACATTGTAATTTGTAACTTGCTCGTACTGAGAAGAATGCAAAATATAAGATAACCTATCATATACAAGCTTGGACATAGGCAATCGCCAGTAAAGTACGTACCTTAACTCTTCACTTAACGCAGAAAGAACAGATCCCTCTCTAGAATGGTATAGTATATGATCTGTGGATTGGAAGGCTAACTGGATACCTCTATTTTTATAGGCAGCAGTAAGAACTTGAACTAACCCAGTGAGCAAGCTCTCATTAGCCTTAGACTTGATATATAAATGAGAAGCCATGAAGAATGAAACAAGTGAAAAAAACATGAGCAAAACAGGAACACCAAAACCCACACTCCACCCGAAAGCATCCTGAATGTAGACTATAATAGTCATAGCAATAACAATGGACACAGCAACCGAAACATAGTACCAGCTGAAGAAGGTCTCACGAAGCCCTGCATCTTTAAGGTTGTCTCTGATCAATTGATTAGCACCAAAGGCCATGGAACATGACCTAATGCCACCAGCCCCAATGGACATGATAGCTAACGAAGAATATAAGAGAAGCAATTGTAGTGGTGTAGCAGATTCACAGCTAAGTTGAGTGCATTGTTGTGGCCTTGCTATTGGAATCACAGCTGTTAACCATAGTATGAAGACCCCCTTCATCATTAACAAAAGATGGGGGGAGCTAGATATTAGGAAAGGATTTGAAACTACATATATATCTTTCGTTCCTAGATATTAATAGGACTTGGATAAGGGCAGAACTTCGTAATGAACAAAACATGTCAAATGAAATAATTTAGTAATAACAATAGGAAGGGTTTAGACTAAAGATGAGGAGGCTTTAGAGTTGTGTCACTACCTCTAGTCATGTCATTTCTATATCTCAGAACAAGAATAAAGCCTTGTCCTTAAACATCTTTTCTATTTGGACTGTTAGCCAAGAATGCGGTAGTTATATTTCCAAGCGATATTAATTTGGAGTTCCTCAATAAGGGTTAAGTTTTAGGCTTCATTTCTATAGTTTATCTCATGTATAACATTTTGGTTGTCCACTGCATCTACATCAACATATACTAATATTAATATGATTCTTACTTTAAAGTCATTTTATTTCCTATACAGCAAGGGTGCATCACATCTGTTGATGTATGATGAAATGAAGCCAACAGAAACATAGATGAGAGGCATTTGATTTTTTTGGATATAAATTCGAACGAGTCGTGTGTTGTGCATGAATTAACCAAATTACAAAAAATGTAAATTTCTAGAAGTTTTTAATAAATATTTAAAAATTCAATTAAAGCCCAGTTTAGTAATGGCTTAAGATATTTCTAAATAAATGAAGTTTGGAAATACTTTATAATTTTAACAACTTCTTTAAAAGATTAAAAAAAATTGTTACCCGTGTTTAAAATGGTTTATACTTTACTAGATTTCATTGAGAGAACTGAATATGTATTTATCTCCATGCTTTTTCCTTTTTAGCGCCAATTGAGAATATAATGTCTTGTTCTAATGTCATTTTCCACCATGGAAGATGCGTATCCTTAAATTTTTTTTTTTTCTCAAGTTCTTACTAATGTCAATCAATTAATGATTACAAATTATAAAAAGCTAGACAAGTATTTATGCAGTTGATATACTAACATATATAAATGTCTCATTAACACTGGAAAAAATGACCAATCAAATAATTGCTATTTAGCTATTATCCTCTGTCTGACCTCTTATTACTCTTTCAAATTTTATAATTTTTCTGATACTGATATCTTACGCACCAAAGGAATTATGACTAGAGACAAATACAATCGTCCCAAGTGAAAATTGAATAATTCGTTCGCCACTACTCTTAGTATTTTATCATTGATCACCATATATATACATATATATATATATAACTAAAACATTTTTTAATTGCTATAAATGACATCAGTTAACTAAAAGACACCGGGGAAGACACTTTCTAGAAGAATATTATTTCTAAAAAGGACTTATTAAGCTCTAACTCTTTAAAAGATATCTGAGGAAGAAATTGATTCCCATCACTTGCATGCACAGAAATCGATTTGATCCCTAAAGAAGCGAAAATCAATGGATCGGTTAATGCTTTTATATATCTATGTAACTAGTTATATACAAAAACTAACCAGTAAAATTAATTAAGTTGAATAATACTAGAGGTATTTAATTATAAATAAATAACAAGGCTTGAATAATACATTTAGTTCCTTCTAATTGGTTATTGTTAGGTGCAGTCGTAATAATACATTTAGTTCCAACAGATATTAGTAACTTGTTTCCAGAATTATTGGGCAGGACATAGACATCTGTCTAAGCCTAGGTTTAAATTGAATTTGTAATTAGATATTCATGATATTAAAAAAGGATACTGCTTAATTTTTCCCATCTTTGAGTTTAATTGGTTCAACCATCCGATTTTCAAATTAATAAACAACATGACAAAAATAGATCAGTAAATTAATGAAAGGGTTCACTAGTTTAGTTAGTGGCTCTTCTGATATCTTTCAATAATTATTTTTGTAAGAATTACAAAAGAATAACCCCAATAAGGAGACAGACAGGTTATTAGTTCGTCCTTTTACTAGACCCAGGAGGAAGTCTCTTTCAACACTCAAGTCCAGGAAGCACGATTTCTTCTTGGAAGAAAGTTGAAAAGGGACCAAACACAACAGCCAAACAACTAAGACTTAAATTTCTTGACGGACCCTCCAAGTTAGGTTCTAATTTTGGTGCCTATGTTAGAGATTAGGGCTTTGCCACCTTGTTCCAGATCTGTCAGTTGAACCATAACAAAAGAGACAAAGAAGCAGAAGGGTGAAGAATTCAGTTTTCATAATTAAATTTACCAGAAGGCTAGCAATCGATCCAAAACCGATCATCCAATAGCGACCCACGTAAGAATCCGCCACAAAAGCCCCCAGAATCGGCGTGAAGTTTATGCCAGCCGACCAGAAGAACAGTGCGTTGGCAGCTTCAGCGGCTCCCAGGCCATATTCTCTCGTTAAGTACAGTATCATGTTTGGCATAAGCCCATAGCTTGCTACCTTCTCAAATGCCTCATTCGCTGTAACAAATTCCAAAGCAAATATATACATGGTCAACTCAGAAACGATATACCCATAGACATATATATGTTAGTATTGTGGCATGTGTGCTTTATTTGGACAGTTTTTGGCCGTACCTATGATGAAGGGCATCGTTTTGAAGCCCCCTTTAGGCTTGCTCAAGAGCGGCTCTTCTATCATCTTGTCATGATCCTGAGGGGCTTCCATTAAGTTGATCCTTCTTCTTAATCTGCTGCTGCAGTAGGATCTATTTTTTTTAGAGCTGGTAGAAAACAGAGATGATGGAGGGAATTGAATAGCTTCAAGAATCCTTAGCTCACTGAAAGGGAGTGAAGGACCATTATCGCCAGGTGTGGACGATCGAGTAGATTTTCATACGCGGGATGGATATATTAAAGTCCGATACTTTTGGCTGTATCATTCATGTATATTTAGATAATAACGATGAGAAGGCTAGTAATATTAAATCTTCGGCTGAATATGACTTGTTTGAATGAGCCTCTTGCTTTTTGGCCAAACACTTATTTAATTGGTCACAAAATCATGTAAATATATATTAAAGCTGCAAAATTATATAAAGGTAAAGAAAGGAACACAAACACCAAGTTAATTAATTGTTGTCTCGATTGCATAATTTACAACAAGAAAATCATAAATTATCGACAAAAAATTACCAACGAAACCAATACTGTAGCTAATTAAAGACTGAAAATCAATATCCGTCGGTAACACTGTCGTGAAAAATTCCATTTTGCAACGGACAAAATTTTCGTCGATAAAGATAGAAAGAAAATATCCCCGTAAATTTTCTGATAGAATACAGCGACGAAAAAATCATACCTGTCCGTAAATTAGACGGGAATGTTTGCCACAATAAACTAGTATAGGGGATTTACCGACGAATATATTTTCCGCTAGTGAATTTTTGACGGTATAAATGCTCTGTCGATAAATTTATGCGGAAATGTTTAGTTTAATAATCAGCGTCGGGGTTTACAGAAGGTAATGTATTCGGTCAGTGATTTTTTGACTGTCTGATCACTCCGTTGTTAGCTTCAGCTTAGTCATTTTAAATAAATCGAAAATGATGTTGTTTGGTTTAATACCAAACGACGTCGTTTCCGTTCAAGGTTAAGCTCACCCTGAATCTTCCCCATCCATTTTCTCCTCTGTGTTTTCGCTAGTTTTCTCCTCGTTGACACTCATTGCCTTCGTTCATTGTTGTCGCTCACCCATCGCATTTCATCGTCGTCGTCTTCCTTTAATCGTCAGTTGAAGTAACATTTTATTTTTTAATTGTTTTTTACGACGTCGTTGAGTTTTGTTTGTTACTGTGTTTTGTGTACTCCTTTGATTGTCATTGTCTTCTTTTCTTTGTTTTAGTTATCTTCTTTGGCCGTCAGACACTCTAGCTCCGTCATCTTCTTCCTTCACATGCTTCAATGACTTCTTCTGTGTGTCAGTTGAGGTAAGTAGGTTTTGTGATTTACTAGTTTTTTGTGTACTTGGTTTAACTTGGGCATTTGTTTGTGGCTTGAACCTCCGATTTGAACCTACTGCATTTTTTATGTAAATGTCCTGTAACAACTGAAACTTGTTTATGATATGAACTTTGGTTTGTGCCAATCTATATCCTTCTTGTTGTCCCTTCAAAATTTCTAACATGAACATGGTTGACCATATGAGCATGTAGTTAACTGTGTCTAACATAACTTTTAATGAAAACTATTTAAAACAAAAGCATGTATCAATATGTGTTCTTCACATTTTTGTATTTAGATAAGCGAATGTGTTACCAATATCTAAATAAACAATAGATATTTTTATCATTACGCATAGTACAGGATGTATATAATAAAATAGTGGTGTGTATTAATGCTTTAGTATTGTTTATATGCAATCATGATATTCCCAAAATTAAAGTTCAAGTGTTACTTATCCATAATAAATGATAATATATTTTTTGCATAATCATATTATTATATGTATATTATCTTAATATAGTTTACATTAAGTATAATTTTTATTGAGACATGATATTCTTTGCACTTAATTAGATTATTCCAATTTTTCAGGTGTAGATGTTATTTAGCTGTATTGAATGATGGTTTTGGTGTGTTATTGGATGTATATTGTCCAGTATAGTTTATATTGAAGTATGATTTCCTTTGTGCTTATTCATAGTATACTAATTTTAAAGTGTATCTGTCACTTATCTATAATGTACAATGATATTTTTTTACAAAAGGATATGGCATTGTATTTATAGTATCCTATGATGAGATATGACATTGCAGTCAGTCGTGACATACATATTTAACGTGTAGGTATTAATTATTTATAATGAATGATGTTATACATTTTTGTACGTAGGCATGACATTAGATGTATAATGTCTAGTATAATTTGTATTAAGATATCGTATTCTTGATACCAATTTAGAGATAGTGGATTCTCTTTCTTCTATGTTCTTATCTTTCCAATTTAGAATCATCATTGTATGTAGATACGCCTCATGCTTTAGCTTTAAAAGTCTTTCTAGAAACTTATACAAGAATGTAAATGATTTACTATATGATTAGGTGTTGCTTCACTCAATTATGCTAATATGAGAACACATAGCATGATTATGAGTTAATAAATTTTTAGGTTTTTAAAACATGGTGAGATGATCTAAGTCCATAAACTACTATAAGAAAACACTTAACGAAAGTTATAATACCTATGGTTATTTATTTCAAAGCTTTTGATTCTAGCAATTGGAACTTCATTCTAGCTTTTAGGATTTCCTATCTAATTTTTTAATAAAATGTGAGAAATTGAAGATGTACAACATATCATTTAAGGATGATCTTTTGTTTTCACGTATAGTTAACCATAATAATTAGCCTTAAATTTTAAGTATTGTTAATCTATATCATTAATAAATTTTCTTATTGGTTGTGTTTGGTTGTTACATTCTTAAAGTTGGGTTTATCAATGAATTCATATAGGATGGGTTTGAATTATAGGTAGAAATATCTAAATTTTGTCAATGGGTTATTTCATTGATACTCTCTGAATTGATTAGGTTGTCTTTACTTTTCATGTTCTTACCCTATTTTTAGATGGGTTTTTTTTCCTATTTTTCTTTACGTATAGTTGTTTTGTGATGGGATTGATAAATGAATGATTTTAGTGGTTTTAAGGAACTTTAATATAGGATATTGGTTGAGTTGTCTTGCAAAAGAGAGGAGTATGGTCCGAAATGTTAGGTCTGCCTAATAATGATCAACTTCCTATCATGTTTCAAGCTTAAGCTCCGTATAAGTAACATGGTGGGATGAATGTAAAAATTATAAGAAATAAATTTCTAAATTCCTTTGCAATATTATATTATGTGTATTTAACAATTTATTGATAGGTTATCTTCCAAATGAATAAGTTATTAATAGGTTTCGTCAATTTTACTACTTAAGAGTGTGATTGTTGAAGTTCGTTTGGGCAATTATATAATAAACTCCATATTTGTAATGAGTTATCTTAGCATCTTTAGTTATGAAAAGAAGGATAACAAATATTATAGTGGAATTGAATTTAATGTTGTAATGTTATTAGGCATATATAAACCAAGTGTAGGAAGAAAATATGAAAAAAGAATCTTTGTCTAATATTGATTTTTTTTCTTTTTTTCATTTATGCAAGAAATATTGATAAGGATTTGGATATTAACATTGATGCGTGTATGGGTAGCTATTTATATGTATTGTCTTTTCTTTGTATTTCCTAGAAATATTATATTTTGTGAAATAGTGGTTGAGATAAATAATTTTAAGTTGAATATTTTGCTATTTGTAATTTTCTCCCTTATACTTTAGAGCAATCATTAGTGGTTTGTTATGTTTCATTGGAAATAGTGGAGATAAAAATAATCAAATCAAATTATACAGATAATGATGTTAAGTAGAATATGAGTAAAGCCTTAGTGGATTACAACTTGGTGTTTGCAATCTTTATGATAAGATAAAAACCCATTGAATTTTCTTACAACCTGACAAAAATTCTTATTTGTGGCTATAAAAACATATTTTATGGTAGGTAATGATGTCACTTAGTTTGCAAGGCAATATTACAGTTTTTTATTCCTCATTTATGATCTCTTATATAAGAGAATTTCTAAGGTAAAAGAAGAAGTAAGAATACAATTTGTAAACCTCAGTTTGAATACACATTGTTGTTAAGTTCACTTTTAGAGTTTAAATTATATGTTGATTTAAAGTGCCTTAGAATTTTGGCATATAGATTAGGCATTATGGTAGGTTAATATGTTTGACAAAAAATGTAAAGAATATCTCAAAAATGTTTTATGACTCAATTATAACTATCGTATTGTAAGGATTTTACTTGAATTCAGATGTGTGCTCTAATTTGGTATGGTCCATTTTGTGGTGGTCATATCTGCAAAAAATGAAAAAGGGTTGTGATTAAGATATTCATTAATGTCATGAAACATCTCCAAACACCAATTTCAAGTAAAATATAGTCACTAATAAGTAAATATTTTATCAATAGTTCTAATAACATGACTTTATATTCCAAATAGCCCGAACTTTTAGAATAGTTATTTGAATTTTAAATCTTGAACTTTGTCTGCTTTTGATAATACAAAAAACATCAACCAAATGCTCAAACTTCCAATTTATTGTTAAAAACCTACCGTTAAAACCTAAAATGGTGGGTGTGAGAAATGAAATGGGAGCAATCCAAGTAGAAGTAGAAAAATAACAACAAGACTGAAGCAAATAAGGAAAGTGCATCAATGTTTATTTATATTTGAGCTTTTTCCTTGCTAAAATTGGAACATTCTCAATAATTTTGGGATTTGATCTCCTTATTTTTATGATATGCCTAAATTTGTTCAAGGATGCATTTTTTATGAATATGAGATTGTTTGGATACTTAATTCTTTTTTATTTCATTTAAGAGTTTGTATGTTTTTTTAAGAATTTGTGTACTAGTTATTGTTAAGGTTCTTGTCATCACCTTATTGTTAGGTTCTTGAAAATTTTCTTTGTTTCTTGATGTTATTAATTGCAGGCTTGGTTTATTGTAAGTAGTGTCAGATTTGAGTTTTTCTTATCTGATTCTTCTTGAATGTATTGTGGTTGATTGTTGGAAGTTTTTCCTTTTGTACTTTTCAGCATTCTTTGAAGTTTAAATCAACATATATGTCAGACCCCGCTTGCGGAGCCTAACTTAGACTTACCAGATTATTCATGCTTGCTTTGATACCACATCTGCTAGACTCGGTTTCTCGAGCCTAACTCGGACTTGCTTACTTGCTCTAATACCATAAATCTATCGGGCCCTGATTTCGGAACCTAACTCCTCATACATGATTATTCATGTTTCCTCGGATACCATACTTGTTACTTTCATGCATACGGAATATCTTACTATATAAATTATCTTCCAGAGATAACACCTTGATCACTTTTGGGTTATCCTCTCAAAACTCCCCTTTTTGTTAGTCTCATTTGCTTTTGTCTCATTTTCGGCTTCTCTTCGTCTCATTTCTATCATCTCATTTCTATCGTTTTCGAAGTCTATGAACAGTAACACAGACGATATCTTACAATCTTCATAACTTTCTCTAACGTAATCGATTCGGGTATTCTCCATATGGTTTGATAGAAAATTCCAAGGTCTACAACCTCCCTGAAGACTCCAAGATCAACTATATCTTCTGAGGGGTCAACCAAAGGGAACAAAAGATATACGTGAACAGTAACCCAGACGATCTGGGAAACACAAACGATATCTTTCAAGCGTCATATCTTTCTCTAGGAAAATCGGTTTGGGGTATCATTTATACGGTTGGAAAGATAATTTCAAGCTCCTTAACTTCTATGAAGACATAGAAGGTCGATTCTAACTCCTAAGGGTTTAACATTTGGAACAGAAGATACAATGTGAACAGGAACACAGAAGATGCACTTCGCTCCCGTACTTCTTAACTCCTTCTTATAATCCTGAGTCCTTAATCTATCCTCTGTGTTCTATCTTCTGTGGTTGAATTTTATCTTCTAGGTTGACCCTCTTTCGTCTGAGAATCTATCGTCTAAGGTTCGTGAATAGTGACACAGAGGATACGAGTCCTCTATGTTTTACTTCATCTGTGTACAGTAACACAGACGATACGTGTCCCCTCGCTTTACTTCGTCTGTGTACAGTAATACAGATGATACATGTCCTCTTTACTTCAATGCGTCTGTGTATAGTAACGCAGACGATACGTGTCCTCTTTATTTCAATGCATCTGTGTACAGTAACACAGACGATATGTGTCCTCTTTATTTCAATGCATCTGTATACAGTAACACAGACGATATGTGTCCTCTTCGTTTTCACTTCGTCTGTGAATAGTAACACAGACGATATGTGTCCTCTTTGTTTTTATTCGTCTGTGTATAGTAACACAGACGAATCTTTCAATCAACATAACCTCTTAACTCCTTCGTCTTATCCTTGGCCTATAATGTCCTTACAGACGATCCTTTTTACTCTTGATTCAT
>JANZXR010000008.1:21729712-21758111 GCA_027575705.1 Erythroxylum echinodendron
GGAAGAGAGGGGCTGGCGTCTGTGTTTAAACAGACACTAGGACGATAGGACAATATCGTTTGTCATCCCATAAATAACATCGTCATAGCGTCTGTTTAATTTTTCTCATTTGGTACATTTGGTGATGAATCTACATTTCGTTGCCAAATGTTAAATGTTCGCTGCAAAAATAAAATAGCATCATAAGTTGTATAACATTTTGCTACCAAATTGATAAATCATCGCCAATACTAAACCTTTTACCTTTTTCTGATGATCAAAACTATCGTCGCCTATCACTCCAATTTCGCTACCAATTATACACAACGTTGCCAAAACCCAATTATTTTCTTTACTTTCTTAATTTTCTTAATTGATTAACATATATGAGTTTTTCTTATTACCAATAACAAAATGAAAATTTTTTCTTTTACACTTACATGTGGAGTTGTTTTTGATTTGCTTAATTTAATCTTTATTTTTAATTTGGTGGATAAACAAAAAAAGGGGAAAATTTTAAAAATTTGTATCTTCTTTTTGTTATTAGTTGAATTAATAAAGATTGTAAACTACATTTCATTTAAACCAAATTCATCACTAATATGACAACATATACCCTTTAACCCTTAATCTACCTTTAACCTTATTATTTGTATAAAAAGATACATTTAATTTAAATAGATGAGAGTTTTTGAGATGAAGTAATTTTTATCACAAAAGACTATTTCCGCTACTAACCACCATACTTAGTCGCAAATGGTAGACAATTTGCTACCAAAATTTTACATTGTCGCCCAAAATCGAAGCAATCACTTTACTTTCTTAATTTTCTTAATTTATTAATATATATGAGGCATTCCTAATACATCATACAAAATGTTAAATTAATCTTCTCACTTATATAAGCAATTGTTCTTCATTTGCTTAATTTTTGGGAATGACTAATATTTAATTTTAATTTGTTAGAAATAACTTTCTAATTTTATTACTATGTCTTGTTAAATAATTATAATTTAGTTTTTCTAAATTACAATAATTAAATTGTATAATTTTTTGAAATACATTTTTTGAAATAATAATAATAAAAATTATAATTTTCTGAAAATTGTAAGTCGATTATAATTTATTTGAACGATCAATAAATTAATTTGCAAATAGTTTTTAATTGGATAATTTAATTTTTAAATCAAATTATGATTTATTTAGAATAGGAAAATAAATTTATTAAAAATTATTTATAAACCCGCGGGTTTTGGCTACGAACTATGTATTAGTCACTACATTTGACATTTATCGGCCAAATATAATAGATCATAGCAAATTAATTAATACTACTTCCAAAAAATTACAGTAAACAATAAACGACATCGTTTACCTAAACAAGAAAAACAACGTCATTTTATATTAGATTTTCATTGACAACCGCAATAAAAGGCTACTCCATTCTCGTTCAAGCTATCAACATTTCTCAAAATCCTCTTTTTTTGTTTATGTTCTATATTGTGGTCATCATCGTGTAAGAACCATTATTAGCTTAATCGATATTATTCTTTTGTTCCATTTTCATCAATGAAGTTGTGCTAAGTTTAACTTATACCTTTAGGTGTTTATTGTGAGTTTTTAATTATGCATTTGATGTATGAGTTGTGTTTATGGTTGTGTTTCGAACATGATTTACTGTCTATTTTTGTTATTTGTATATAGGTTGGCTTCTTCCCAATGACCTTTAACGCTTCCCCCATCAAAGCTTCGTAACTGTTTGATCAAAGGTCTTCAAGAGTATTTTACTTTAATTTATTTCCATTAATACTAATATAGCCCATTAAAGATAATACTATATTTCTATACATCAAGAACATATTCATGTCTAATCTACTTTAAATTCTAAATTTTTCATGTGATATAAATACACAATAGATTTCTGAAATTTTAGTAAGGTTAGCTTTCATATCATTAGGCACATTGAAGATGTATAAGTGCTAAACTGGACTACTTTCACTTATCATTGAAATTGGAGTTGAACATATGATTATTTTATTCTAAATCGACATTTTTAGAATATACCTCTTAACATTATTAATTAAGGAATGTCAACATGATGACTAGTTTCAGATGGCCCTAATTCATTCTGTTGGGAGGAATGTAGCAAAATTGTCCTTACTAAAAAAATAAACAATGTAGAAAAAATCTCCACTTCATACACTAATCATTATTTGCCTTCCACAGCTGATCTTATACTTCAAGGTGTTTAGTATCATCCGAACAACATCACTTTCCTTATTATGTACATCTTATTTCCTTTTATGAAGCTATTATGTATATTCACATTTAATGGTATATACTACATGTTGTGTTAAGCTTCCTTGAATCTTAAAGATTACATGTATGCCTATGGAGGCGGGAGCGATGTTACAATAGTTTGTAAAGGATTAAAGAAATCAGTTATTTTGAAAAATTCGTCAATTCCATTGACTTGGTCTAGTCATTCACATATGCATGTCACTCTAATTGCAGCTTGTTTAACGGTTTACTAATATGACAATATCCAAGTTCTATACTAATTGTGTTTTAGGTAAACCTTTCTTACTGGCAGTTCTTCTGGAGAACTTGTCTTCCATACTAATTCTAGTAACTCATTCACAGTATCCTCTATAAGTTTAGCTACAGCTGGAAAGCTGTTGCAAGAAGGTATGAAAAACCCTACACCTAAGGGAAGAACCATTACTGTTTCCATTGGTGCCTTCAAACATGCAAGGACCATTCCAAAAATCCAGACATTAGGGACTCATTTACCTTTACCGACTCTTATGTCACTTGGAATCTAAAAAAATAATTATATCATTGTCATTCATTGATGCAATCAACTGGACTCCGCTTTAAAGTTGATTTATTATTATATTTGTAAGAATTTGTCAAACAACCTCTCTACTAGGTAAAGGTCAAGCTGTGTACTATTGAGTATGGACTATTATTATTCTTGTTCTATGGCTGTATGAATTGTTAAAATTCTAATTCAAAGTTTGTACTACTCCAAATATCATAATATTATATTGATACAATTATTAAAAATTTTTATAACTAATTTTTGCATTGTTAGTAAATATTAGTGATTAATTAATACTACTGTTTAAGAATTAAAATTATTTTGTGTGTGTTTATTCAACAATATGGTGTAAACATTCAAAACAAATCTCTAATAAAACATATCTTAACTATGATAGGTTATAAAAATGTTAGTTTAACAATTTTGAAAAATGTCAACTGTTTGGTGATGATTTAGGCAAATGGTCACCAAATGTATTGCAAATTACTGTAGTTACTTTGGTGACAATTTCTAGAAATCATCATCAAATGTGGACCATTTAGTGACTATTTTCAAAAATCGTCATTGAATGTGTAACATTTGATCACGATTTTCAAAATTCGTCACCAAATGTTGATCTTTTGGTCACGATTCTAAATATCGTCACCAAATGGTCACTTTTAGTGATAATGTCAAAAACATAGCAAAAAATCAAACATCTTTTACTGAAGATTTTGTATAATCATCACCAATTGTAAACCCTTTGGTGATGATTTCGGACATTGGTCACCAAATGTTTAATAAATTATGGTGATGATTTCTGAAAAACGTCACCAAAAGTTCATTTATCGACGAATTTCTAAAATCGTCACCCATTGTGGATCATTTTGTAACAATTTTCAGTAATCTTCACTAAATGCTCACCATTTGGCGATGATTTTTGTGATTCGTTATGAAATGTTGTTCATTTTGTGATGCTTTTCTAATTAGTCGCTAAAGGCTTAGTTTTAATGATGATTTATAAAATAGTCACAATATGATAACTTTTGCTGATGATTTTTCAAACATCACAAAAAAAAGTGTAGCTAAATGTCTACTTTGTTGTAGTGGATTGATTAATGTGAGAAACCAATTGGTTGAAGTTATTTTAATTAATGTTACCCCATTTTGTTGTTATAAAAAATTGAACTTTTAAAATTGTTAATTGACATAGTTATAGTTCTTTATCCGTCTTGAAATGTTTTATTAGTCTTATTGAAGTAAACAACTACATTAATATAGGTTAATATTGCATAAAAAAATGAAACACTGACCAAAAATTGTAGAAATAGAAATAAAAGAATGCTCTTCAAAAAGTATAACAACAAAAACAGTATAGGAAATTACATTTATATATAAAATACAACATTTTGCATCAAATAAATAAATTTAATTTTTAAATATATAAATATTATATTCATAATCATCACATATGAACCAACTAATAGAAAAGGGAAGAGCAAATTTAAAGGGAACAAAAAATGTACAAGTTTTAGAGCTTTTATATATTAACATCTACAAGACAAACCTCTTATGCTATCATTTTCTAAGCAAATGAAGTTAAATTTGTGAAAATAGTTATTGAATATTCTTAGATTTATTTATTTTTGTGTGATTTCTATTATAGTAAGGAAATCCTTCCTTTTCATGAATTTTTTACTCTTTTTCCAAATGCTATTCTAGCTTTCTCTTCCCCTTCCATTCAATCAACTTTCTTCCTTTCTCCTTCACAACTCTTCAGGTTCTCAACACTCTCTTATGTGGTGCTAGGTTTTAATTTCTTACCAGTGTCTTTCTATCCCCACCTAATTTTCTTGCCCCTGTTTTCTTATTACTAATAGAATGATCTTTTGACTTTTTCTCAGTGTCATTTTTTAATTTTTCCTTACTCTCTAATAACTACTCCTACTCCCCCTCCTCTCCTAGGTCCTCTGATCATTGAGAATTTCCTCTTTACACCTTGCTTCCCCTTTTAGAACTTCTTTTGCTTCTCCCAAGTTTAAATCATCAAGTTCTCCCATTAGCTCCTCATCGCTCCTAGGAAGCATGGGATTAGCCTCCTTAACTATTAGCCTTACACCTCCTGACCTTGTATTGTTCCAATCTAAAGCCTTACCCTTGCCTACTATTTAAGCCTCCTTTGCTTCTCGTTAGGATATTTCAACTAAGGATTCTTAGAAGAATGTGGAGGGTGATCCCCTCAAGCTTAACTATTGCCCTCTCTCATCCATTGGAGGTGCTAGCCTCTAGGAAGGAGCAAAATCTTAGCTTACCACCTTAACGGGTTACTTTGCAGGGAAAAATTGGCCTTTCCATTGGTACACTCTTAGGAACTAAATAAGTGGAAGTAGTATGGCCTCAAAAAGGTTCTCCTTAATGAGGAAAACATGTTCCTATTCACCTTTTCCATAGTTTAAGCAATACAAATGGTCTTAGAAGATGGCTTATGGCACTTAATAAGCATCCTAATTTTTCTCCAATTTTGGAAACATAGGCTAAAGCTAGAAAACCTCAAAGAGAACCATATTTCCTTATGAATTAACTTACACAATATTCCTCTGAAAAATTTATCCTTTAATGGTTTTAGTCATCAAGTAAAAAGAAGAATTGGATTTGTGAATTTTTGTGTTATACTAGAGATCACAAAGGAATTGCCATATGTCATTCATATTTTAAGACTTAGGGAAAATCTAGCTATAGTTAAGGATATGGTCAGAGTCTCATATTTATGAAAACATGTTAATGCTCAAAAAAAGAAAATCCAGACCTATAAGGAAATTAAACACTTATGAAAGTTCCTTGGACCAAAAGGAAGAGGTACAAAAAAGTAGTAATCAAGTACATTTTACCCTGACCACAAGTTAAAATTCAAAACTTTAAGGAACATAATGAGATTAGTTTTTTAATTCCTCTTATTATGCCTAATCCATATGTTAAGACTAAGGAGGCCCAATGATTTACTAGTAAGGCCTTTGATTCCACACTTAGGGCATGACTCTTCTTTGCTCTTCAAACAAATATTTAGGATTCCCTAAGGTAATATAGCTACTGGAATTACCACTAGTTCTCTAAATTTAGTGGATAAGTAGATATCTTAAGAGAAACCTTCCCTGCCTAGTGTTTCAGGAAAAGGAGGTCAAGTAGGAAAAAAAGTGGATTGAACAACATTTTTCATACGAGATGCCAAGTTCATAATAAGGTATATAGTATGTTTTTATAAAATAAGTTTCAATAATATAACTAGCACTACCTTTACAGAAAAGTTGAGTTTACCTTTTGCGGAGCATTTAAAGTCATATAAGCTTCAATAGGTTAATAAATATGGGTAAATCAAGGTTAAAACAAGGTTCTATTAAAAATAAATCTTATATATGAAGGCTTTAAAAATATGTGCACTTTTGTGAGGGAAGATAAACTCTTTACTCTTATACCTTAAACACCTACGTAGGTATGATAGGTGCTTAATTGATTATGAAATTGTTTCATAACACTTAGCAATTATTGATATGAAATTGCTTAAGATACTTACTTTTTCCTCATATGTGATTTTAGGTACAATTCGGAAGCAAAGAAGTTAAAGTGAGTTAAAAGCTTTATATTTTGTTCATTTTTTGAAGATTAATTTTCACTTGTCTTTGTGGGTAAGAACAAGAAAATTAAAAGACAAGAAAAATGGAACACAAAGAAGAAGAATCATAGAAAGAAATGCATGTGCATGTTTTTGTCCTGTAAAAACATTAATTTGGTGGAGCCAAAAAGACAGCAAAGTGGGCATGAAACGGCAATAGGTGAAGGAGCAAAACGTGATGTATAGCGAAGGGCACCAAAACGCAGTCATTGGGCTAAGGATTAAAAAGAAAATGCAAAATTTGCGCTAAACACAGATAACTTATGCGTTTAATGCAAGAGTGAAACGTAGTCGTTTTTTAAAGAGAAGTAGCCGAGGGTTAAGGAGGAATTAATAGTAAGATGCTCCACTAAAGTTTATTTGTCATATCACCAAACAATACCGAGTTCTTGAAAGGTAGAAATAAAGGCTTGCAATAGAAAAGAGGAGGAGGCGCTAGAGGGGTCTTCGATAGGGTTATCAATGGGGGCTAAAACATTTTTCCAAGAGAGACCCTTAGAAGGTTAACATCCTGATGCTGGTTCGGAGGTGACATCGATGCCGCCGACTTGATTTAAGCATTTCTTTCATATTTTTGTTATTTCTTTCCCTCTTATTGAATTGATTGTGTTATCCTAGGAATATGGATTTGGGTTTTGTGTATGAATGATCGCATTATCGTTATAGTTCGGTTATTTGTGTATGAACCTATTGCGTATTGTGAAAAGATGATTTTAATGCATTTATTGAATTGTTTATTTGCAAACTTGTTGCTAGAATTTCGATGTAATCTGCAATTGTTATGTTGAAATTCATGTGTAACAACTAATGATTTGTAATCATTAGGGATAATATGACCTAGGTTAAATGACACGTCTTATGTGGTTGTTGCCTTGATTAATCGGTTTTTCTAGTTCATAATGCTATTGTCTAATTAAATCTAGAGATTGTATCCTAATTTATTCGGTGGTTAGGTTAATTAACGATTGTATCTTGATTAAATAAAACTTAAGGGAAAACTCAAGTTAATTATTAACCCACGATTAATAGTTGCTAAGAGAGGTTAAAGAACAACCAATCAATGAAATATCCTTAATTAGGGTGTAGGATGAGATTGAACCAAAGAACTAAGTCCTTATCGAATTCCTCACTTTTATCATTTTTTGCATGTTTTATTTAATTTGTTTTCATTAGGTTAGTTTTATTTTATTTTCTTATTTCAAAATCTAAAACCACACCTTTTTCCTAAACACTAATTAATTTCATTTTAACAACTTTATACACACTCTATGTGGGATCGATCTAGACTCATCACTACTATAATAGTAGTCTAGTTATTTTATTTTGAATAGCGTTACGACACATTGTCAAGGTATATATGACTAACTAATATCAAAGAGAGAATGAAAAAAAGAAGAAAAATGGTAAAAAGAATAATATTATGAGTGTCCTTTATACTAACCAACCTATGATTGTAAGTTTATATAAAAAGGCTTATTTCCTTATTTATATAGATGACAACAATAACTTAAAGATAAATCTTTTTAAATAATAGGAATATGATTCAAGCATGACTAACCAAAATAGGGGATCATTGCATGTGGACATTGGTCAATTACACAATTTGAAGTTAGTGAAGAGATTTAGAGGTAAAACATTCATCTTTAGTAAAGACAAGCTCAGAAATGCACATGTCCCAGTCTGTGCTCCTCTCTGAATGCAAAAATCAAAATTTCATGAGAAAAAGGTCTCTAATATAGGGTGACTCGCATTGTAATAAACTTTACAAAGTTATGTTGAGGAAAGTTTTAATCTATTTAAAACCTTCAAAATACTGCAAGTGCACTGGTTGTAGGTATAGCATATGAGGTATCGATTCCTTGAGGAGTTGTTGAACTAATATAATTCTAATTATCTAAGGCCTAAAGAATTATTTAAAAAACTGCACAGAAAAGTAAACTTATAAAGATGATTGATTGGAATAAAAATATAAAATTAACATAAAAAAAGAATCCAAATAAACACTACCAAATTATCATTGGGAATCATATAAGGAAGATTAGTCGAATATGAGAAGGTAGATTTATCATATCATCAAATGCTAACATGACTACCTTTGAGTTAATGCGATATTAGTCCTAGACTTTCGAAGGGTGGATTACTCTCTCTTTCGAGTTATAATCATCAAACCCTAAGTCATAACCCCTAATTGAATTATGGAATTTGCAATCCCTCAATTAACAAACCCACAATTACAATCAGATTTTAAGTTCGCTAGTAAATAACCGAGTCCTCACATGAGATCTCTTTTCGTCCAAATTCTCAATTTAATTATTTGTATGATCTATTATATTTTTTTAACTCTCATTACTCAATCCAATCATTTTGCTATTGGTTGACTTTCTTGATTTATTATCGAAGCATGTAAGCACAAAAAATAATTACAACTCTTAATGTATTAACATTAAAAGAAATCACATTAACATTGATTTGAGAAAAAATCCCTAAAGAAGTTTAGAATATCATTATCAAACCCAAACCCAACACTAACAAATCCATCTTATACATTTAAAAGAAAGAACAATAAAGATGAAATAAAGTCATTTAGAAGGGTCGGAATCGATTGGGAAGATGGCAGCAGAGTAACCTCCTTCTTATGATTTTCCTTTGTCCTCCTTCTCTCTTCTTCTTCTTCCTCTCTCCTTGAATCTTTCTCAAAGTGGCAGAGGTGGGATTTGTTTTCAAGTTCATTTTTCTTTGTTATATAGTATTTTTAATTTATGGTAAACCCTAGGGTTTTCCCGTGCCCATACAGTCTGAAAAGTCCCTAAAAAACTTAAGTTCAGAAGGCTATCTACATCTTCTGTCATGCAAGGCACGATCGTGGAACCAAAATTTTCTTCTACCACTATTGTGACAAATGAGGCCATGATTGTGGCATCTTCACCAAGCTTCTGTCTTGATTGTTGCCCTGGATTTTGCCTCGATCTTCCTTTGAATCTCGCCCATTCTCTATATTTGACCTAAAACACTAACAATCACATCAAAGCACCTGTAATATGCAAAATTTAAGCTCAATGGCATACTCTAAGCCATAAAAAAAGTCAAAACATAAATGTCTAACTAAATAACACAATCCTAACCTAAACATGCACTAATTATTCAATTTAACAACTAAACATATGCTAAACTACCCACTAAAATAATATTATGCAATCTACCACTATTAACATCCCCACACTTAAACTTTTACTTATCCTTAAACAAAGAAAAAATAAGCAAAACACAACACATCAAACATAAGCAAAAAAAAACACAGACATATGTAATAATTGGTCAATGAGATTAGACTTTATGAAATAAATTTAAATACAAACATGATCCTTCAAGTGGTTCTAACTTATTAACTTGTGAAATCTGTGTTTAAGGACTTTGGGCCAAATGTACATACTACTCAAGACCTTAATGTCAAACTCATTCACTCCTATCGCTTACTCACACATATTGATAACTATTCAGTCAATCAAAATTGTAACTATTCTTAAGTAGCTTTTTGTGAAAATTTGAGCCATTCACTAAGATTGATAGGATTTATTAACCAACGCACTATTTTTGTCACTTTTAATTGATATGAACCTAGCCTTTTGACATGAAGGCAAACACTTATGATCAATGTCCCCTAGTTACTAAACTAGGCCAAGTTTTTATTAAGCATCTTGGTTGGAATGTCATTATAGCTTTTGACGTGAAGGCAAACATTTGTGATGAATGTCCTCCAGTTACTCAACTACATCACATTCTCAACTAGATACTAGCTCTATTCATAACCCAATTTGTTTCAAAAAGGGCTAGTAGAATAGTTATTAGTTAAACAAAAAACACACTGTTTTCATTGCCTACCTCATTTCTTTAGCTAATCATTCTCATGATATGGTACTAACAATGCTACATATTCAATTGACCTAAAATTATGAATGAATGTGGTAAATTTTAAAGTGAATGAACCAATATCATATCTTAATTAACATGCGCAAGCTAATAAATATTTTCAACCTAAAAGACTATGTTCAAAGCTGAATCGATTTTGTTAAGTCTTAGGCATTGACACATTGACACAAATCACACCATGCAATCTTAAACAAAACTAACATACATCATGGAAAATTCACATTCAAATAAAAAAACATATAATGCATGCAACCTTCCCCGTGCTTGGATAATACATTTTCCTCAATGTGAGAAGAACAAACAAACAATACATAAGGTCGGAATGAAAATAATGAGACAAGAGAAATATGAAAATAATTGAAAATAACAATAAATAGAAGATAAGGGTTAGAGTGTAGAACCCGTCATGGTGATTGAGGTGGTGATGGTGATGGTGTTGAGATCAAATCTGCTTGACACCAAGATTGCTTTCCTTTCTTATAATTAATTCAAGAGAGTAAGAGAATTAGTAATCCACCCATTCCAAATCATTAAGACTTTTTTTATAGAATTTAAAACAACTGTAATTGCAAAACAATTTAAATCTAACTACTAGACATGCTAAGTTATGATCATTAGCTTGACCTTACATCTTTCGAAACTCAGTCGGGATCAATTATGAGTGGCTTGCTTGCACTCGTGTTGCCCAATTCTACTTCGTAGCCTATAAATAGGCTACAAATTATAAGATAATCAAAAGGACAATATTGATAAAATTAAGAAAACCTAAAACCAATTAAGTTTAGCAATGTCCTTGTTACTTACAAACTATCAATTAAATAAGGAATAAAATAACTCTCAAAATCTTTTATTGAATGTAGTAGTTTGTCCTGTAAAGGGTGATCTGTTCTTGTTCTTCCTCAGTCACCCTTGTCTCCTCTTCTTCTTTCGCTCCATGAATAAAGATTTCCTTATATTATTCAAGCTTTATGTCCATTTTCATCTATTTTTCTTCTTCTTGCTCCTTTAAAGACTCAACCACATCAATTTTCCTAAATGAGTCACCCTCCTTCCTCTTCTCTTGGTCTTCTATAAGGTAGGATTCAGCTTTTTGTTAGCTAGTGGTTGTAGCTCTTTCCCACTCTTAAATGTGATAACCTTACACTACTCTCTAGGATGTACTTCAATATTGCTCAGACAATTTTCCACACTTCTCTTGCAAAATTCATGGAAATTTGTCTCATTTTAAGCCCTAGGTTACAAATAAAAGAGGCATGTTCTTCTGTTACTTGCTTAAAATTCTCTTCCAATCTCTTTTGGGCCTCTTCCATATTTATGTGGTTATCTAAGATATTGTCCAATTTAAAATCCCATAAACTGGATTCATCTTGTTGAAATCCTAATAGGTTTTAATGTCCTGTGTGAGTCCTTACATTATTAGACCAATAGAAATTTGGGTAGTTCTACTAACCTATATTGTACGTGTTCAAATAAGGATGATGAATTTTCTAATCAAATTATGCCTCACTGAAGTCTGTAAAGGTCCTTTGCTCCTTATAATGTGTTTCCTCCATCATTGTTCTTTCTATCTCTTCTTGACATTTAAATTTTGTGGATTTCTCATTGTGGCCTTATGATATCTAAATTGATGTGTCTTTTACTTTACGCCCAAACTTCCTTTTCTTCTTTCTTTCCTTTTTTGTTTTTGTTTTTAATCAATTTCTTGTGATTGGATACCACAATTATAAGAGATGTTGAAAACTCCTTAGGCTAAAAGAATTAAACTAATCCTACTAAGTCCAGGCAACGACGTCAAAAACTTGTTGGGGTAGGTCTTAGTTTATTTAAAACCCTCAAAATACTGCAAGCGCACAGGTTGTGGGTGTAGTATATGAGGTGACAATCCCTCGATGAGTTGTTGAACTAATCTGATTATAGTTATCTAAGACATAAAGAATTATTAAAAAGGAAATAAAAATTGTAAAGAAAAGTAAACAAGTGAAGATGATTAATTTGAATAAAATATAAAATTATCACACAAAGAGAATCAAAGTGAACACCACTAAATTAATAATGGGAATCACACAAGGAAGAATAGCCAAATATGAGAAGGGGGATTTATCCTATCACCAAATGCTAACATGACTACTTTTAAGTTAATATGGTATCAGTCATGAACTTTTAAAGGGTGGATTACTCTCTCTCGAGTTATAATCGTTAAACCCTAAATCATAACCCCTAATTGAATTCTAGAATTTGTAATCTCTCCATTAAGAAAAAATCCACAATTATAATTAGATCTTAAGCCCTCTAATAGACAACCGGGTTCTCATATGAGATCGCTCTTCTTCTAAATTCCCGATTTAATTATTCGTATGATCTATTAGATTGTTTCACTCTCATTACCCAATCTAATCATTTTGCTATCGGTTCACTCTCTCAATTTAGTATTGAATCATGCAAATACGACAAATAATCACATCACCTAATGTATTAACATCAAAAGAAATCACATTAATATTGATTCAAGAATAAATCCCTAAAGAATCTTTGAACATCATTATCAAAAATGCATATTGGGTCTTTGAAACAGATCAAATCATTTTGATAATAAAAAGTTTGATCTGTTTTACCAAGAAGGTCTATGGTTCGAGTCCGTATAGCCCTAAAAAATGAAAATAAAATTTAAATATCAAAATTGTATCGTTTTCAGTTCTTCATTATTCTATTGTTTACTGTTTGTAACTGGTCCCTTGCGATTGCTTGGTTCATCAAAAAAAAATTTATAATCGAATTTCTTTTTTTAGAGAGAATCCAAAGTACGTTGAAAGGGCAAAAATATAATATTACCGAATAGACAATCTTAGTTATATAATTATATAAGATATAAGATTATACAAGACAATCTTATTTTATAATCTTATATATTCTTATATATTTATTTTTCTATTTTATATATTTTATATTTATTTTATATTATATATTAATTATATAGTAATAATAATAATATAGATTTAGGCTATTACTATATCGATATTGCAATAAGAGGGAAATCAATATAATGGAAAAATTATAGTCGATGAGTCTTGAAACGATACATACCCACAGCAAAAGCCAAAAAATCAACACAATACCCCTAGTTGATTGGAATTGAGAAAATTCTATCCCTATTATTACAAACATATGATTTATGGGGAAATCAGAAAATAAATGCAACTGATTCCCCGAGAGCTGACTTTACAAGGAAGATGAAAACTGGCATACTAACAATACTATAATATATTAGTATATATATATTCTATTTAAATAAAATAAATATATAAATTATATAAATCAAAAAAATAAATATATAAATTAAATAAAGATATAAATAAATACGCAAAATCCTATTTCTAAATTCTAAATCATTCTTTTTGATTCGATCGAAAGAAATAGGATTTTTTTTCTGAAATGAAATAAGGAATAAACAAACCATGGATAAATCCAAACGACTTTTTTTGAAGTCCACGCGATCTTTTCGCAGGCGTTTTCCCCCCATCCAATCGGGGAATCGAATTGATTATACAAACATGAGTTTAATTAGTCTACAGGGGGGATGTTCAGTACCAATTCTTATAGTACTGTTTAGGGAGTTGATAAACTAATTCCTGCAGATATCTATTTGACGGGCTGTCCACCTAAACTGGAAGCAGTTATAGATGCTATAACAAAACTTCGTAAAAAAATATTATGAAGAGTGAATTAGACCTCAACATGGGAATCATTGTTTTACTACCAATCACAGGTTTCATATTGGACGCACTACTCATACTAGAAATTATGATCAAGGATTACTCTATCACGAGGGTTGCACTCGTTACGGGACTTAACCCAACACCTTATGGCACGAGCTGATGATAGCCATGCACCACCTGTGTCCACGTTCCCAAAGGCACCCCTCTCTTTCAAGAGGATTCGTGGCATGTCAAGCTGTGGTAAGGTTCTTCGCTTTGCATCGAATTAAACCACATTTTCCGCTGCTTGTGTAGGCCCCCGTCAATTCCTTTGAGTTTCATTCTTGCGAACGTACTCCCTAGGCGGGATACTTAACGTGTTAGCTACAGTACTACACGGGTCGATACGCATAGTGCCCAGTATCCATCGTTTACGGCTAGGACTACAGGGGTATCTAATCCCATTCGCTCCCCTAGCTTTCATCTCTTAGTGTCAGTGTCAGCCTAGCAGAGTGCTTTCACCATTGGTTTTCTTTCTGATCTCTACGCATTTCACCTCTCCACCTAAAATTTCCTCTACCCCTACCGTACTCTAGCTGGATTCTAGTTGTAAGATATCTAATGAAACTGTCGCTAGAATTGAGATCTCATTCAAAGAGAAAGATATCAAATATCTGGAGTTTCTTTTTGTATATTATATGGATGATCCGATCCGTAAGGACCATGATTGGAAATTTTTTAATCGTCTTTCTCCGAGGAAGGGGCGAAACATAATCAATTTGAATTCGGGACAACTATTTGAAATCTTAGTGAAAGATTGGATTTGTTATCTCATGTTTGCTTTTCTTGAAAAAATCCCAATTGAAGTGGAAGGGTTCTTTAAACAACAAGGTGCTGGGTCAACTATTCAATCAAATGATATTGAGTATATTTCCCGTCTTTTCTCAAGAAAGAAGTGTGTTATTTCTTTGCAAAATTGTGCTTATTTTATATGCGGCAATTCCACAAAGATCTTTTCGTTAGTTGGGGGAATAATCTGCACTAATCTAATTTTTTGAGGAGCATATCGAGAGATAATTGGAATTGGTTAGAGAATGTGTGGTTGGTAAACAAGGATCAGTTTTTTAGGAATATATCGTCAAATATTCAATATGATTCCACAAGATCTAGTTTCGTTCAAGGAAGGGATTCTATGAAAAAAGTGGAATACTGTATTTCTAGGATTGAATTTCATATTCAAATGAACCTCGTAATCGTAAGAAAGTTGATTTTTTCGCTATAGGCCTAGCAAAAGAAAATTTGGGATAGACTCCTATAGTCTAGGATCTCCCCCTTTCCAAATCGAACGTGAGAATTTCCCGTCATCCGGCTCAAGTAGTTACACCAAATAAAGGAAGGGACTCCCACTTTCCAAATCGATAACCCTCCCCCAAAAATCCACTCCTTACTCAAGTTCCCAATGAAGACCAAACAACATTTCATTTGGTCAGTCTTTTTTTTTATAATTTTTGAATTCTTTATTCAATTCCCATAATTACGCCCTAAATGAAATGTTAAATTCTTAAGTAGTCTACTTCCCTTCGAATTATGAATTCGTAGTACCTTGGAATTCATAAGGGATTGACTTGTCTATGTCTCCTTGCAGTTGATCTTTTAGGCCCCAAATTCACCTCGACGGATATGCCATGTTACTATTATAAATATAAAAAAATATAAAACCTATATGTGATATATAAACTCCTACAACCATGACATTTTTGCTTACTTGACAAAATTTTCAAAAACTCTAGTCTGAAAAGTTGTTTGTGTCTTTTATTGTACAAGCCACGATCGTGGCACCAAAATTTACTTCTATCATATTCGTGGTAGATGAGGCCACAATCATGACACCTTCACCAGGCTTCTATCACGATTGTGGCCTTGGGTTTTGCCCCAAGCTTTTTTTAAATTTCCTTTGTTTTTCTATATTTCACCTGAAATACTAACAAATACATCAAGACACCTCAAATACACAAAATTTAAGCTCATGACATACTTTAACCTATAAAACACTCAAAACACAAATTTCTAACTAAATAACACAATCTTAACCTAAATTTGTACCTATTACTCAATTTAACAACTAAACACATACTAAACTACCCATTTAAACATTATGCAATCTACCACTATCAAGTTATAGAAGGACCCTCAGATGGGTATGTCCTAGATCATGTTTAATGTTATAAAATTACAAAGAGATCTATGATCTTAGAAATGGACATGTCCTAAACTATTCCCATTAATTCTAAATTTCTCTTAGTTAACACAACTTAGCCCATTACCATACTCACACAAAATCCTAATCTTTAAACTAATATTTAAAATATGTTTCTTTTCAATTTTTGAGATACTAGTTTATTAGATCTTTAGATGATTCATTTTTTTTCTCTATTGAATTTGAACTTATCAAATAATTCTTTCTTTATTATATTCAAATAATATATGAATTTGGATCTTGATTTCATATAACAAATGGGTCAATTCTCTTATACATCTATGTTAACCTTTTTAGATTTGGTTCAAATTTATCTGTGAGTTAAATGGGATTTATTTCTATACGAGTTCATCCAAATTTATTTTCTTATTAATTGTTATGGTATGCAATAGCTAGATCTCAACATAAGTAAATTAGTCATATGACCAAATTTAGGAAGAAAATTGAATAAGGTAAAGTGGTCGTGGACTTATGTGAGATGGGTTTCTTAGGAATAATTTTCCTTTGGGCTTATTATCTTTCAAAGTATTAAAACGATATGGAATGCAAGTCTAGGTGATAGACGACCTACATTTAAAAGAAACTTTAAATAACTCTATTTTAATGACATATAAATTTGAAAATTATGAGAATGAGATGAGTAAGAAATATGGGAATGGGTTTATGGGATATAACTTGTAAAATCAAATACAAAGACAAACTCTAAGATAAAATACCCTTCCTCCTTCAATGTTTCAACTTATTTTCAAAACTTTTTAAACTTTATAAAATAAAAACCTAAAATAAATTAAAGAAAATCAACTTTCAACTTTAAGAACATCATAAGTCAATTTATCATCATTATTTTTTAAAAAATAGAGCTTACCTCTTTTTTATATGTTGTGAAACACTTATTTGTAATTAATTACTAAAATTCTTCACTTTTATAATGACTATATTCATCCCATATGGCTTTGAAAGCTTATTTTCTTTCATGATTCTTACTTTTATGAAGTTAGGAAATTAAAACTTTGTAATCATGCCTATGTTTTAATTTTTGTGTATTTTTGTTTTTGATGTCTCTTCTTCTTTTAGTCTTTTTCTTTTGGATGAACTTTCTAAATTTTCTTATAATAAGAATCATATCTTCATCACTAGTTTTAATTGTTATGGTTTCTTCTTCATTACTTTTAATCTGTGAAATTTTGAATCCAAATGCTTTCCATTTTGGAGATATCTCATCTTCTCAAGTCTTATCTCTAGCAAGTGACTTAACATTCATCTACTATTTATCATTTTTGTCTTCTATCACTTAAAAAATTAAGAAAAAGTCTTTCAAAATATTTGAAATAACAGCATGATTTGCCTCGTTATTTCAAATAAAAACCTCATAAAGGAAACTAAATAAATTAAAGCAAGAAAATTTTTAATCTCCTAACTAAAACTTCAATTATTTTTTTCTTTTGTTAAGTAGTCAATTTCTCTTTGACTTTATTATCAATGTCTTTTAGCCACAGATGTGACCTAAAATCCATAGACGTGGATATGTTGCTAATGAAAGGACTCATGTTTGAGATTAATTAGTTTTTTTGTATTTTTCATTTAATTTTCATCAAGTTGTCTCAGTTAATAGATCACATAATTAACATTGCTAGAATGTTGGAACAAGTTTGTGGGGAAGTGGGATATTTGTGTACGTGAATGACTATCCAAGATTTCTAAAATCATTTCCCCAACATTTCTTCTTTAAGATGTTGTTTATTGCTGATGCTTTTGGTCAGAAATAATGCATTATATTTTTACCCATGTTTAAAATTAATGCATGGATTGATAACAACTACAAAGATAAGTAGTGAATTTTACCTTGATTGATAATCATCTTTGTATTAGACTTGATGAAGGAAGACCTAAAAAAAAAAATCATATATGTTGTATAAGTTGGTAGTGTATTTATGTAAGTTATGACTTATGTCTGGAATAGACAATGTATAAAAGTACCGATTATGTATGTAATAGAAACTTTTTTTTTCTTATATGAATAGGTTATAAACTCAACTTCAACCAGTTATACTGACTTATTGATGTCCTAAATCTTAGAAGTGTGCTAGACGTGAAAAGAACATTCAAATAAGAAGTCTTTTTTTTTAAGGATGTTAGATCACTTATTAATTCGTGGCATATGCTTTATGTTTTACTAATCTTTAAGGACGAGCGGAAAACTTATAATGTGCTTGTGCAGGGGATTTTTGGCTGGCTAAAAAATTATATTTCGATAATCTTTGCCTTTTTTTGAATAATTTATTAATTGCATATCATATAATTTTTTATTTTCTTATTTAATTATACACTCTGCTTATATATTGATTATATTTATGACATGTTATTGTTTCTATTACCTTTTAAGAATAAAATCATTAACATAACTTCATCATGAAATGTCGACTTGGTAAATAGTTTTCAATGGTAGAAATGAGGTCTGATGAGAGGTATCTGGCAGAATTCTCCCTGTGGAAAAGCAAATCGATGCATAACAAATTTGCTCACCAAAGTTTAATCCTCGCTTGCCTTCAATGACCGATCTTCTTCTTCAAGGTTTTTAGTATCAATTGAATTAACTCTCTTTTTTTATTATCTGTATCTCATCTTCTGTTAAGAAGCTATTAGATGAATGTGTGATTATATATACTATGTGTTGTGTAAAGCTTGCTCGAATCTTTAAGAGAATATACATGAAAATGGAGACAGTAGCGATGTCTTAATGAAACAATCATCAATTGTGAAAACTAAGCCCATTCGTTTGGACGATGATGGAGTCATTCAATCAGGTATGGATGTATTCGAATTTAGGTTCCTTATACCATTTGATTTAGCCTTTTTAGGTTTTAGGATTTAATTTTTCAAAGGACTGTGAAGAAATTATGGTGATTGTTTACTATTTGTTCCTTAAGTGAAACGCATATTATGTGTGTTTTTATCTAATTCACTATTCCATACTGTATTTAGGAAATCATTTAATGTATCATCTGCTAGTTTAGTTAAAACCAAGAAGTTAATCTAAGCAGCTATCAATAAACCAACTGCTAGGGGAAGATCTTTGTCTATTTCAATTGATACCTTGGAATGGGTAAGGAGCCTTCTTGGGAATTCAAACATAGAGAACTCCTTTACCTTATCTACCCAATCTCACATTACTTGGAAGTCAAAAAAATAATTATATTTTATTCTTTTTGATGGAATACGCGTGAAATTCATTATGTTTTTCTCTTTATTTATTGTTTTATCTATAAGAATTGTTAAAGTTATAGTTAAAATATTGTATTACATGCTATATATCATTATATTATTTTACATACCATATATCATTATTTATTGTTTTTTTGTAAGAATCTTATATCATTATATTACAAACTTTATGTTAAAACTATTTAAACATTTTGAGACACTATATAAAATTTTCAAAAATTTAAAAGAGAAAAAAGAAAAGCATAAATCTATGTAATATTAATTAATTTTGAGTTTATAATTTCATAAATTATTGAAATGATTTGACATTATTATTAGCTAAATTTATTTTTAGACTTAGAACCATTGTCAATAATTTTAAATTTGATTTTTATCAATATGATGTTCAGTCATAAAATGGTCAAGTCAAAGTTAGTGAATACATAATTATAAATAAGAGAGTTAGTTCATTACTTAAGCATTTGCATTGCCAATGGTCATGCATTTCATAATGATTATTAAAATCATCACTAAAAGCTTACCCTTTCGTGATGATATTTATGAACTGTCGCGAAAGAATAGTCTTTTGCGACAATTTCGAAAAAGCTTTACTAGAAGCTTACCATTTGTCTACGATTCAATTATTGTATGGAGTTGTTAAGTAGAGCATATCATTTAAAAGAATATTCGTTATAGCATTTATTATTCTGCTATTGTAATTTATAAGGGTAATGAATATGATGATTAAGACAATTTCTAATTTTTCCTATTATTCTACCTCATCCATTATACAGTTGCAATTTCCTCAACTTAGAGACACCTACTGTGTAGGCCCCTGGAATTTTTTGTTAAATTAAACATAATAGTTTATGGAATAAGCATGAGATTTGAATTTTTTCCTTAGAATAATTTTTGAGATCATGATAGAATCATTTTTGGAGATTAATTATTTATTATAATGTGAGTAAAATTTTATTTCGCTAGTTAATGAAATAAATGCATAAGAATGAATTGAGGGCATTTTTGGCATGTAACTTAAGTATCAAAAGAGCCTAAGCTTATAAGGAAGGGTAAAGTGGACTTTTGGGACTCATTAAGGGTAAAATAGGAAAAGGAATTGTTGTCTTGTTATCTTAGAAGAGTGAAAAGCGAGAATGGGAGAGAAAAGAAGAGAAAGAAAGAAGAAGAAGATAGGTTTTGAAGAAGAGTGAAAAGAATAGAGCTCTTAACTAGGTCACAATTTTTCTAAGGTTTAAAGAGAGAATCTGAGGTTACTCAAGAAGGAAAAAAGAAAGAGGAAGGAAAGAGCTTTCTTTAGAGCTAAGAATCTCATTATTTAGTGAGGATTCAAGGTAAGCCGTTTTTTTTTTATCTCTTGGAGTTTTGAAAGGTTTTGGTTCAAAGAGCTTAAGAAATATATGGGTTAAGTATTCTCGAATCCATTTTAGTGAATGTGCATTATGGGTTAGTCAAATCCAAATTTCTGTTGAATGGGAGTTGTGTCTTTTATGAAGGAAATCAAGGAGGGATTCAAGAGAGGCAAGAAAAGCAAAAGGAAAGATATCCTTAAGTCCAACACCTAAGCAAGCAAGGATTTTTAAGGTGGGTTACAGTTTTATGATGAAGCAATAAGCCATAAGTGTTTTTCTTTCAGTGACTTCACTTAATTTAAAAATGCGCATTTGTTTGTTCTTTCTTGAAGTAGCAAAAAGTGTTATATGTTGCTGCATGTTTTAAAAAACAAAAATGTTTTCTTCAAAAAGTTGCAAATGTATGAAACCATATTTTCGGATATGAAAAGCAAGATTCCAAGAATTGCCATTTTGGGCAGTAAGTTTTCAAGATCGTGAAGTATATGTGTTATGTGGGTTTGTGGTGGTCCCCTAAGTTAAGTCAAGTGAACTTGTTTGAAGGCTTCTCCTGCCTGCCTGCTAGTGGCATGGAGCTCCTTCATGGACTCCCATAAGTTCACGGCTATGTAAGACCATAAAATGGAATTGTGATAGTACGTTCTGTTCATGGCTACATAGGACCCTTAAGGGAAATATGTAGTACGTTCTGTTTTGGATCCACCCAAACCATTCTGATTTGCTCATGATTTGTTTGACAAGATGAATGCATGCATGGTTTGTAACTGAACATGTTTTATGTGTGAAAAAATAAAAAGTTTTTCTGCTTGTTCCTAAATTATCAACCTATTAACCACGAGCTTTAAGCTTTCCCCCTCAAAATTCTATCCAATTCAGGTGAAGAACAAGAAAGTGAATAAGTCAGGCTACAAGGCAGCATCTCAGCCTACACGTTTTCTTTTGTACTTTTAAGTTAGATTTTTTGAGAACTTAAGGAGTTAGCCACCTTTCAAGTTTTATTGGCTTAAGTGTATTGATGTATTATGACTTGTAAGGTTATTAAAGCCTTATAAAACAAATATTTATTTGGGGATGAATGAAATATATGTATGATGCGCATGATTATGAACACTGTTAAGTTTCGCTTGCATGTGTTGATCAAATGATTTTGAGGATTTTAAGAAGCGGTTGATGTTTCTGTTTGTGTATTTATGACCTGATGGTTGAATAAATGAGAGTGGTTGAGAAAATTGGTGGATTGCATTAAATAAGGAAGATGCAAAGGAAAATACAAAGGAAGAATATCGTCTGTGATGACGTCATAACATAGAGGCAAAGAAAATTTAGAAGGAGAATATCGTTTGTGATGACGTCACAACACAGTGGCAAGGAAAATTTAGAAGGAGAAGTATCATCTGTGCTGACGTCAGAACACAGAGGAAAGGATAAATAAAGAGTAGAAGTATCCTCTGTGATGACGTTAGAACACAGAGAAAAGGAGGAATAAAGAGTAGAACTATCATCTGTAATGACGTTAGAACGCAGAGGACATGTTATCACACAAAAGATAGAACACAGAAGATAAACCACAAACGATAAGTAGTTAACATAGAAGATAAAAGTTGACTGCAAAGGATAGAACACAGAGGATAGACCACAGACGATAAGTGGTCAACACAGAAGATAAAAGTCCACTACAGAGGATAGAACACAGAGGATAGATCATAAGCCAAGGATTATAAGAAAGAGTTAAGAAGTTATATTAGTTGAAGAATATCGTTTGTGTTACTGTTCATGGACTTCGTCTGTGTTACTGTTCACGGACTTCGTCTGCGTTACTGTTCACGGACTTCGTCTGTGTTACTGGCCACGATTTATCTTTTGCCCTATTTTCGACCCTTCAGAAGATACAGTTGGTCTTTGAGGTCTTCATGAAAGTTGTAGCTCTTAAAGTCCTCTATCAAACTATCCAAAGAAACCCTAAATTGGATGCCTATAAAAAAAGTTATGCTAATAGCCCCGAAGCAGGTATATGTGTAAAATTGTGGACTCACCAATGCTGTTCCTTGAGGTATTAAGGTTGAAATGGATTAGTCGACTATTCGAAGAGCTGAGCTGAGAAGATGAACGTATAATGATTAAGGTATTCTCTATTGGAAATAGCTCAAGTATTATAATTTTCAGCATGAAAGTTAGACTCCGGAAACAGGGTCTGACATACTGTAGTAGAAGGACCTTATATAACCTGAAGTTAACCATTAATATTTAGATATCTTACTTTTTATTGATTTAGTAGAACTTCAAAAAGATTAAGTACCTTTCAAACTTTAAAAGCTTTAAAAGATAAGATAGTTTTTGTTATTACTTCTTCTAAGATTCAACATTACTTTCACCGAGAGAAAAAATAGCTCATTAAGATTCTTCCTTCCATTTTTAACTATGAATTATAATTTCATATAAATCATAGGGTTGCTGATAAAATAGTATGTAATGAATCCATCAATTTCTATTTTTTAAGTAAATTAAAATACTTGAAACATACATGTAAAAAATATTAACCAATTCAAGTTAAGATTCAAATATAAATTTAATAAGTGCAAATATGATGTAATATACTTGAAGTGAAATTTAAAGAGTCAATATTTTCTTATAACTGATCTCATTGCAAACCTTAAATAATATTTTTAGATAGTTAGTACTTTTTAGCTAACAAGTATAGTTAACCTTAAATCAATTGCTACAGTAATTTGGTTTGAACATAAAAATAGATAACAATTCTAATTCTATAAATAAAATTTAAAATTATGTATGAATTTCAAATAAAATAGGTTCTACCATTTCTTCTAAATTGAGGAATCATAATTTCATATAAAATGGAGAATTTCTAGCAAAATTAGTATGTAATTAATGTATTAATCTATTAAGTGCATACAAATTTTTATATTAATTTTTTAAGGAAAAAAGAATCTCCTCTCTAATTTCATGTTTCTTTTGCATGTTTTACCACGTAATGCAACCTGCTGCAGCGGCTGCCAAGTGGTGACTCCGGTAGCCCACCTCCACGAGACAGTGAAGAGAAGAACGTACTTTTTGTTTCTCTCTCTGTTTCTAGCTGCTTGAGTGCAACTGTCCTTTAAATCCACGAATGTGCTTTCCTGATTTGCATGTTCACGTATAGTTGTGTCTAGCTACTTTTTCACAATATGCGAAGGATTAACGTATAATCTGTGCAGGAGCTGCTTTTACTTCATCAAGCGCTCGATTCAGAGTTCGGTTCCAGTCAACAATTACTAAAAGATGGGGTATCCCACTGGTCAACTTCATAATAATCATCACTCATTAGGATTGTCGCAAGTACTGCACAAATTGCCCTGCCGCTGTACAAGAGCATGTTAAAAGGAAGTACAATAGCAAGATGGATGAAGGACCAGAAGCAGATGAAGAAGCAGGAGGTCAGAGCGCACAATGCTCAATTGCATGCTGCCATATCTGTCGCATCGCAGGGGCTGCTTTTGCTGTTGCATCACAATCTGCTTCAAATGCAATGTCCATGAAAATGGCAGCAAACAACAAGAACACACATAAAACTTCAGCTTCAATGGCTTCAGCGGCAGCTCTAGTAGCTTCTCATTGTATCGAGATTGCAGAGGATATGGGAGCAACCCATCAACAAAGCTCTGCGGTTTTTAACTCAGCAATTAGTGCGAGGACTAGTGGAGATATCATAACCCTAACAGCTGGAGCAGCTACAGGTATTAGTAAACTTATTTGTTTCTCAAGATCTGTCACTATACTTCAATTGTTTGATTAATTTGAATTCCATAATCAGCAAGTAGTATTGACATCCAAATCGAACGATTGAGCTCATCTTCTATCTAGTCAATTAGCTGAACAGAAAATAATTTACTCTTAATAATGTCTCAAATATATGATATTGCTGTTTCATTTATCAATTGCAGCCTTACGTGGAGCTGCCACCCTTACAGCAGGCTTGCAAAACGGCTGTGGAACTATAGTGTTTATCCAGGGAAAGGATAAAGGAGGTATCAGAGAATCGGAAGTCTCAGTACCACTGAGCTTTGTTACAAGAGGGGGAGAACTAAAACTTACAAGAAAAGGTATGTATTTTTCACATCATTCTGAAGCATATTCATTAACCTAACAAACATCACAGCACTTCACTGATCATCTTATCAATTTCTCTCACAGGGGCTTTCCACTGGAAGCGAGTTTCTTTCAATATAAACTCTAATTGGCAGGTAAGTGCTTGAGGTGATCAATAGCTATGGAACTTTGGTAAACAATTTCAACAATCTCTCTGTCTCACTCTCTCTGTGTTGTTACTTACAATCAGAAGACATTCATGAAAATGTCATTAGAGAAATTAAATGTAAAATGGATTTCTTTGGCTTTTCTTTTCTGTCGTTAAAAACATCAGTTGGCATACTAACTCATTATCTGAAACTACACGGGTGGTGGTTAAAATGAAAAGCAAGCATATGGCGGGAACATTGACAAACAAGAAGTGTAAGAGAAATCTCGAGCTTGAAACTAATTACCCCTTTTCTTGCCAAGTAGGAGGTATGTTGTGATTGCAGGCGTGGTATCCGTAGTCTATGATGACATCCAGGAGTGGGCAGGACGGTGGAGAGAAGAATCTGGCAAGCAAAGAGCTTACTTCGATATAAAGACTGCGGAGAGGATAATAGAATTTGAATGCAGAAGTAGAGATCACAAGCAGATATGGACCGAGGGAATTCAGTATATGCTGAATTCGGTGCTTACATGAGACAAGGACTAACTTTGGATTGCCAGAATCCAATATTTGGCTCTGCAAAGCAATTAACTGTGAATGCAGACATCTTCAGAACTTCTTGAGCTCCGGATTAAAATACAGAGACAAACTGCTAGTGTCACTTATGGGGTCAAACGGAGGGTGTCATAGTGAATTCTTACATGGGTAATTCCTTAGTGAATTGAATATATATTGCAAAAAAAGAAGTGTGGTAGAGATAAAATCATGAAATAGATTTATTTTCCATTTACTTGACTATTTTCCATTTACTTGATGTTACATAGCCATAATGATTGATTCGTCACTCCCAATTCCCTAAGAAAATCAGCATTATCAACAAAGACCTGCAAGGAACGAAAGAAAGCAGTAAGCAACTTATGTGGACGATATCTCACTGGAAAAGGAATAGCATTATCTTAATTGTAAATGGAAATTATTCATAGTAAGTTACATTCATTTTCAAAATTTTGTATCAAAAGCACAACTGATATGGACAATCAATTGAAAAATTATTCATGGCTGTTGCGCACTGGAAAGATAAAAGGTAAATGAGATTAATCACAGTGGGATGTTTCACAAGTGCAAAAGGTTTTTGAGCAGAGGTGGTGTTCAATTAACGACATTGACTCGCTGCTATAAGAATAACTACCGCAAAGACCATAAATTGAAATTGGTCATGTTGTTAGTTTATGCCCTTGATGTCAATTAATTGGATGCAAATTAATGTATGACATTATTTTAAATTAATGAAAAACTTTTATTTATCTTTATGTATCAATTTAATTAATATTTTATGTTTTAATACTAAAGATAAAATCTTTATAATAATTACTGTATAATTGAAATTATTATGAGATCATAATTATGAGATTCAATTTACACTTATGTATTATTCTTAAATGTTCCTATTTGTAGTTTTATCAAGATGGGATATTGTTGAAACGGTAAAACTAGCATACATTATGTTTTTTTTCTTATAAAGAAAGTAATTGATCTCATAAATTAAAGTATAGAGATAATTCAACTAATGTGTGGGAGATTATTAGAGAATAAGTCACTGAACTAACTCAATTATGAGAATTATAGATGGAATATTACTTATGTGTATATGGATTATCTTATAATAAAAGTTGTATAATTGATCCTCAAACTTGAGATTACCAAAGTATCTAGTGTGAGAATTACTGTATTTTGGCACTACTTATGAATCGTCCTAGGATAATTTAGTCGGTAGTAATTTAATACAGTATGAGTCATATGTAGATAGTTGAGTAAGTCAATATAGAATTTGTTACTCTAAAATAATTAGAGAGAATATTCTACTGTTTTTGATTAGCAACGATTTATGAAATTCTCTTGCTAGAGTAAATTGAAATTTGAAAAGGTGTTTTCAAATTTCAATTATAAATCAATTACTAATTAGCAAGAACGAATATGATTAGATGATAAGAGTAGACACTGTATCCATACTCTGTCTAATTAGAATATTGAAGGACGAAAGGATTAAATTATATTTCATAGCTATACATGGACATGTTAGGTCAATCACTTTGATGTTCTTGATATTTAGGTAATCATGACATGTTGCTAGACGTCAATCATGATTTACGATTATGAATTGTTTAATTGGAGAATTAAAGATAAATTAAAAGGAGTTTTAATTTATCTAATTCTAATTGTGAATTAGAATTAGAATTTATAATCATTTCCAATTTATTAGGAACCTAATGGGTCACACTTTAAAGAGCAATTTGTGAAAGAAAAATCAATTTAATTAAGATAGATTTAATTATAAAGTTTGAGAAATTTTTGGAATTAAATATGAGATATTTGATTTTATTAAAATTAAATTAATTGTAATTAGAATTTGATTTTAATTTTAATTATAATTAAAGAGATTAATTTTAATAAAAGACTCTTATGATTTTTCTATTTAAAGGGAAGAGCTTTTTAAAAGCTAGTACTTTTTGCCTTCTTCCTCTCAAATCAGTTGACAATTGCTCTGTAGATACCATCAGAGGTTAGACATTTGAACAGCTTGTGCTTGATCAATCGGAAAAAGTTTTCACAGATTTTTCAACAGTAAAGTGAATAAGGTACAATTTTAAATCATTTTATGTTTTATTCAAGTTTATTCAATTATCAAAATCTGTTCAGAATTCGCAAAATTTTGATTCCCGTTATGTCAATGATTCTATCACGGATGGATTCTAACAGTGGTATCAGAGCCTCCGTTAAATTGCATGACTTGGATTAGGTGCTCTATTGTTGTTAAATTTGGTCAAAATTAATGTAACATCCTATTTCCATATAACGGGTTGAATCATGAAAATTGGTATAAGAGAGATCAATCGGAGAAATTAGGAAAACACAACTCATGCTCATACACTTGTGAACAGTGACTTTTGCACATGAAAAACATCTGTACATTCATTCATGACATTTTCCCGATATAAGTGTGCATAAATGTGATTTTGGCAAAATAGGCTATGTGTGTGTAAAAATTGTGTTGGGTAGGGTCATTGGGGTTTTGATATTTTTAGAGAATTATATAAATTTTTCGAAAATTTTTCGGAGTCAATTTTGGACCCGAAAAACTGTCAAGTGACAGAATAGGAGTTTACCGGTAGAGAAATGATTGTCCAATGGCACTGGAAACTTAGACATATGAAATTAAGAATTTTTGAATTGAGCCATTGAAATTTTGGAGAGAAATTGGGAATTGAATT
>JANZXR010000008.1:21758211-21770117 GCA_027575705.1 Erythroxylum echinodendron
AATAAAACACAGTCATTCACACTTAAACCGGGAAATGTCATGAATGCATGTACAAACATTTACATGTGCAAAAATTCCCTATTTACTATTCATGTGCATGTGAATGCATGAATATGTCACTATATTATAAACACTCCTAAACATTGCAAATGACTAAAATACCCTTCATATTGGTGAGGGGATGTTACAGATCTGAAAGAATTCACGCGTCTCTAATGGAGAAGAGAAGGAGTTCCTGAGATGAGCTGTGTTGGGGAAAGCAGGCGAGGAGGACATGGATGACTGTAAAAGTGGAGCGATGATCTCTTATCTCCTGTTAAGATGTTCTGATTGGGATGCTTCGTAATCGAGGGGATCTTCAGCTGTGGTGATGTGATGATAATGGGTCTGCTGTTGGTTGGTATATGGAAGGCTAGCTTCACCATCCCATGGCGAGTTTGTGAAGGTATGCAGTAGGTGATCCTTCCAATTCAAACCTATCTTTGCCAATTTATCTGCTCTTGTGTTTTCAATTCTTGGGATGTATACAAATCTGACCATCTCGAATTGTGTCGATGTGTGAATGATTCTCCATGCAAGTGGAGCTTGCAGATCTGTTATGCTATCTGTGGAGGACAATAGTCGAATAGCATCCTGGCAGTCTGATTGGACCAATACCTTTTGTATGCGAAGAGAAGCTACATATTGGAGTCTAAGCAAGATGCCCCAAAGTTCGGCATTTAAGGGTAAGCATTTTCCTAGTGATTTGGAATAGCTCCCAACCCAGTGCCCGCTTTCATGTATTAGTGTTCCTTCGTAGCTGCCTTACAATTGGTGCGACATACAGCTCTGTCAGAGTTTAGACGTGTGACTATGGGCATTTGGGTTTGATTATTCAGTGAAAGGTAAGCCGTCTATTCCTGCTGGTGTTTAGAGGTGTAGGCTTTGATTTGATCTTGGTTGTCCATAATGTTTACGCATCTCTAGATTTTTCTTGTTGAAGCCTTAATCTTTACTTGTACTGATGAGTGGGTTGTTGATGTGGCTCTCAAGATCTCATCATTCCTATTCTGCTATATTGATGAGCAGGTTACCGCAAACCAGGTAGGCCAATTGATCCCTTCCTACAAAGAAAATTTTTTGATATTAGATATGATCCATTTGGGAGTGTTCTGTTCTGTCCAAAATTGGGGTTCTGTATTTGATTTGATTGCGTGCCATGTCTTTGTACTGTGGTAGCAATCACGCAGAATGTATAAACTTGTTGCCTCATTTCCATATAGATGGCATGAATTGTCTGACGAGATTTTTCTTTTGAATCGCATAGAGTTTGTCCATAAAATTTCCCTAATCACCTTCCACAGAAACACCTTAATTCTTTCTGGAACTCTTAACTTTTAGATGTAAGACCAAGTTTCCTATTTAGTGTTCCAAACTGATCCACTGTATTGCTCTTAAGCAGAAGTAGTGGTAAAAATTCCTTTTGATGACCATTTCCACTGAACTGAGTCGTTTCCATTGTTGTATCTAGTTCATTACATGTTCCTTTGAGGAGGTGCGTTGATTGCATTAGGTAAGAAGGTATAGCGCCTAGGATAGATTGGCATAGGATTAGTCTACCTACCATAGAATGTTATGCGTATTCCATGTACCTGCCCTATTTTGCATTCTAATGGTGAACTTTTGATGAATCTTCCGTAAAAAATGGGAGTACCTAAATAATCCCCAAAACTAGAGACAAGGATGAAACCTAAAAATTGGCTAAGTTAGTGTGCAGTGTCTTGTGTAACTTGAGGTGAGACGTAGATACTGGACTTATCCCCATTGATAATCCACCCAGAAAAATGAGAAAAGGTGGATAATACCTGATTTATGAGAGTAGCCTGTTGAGTGGTGGCTTTGGCAAAGAGCACTAGATAGTCCGCAAAGAATAAGTGAGATAATCTTACCTGGTTAACTCCAGTTATTATAGGCTGCCATTTACCCTCCTCTACGCTCTTGATTATTGCATGAGATAATCTGTCCATGCACATAACAAAAAGGTAGGGAGATACGGGATCTCCCTGCCTAAACCCTCTTTGTGATTTGAAAGCCTCTCCTAAAGTATCTTCCCATAATACCTGCATAGAATTGATAGATAAAGAGTTCAGTATGAGGTTGGTAAAGGGGGGGGGGGGGTGTTTTGGGATACCTGCTTCTTATATGGTGTCCTCAATGAATGTCCATGCTACTCGGTCAAAAGTTTTGGCAAGATTAATTTTGATCGCCATCCAACCTAATTGGTCCTTTGCTGTATCTATATGGTGAATTGCTTCCTGTGTAATGATAATGTTTTCAATAATGCTCTGTCCCTGTATGCAGCTTGACTGAGTAGGAAAGATGATGTCGTTCATAATTTTCTTTAGTCTGTTCGCAATGACTTTAATCACAATCTTTGCTCTAATGTTAATAAGGCTAATCGGCCTGAATTGGTGTGTTTTTTTTCAGGTTTCTTGACTTTCGGAATGAGGATAATGAGGCCTTTGTTGAGTTCTGGATCAACAGTGCCTGATAAGAATGCGTTTTTGGCCATTGTGCAGACTGAATCTCCCACAATTTCCCAATTGTGTTGAAAGAATGTCGGTGTAAAGCCATCCGGTCCCACTGCCTTGTAGGGATTCATATCAAAGGTAGCTAGCTTCACTTCTTAGTCTGAAAAGTTCTGATTTAGCATAATCTTTTGACTCTCTTTTAATGGTGGGAAACACCCTCTGAAGGGTATCTTTCTGTGATTCCATGCGACCTGTTTTGATGTTGATCTTGGTAGAGTGACATAAAAAAGCTTGTTACCTCCTTGCTTCTGTCAGTAACCCAAGTGCCAGATTGTAATTGTATCTTATGGACCTTCTTCCGTAATCTAGGAACCTTATGTAGGGCATGGAAGGTTCATGTATTCCTATCACCATTTCTTATCCAGAAGGCCCTTTTATTCTGGCATTTTAGTTTGTATTCCTGTATGGTGATCTGCTCGAATTCTTGCCGTAGTTTTTGTTCAAGTTTCTGTAATCCACATGCATTGCTGCTAGGGACTCTTTTTTGAATCCCTTCTAACCTGTCTAAAAGTCTTTTCCTTTTCTTGTTAAGATCGCCAAAAATATTAAATTTCCAGTCCATACTTTCTGTTTGTACAGTGTGAAGGGCTTGGAAAAGTGGTAAATGTTGTGGCAATATTCCATCTAACCATGGTTTCCATAGATCATGGAATTCCCAAGCCGCTAAAAATCTGAAACTGTAAGTTTTCGCTCTTTCTTGGCTTGTTAATGGTACCCTTATCAGTAGTGGACAATGATCAGATTCCAACTTTGGTAGATGAATCACCTTTATTCCTGTAATGAGGTTGAGTAAAGATTCATTCGCTAAGGCAGTGTCCAATCTTTCATGACATGATCTCGAGGACCATGTATATCGGTTACCCGTGAACCCAAGATGTTGAAGGTTTGAATTCTTTAACCATTTCCTAAATCTTTGGCAACCTTGAGATTTTCTACCCCCAATCCTGTCTTTCGTGGATGTGTATGCGTTAAAATTGCCCGCAACCAGCCAAGGGGAGTTGATTTGCTCAGATATCATGGTCAAGTGCTCTCATAATGATCTTCTTATCATTTGGTTGGGGGATGCCATATATTGCTGTGAGCACAAAGATTTTATCTTGACTTAAAGTGACCTGCATTTGTAAAAATTGCCAGTTCTTTTCTAGCACAGTTAAGGTTAGTGATTGTTGCCACAAGATCCAAATACCACCTGCAAAACCCACTGCTTTAACCCTACAAAAGTTAGGGAGTACAATTTCCTTTACAATCCTGTTAGCATTAGGACCCCTTGTCTTTGGTTCTAGAATAATTGCAATATGAACTTTATATCTTTCCAAGAAAAATTTAAGAGCAGATATTGTGTTTGAGTTAGAGATTCCCTGAGTATTCCAGCTAATGATTTGTATCTCCATTTTATTGATGTATTGGCAACTTACCTGTCCGCTAGGTGAAGTTCCTGTGGTGTGTCACCAGGATTAAGACTGTATGGGGGCTCCCGTTTATCTGGGGGCGGGCTCCTCAATATACTCTTCCATGATCTCTGAGATGTAATTTGTTGCTTGTGTGGGTTGTGGATTGTTTCCCTGGTCACAGAAGTCCATGTTAGTTGCAGTGTCTTGCTCATTTGTGCCCTGAAACATGTGATCTTCCTTGTGTTGGGTGATTTGCAGTCCCACTTTTTTGGCAACATTAATCCCTTTACTGTTCTTCCTGTGCGAACTGTGTTGGTCGCCCTCGTCTGTGATTTGATCATTGTCAGGGAGGGGTACATTGTTCTTTTGTGGGTTTAGGTATGGGATATTGAAGACAACTTGTTGTAATGGTGGTTCTTGGATGTGGTTGGTGGCTAGTGTGTTGGTTTTAGAGGTGTTAGGCTGGTTGTTGTTTCCTTTGTTTCCTGATGATGGGGTTGGGATGTGGTTTGTGTAGAAATAATGCATGAAGGTGTGGTGGCTGGGTGAATGGGTGTTGTAGGAGGAAGGCAGGAAGACGTTGTGACTAGGGAGGCAGGTATGGCTTGGGTTTGAGATGTTTGTGGATCTTATATGTGAAGGGATGTAGGGATAATGTTGGGCTGGTCTTGAGAAGATTGGGCATATGAGGTGTTAGGCTTACCTAGAAATAGTGTGGCTATGGGTGGGTTAGAAGAAGATGGGCCAACTGCTGGCTTCTTAACCCATTTGAAGTCCTTTTGATAGGATTTGAACTTTCGACTTTTTTAGCTGTAGCAGTGGGACTCAATGTTATTTCTCTACTCTTTGGGCCATCGGTCATGCCTTGTATTGAAAAGTCGAAGAAAGGGCCCTTTGTGTGGTCGGCCCCAGCAGTCTTATTTGATAGTATATCTGGCACTTCCTCTGTGTAGGAATTCAGCACTTCAAAACGTGATGATGTAAATGGATTTTTATATTCTGCTCTTCTCTCTTGCCCTACTTTCCTTTTTTGCTTTGACTGAAAGATGGTTTGGGGGCTAATTGTAAGGGGACGCTGCCCTCTTTTTTGTACAACCATCCATTCCCCTGGTTTCGAGGTATCTGGCCGTTGGATTTGTGGCTGAGGCGTGACATACAAAGTGCTAGGAGATTGGGCAGAGGCCCGTTGCTGGGGAGGTGATGTTGGAGTGATGTTTTGGTTGTTGTCTTAAGAAGTGGCCTGAGAGGAAGCTGGAACAGGGGTGCTTAGTGTCGGATTTGCTGTCAGGACCTAGGAATTCTGCTCGGCTCTGCTTTAGGGGCATTCCTCAATGACATGTCCATAGAGAGCACATTTGAAACATACCCTATGCAAACTATCACAGGAAACCAGGTAAGTCTTACCCCTAATGGTAATGTTGTGCACCAGCTGCTTCCTCAAATCCATCTTAACGACAATTCTGGCAAAGAGACCTCTCTCTGCATGTATTGTGTGAGGGCCGACTTTCTTGTATGTCCCCATTGCTCTTACGATTTCCCGAAGGAGATCATCATGAAAATATTAGGGAGGTAGCCCTGGAATACGTAGCCATATGGCCATCGCCTCAATATTTTCTGATTTCGTGTCAAAGTCTTGATGCTATGGATGAACATTAATATAATGATAAAAAATAGCCCATGGTCCCTACAATAGAGCATTGTTGGACTCCTTCTCGTTGGCCATTTTGACTAGAAAGAAGTCGTCTTCCATATCCATAATGTGAATATTTCCTGTTGGCTTCTAAAGAGACATTAATCTTTGGTATAAGACCCCGTACTTGACATTTCTCCCCATCATTTTGATGTAGAGTGTGTAGGCCATGTTGTTTTCGATTTCCTACTCGACCTTCTCAGTAAAGTCAACATGATGCTTTCCATCAATGCATTTATGAATTACCTCCCCTTGATTGATCTTGATGGGCTTGAAAGCAAAGGGATTTCTGCTCTGAATGTTTGTTGTTTGATCTTGCATCAGCTTTGATTTGAACAGTTCCTTGTGTTTGATTTATGTTGTAGTTCTCCTCATGCAGCTGTGGCATTGGTGGTGGGTTGTCGACCAGATTTCTTGCGGGGGCAGTGATCGTTAGATCCAGCGATGGAGTAGCTCTGTTTTTGAATTTTAGAGTAGCAGGGTTTTCCTCTACTATGGTCAGATGTTGTTTTGAATCTTCCTCCATTTCTACGCTCATGCTCATAAAAATAAAGACGGTGTTTTGGGGGTGATGTAGAGAGATACAGTCTAAAGGATCTTTAGATGATTCCTTTAAATAAAAGTCTAAAACTAAGATAAAATAAAGGTCTGGTCTCATTTTTCTTCTTTGAAGAGTTAGCACTCGTTAATACAATAGAAAGCAAATATGAGGATACTAATACTTCTTGTTAGATATATGTTGAATATATCTATTTATTTTATTTTGGCATATTTTTCTAAATTGATATATTTCTCATTATCTTGGTTTTTGTAAAATTTAGTTGAATAATATTTTAAATAGAATAGAATTCTACCTTGAATAAATGGGTATCTGACATTGGTTATTGAAGAGAATTATATTTTGACAAAAAGGAATTACATGTATGATGAAGACACATTGTGTTGAAACACTAAAGGCATGATGGTAAATTTCTGAATGAATAAAAGGGTTTCTAGAAAAGATACGAAGGTTATTGTGTGGTTGAAGAGGGATTCTTCTTGCTTGAGTGCATGTGCACGTCTCTATCTAGAGTTGAAGCAAATCTTAAGCAGGCGTGGAATTACGACTGTGTAGTGGGTGTTAATTGTTATTGGAAAAATACAGCTGTATTGTGCAAGTCTTGATTTATAGTTGAAGAAGAGCTTGTGTTGGTGTGAGAGGAGTAAATTGAATGGTGCTTCGTGAGTGTGTGAGAAAAATCATGTGTGAGCTTTAAAAAATTCCAAGAGTCCATGATGTCCTCTCCTGCTAGTCTCTCTGGTTAGCCTTAGAAGTTTTATGCGTAGATGTTATGTCCCATATGACAAGCAAATGGATCATGATTAACAAAATGGAGGCGTGCCGTATGCTATTTCTTTGATCTTCTTAAAGATAATGTTGCCGAAATTTTTCAGAGGTGTGACCAAGGGTTTTTGTTTGGGCAACACCGATTATTAATTGATTTCCTTATGGGCTGCATATACTTTGGTTGGTGAATGGTTTATCTATGCAACTGTGGCTTCGTGTTGGTGTTTATATGAATCAACCCATTGTTGTTGCGAAGACTTTCTGATTTATTTCAGTGGAACTGAAACTTTCGGAAAGTTGTTCTTTTCGCTTATCTCAAATGTATTATTGTTTTGTTCTTAGTTGATTGACTACTTGACTTATTTGTTTATTTTCTTTCATTAAAAGATTGATTGAGAAAATCTTCTATTAAGGTTAGTACGAGACGGTCATACTATTGGATGTGAAATTCTTTCACAGGAAGTGAGGTTGAGAGATAGTGTCAAGGGTTGAGTGGTGTCAGCTCAGTAAAGCCTTACGTAAATCTATTGTATTTTAGTGAAAGAATTAATCTGGGTGAGGGCCCCGTAGACATAGGCAAGGAGTGCCAAACTACATTACCAAATTTCTGGTGTTCTTATTATTTAGTTTTTTCTTGGTTTTATTTTGTACATGCCAAAAGAAGTTTACGGAGAAGTTTGCAAAACATTTAACACTTTTGGTTTTTCACTTCTCATTTTCAAACTCTGCTTTCGTATTATAACATTAAAAAAAATATTCATTATTGAATCATGGTGTGACATCTCATTTTTTAGGATGGTCTCAAAAGGATAAAACTTAACTATTTTAGCAAATTTGTTGGCTTAAACATGTCCTTTCATATTAATCCTTCTATCTATTAGTTTTGTTGGCCTTAGATGCTCAATTTTTCCAAAAGGAGGAGCTAAACATGCCCTTCATGAAGTAAGATTTCATAATTACTCTTTACAACCTTAATCTTTCCAATGTTCTTTCTGATTATGATGAATTTAAAGTTTGTTTATTTTAGAAGGCTTGACATGTAGTTGGCCATTATATTTTTGATCACATCTTCAATTTCTTTTACTAATAAAAGATGCTTGAAATATTAACAAATTACTTTAATTCCAATATAAAAAACTCTTATTTTTGTATAATTACATACTTATATTATAATCCTATAGAATTATTTCTAAATTGATAGGATTACGTCCTTAAAGATTATGGTGAAGGGTGTTGTTATAAACATGGTGTGTTTTTACGCACCTCAAGTAGAGTTGGATGAACAACTTAAGCGTCATTTCTAGGAAGCGTTAGATGAGGTGATTCAATAAATACCCCCTGACGAGGGAGTTATTTTAGGAGGAGACTTTAATGGTCATATAAGAGTAACCTTAGATGGATACTCATAGACTTGTGGTGGTTTCAAGTACGGTGAAAGAAATGTTAGCAGAAATACTTTTTTGGTTTCGTAGTAGCTCTTAATTTGGTGATAGCTAACTCTCATTTCAAGAAAAATAAGGAGTATCTGGTGACTTTTAAAAACAAAACCACAAAAACTCAAATTGGTTACTTCCTCATAAGGCAGAGTGATTGACCTAGCTATAAGAACTATAAGGTGATACCTAATACTTGCTTGTCAACTGATAATAGATTGTTTGTTTTGGATCTTTTTTATTAAGGGTTGGAGGAAAAAGAGAAGTCCCAGGAGGTGTATCAGAATCAGATGGTAGAATTTGAAAGGAGATATTATGAAACAATTTAGGGACAGAGTAATTTGTGGAGAAGAATGGAATTTGGTGAAAGATGCAAACCATATATAAGAGTGTTTTGCAACTCTTTTAATGAATACAACTTCAGTAGTAAGAGGAAGTCTTGGTGATCGAATGAAGATGTTCAAGAAAGAGTTAAGTTCAAGAAGGTTGCGTATAAAGCTCTATTGGATAGCACCATATGGGTAGAGAGATATAGTAATAGAGAAAGTTATAAACTAGCCAAAAAAAGAGGTGAAGATGATAATTTCATAAGCTAAAAGTAGAGCTTACGAGAAACTATATTAATGGTTAGATACTAAAGATGGAGAATTTGTTGAACGTTCGTGTATAGATTTTTTTCAACTTTCTAGCATGATTGAGAATCCCCATATTACTTGCATGCATTATCGTGCATAAAAAATTACGTGCAAATGAGCAATTACATTTGTCAACTTTCATTGAAGTTTAACATCTCATTAGTTATGCTTCCATTTTTAAGCCATTGAGTAATTAACCAAATTCAAATCAAAGACCCAATGATAAAAAAAAGCTCCAAATCCATAAGTAAGGATATAAAAACCATAACAACATAATAGTGAGATCAAGTCTTGCCCTTCTAAGTTCAGATCACTATCTTTATCAACATAAAATAGAAAAAAGACTCAAACCAATAAGAAAATCACAACAAAAATAACCAAATTAAAGTAGATCAAATTTATGACATTATTAAACTCACCATCTACAATATAATAGCACAATAATTCTTAGAAACACAAAAATTAGATTCCCAATTCTGACTAACAAAATCCACCAATCACTGCTCTTCCCTTCCCTTCATCTCTTCATTTGTTTTTATGCCTAGTCCGTGTAATTATGTTTATCTTATCACCTTCAACTTTTTAAAGTAATGAGTTTTTTTTTATGAATCCAGAAATGGGATTAACAAAAGTTGCGTCTATAAATCCTTAGAAAAGAATAAACCTCGATTATTAATCAGTTAAGCAAAATGATGGACCAAAAGATTCCAAAATTGTTCAAAAAAAATATAATGGAGAAGTTGTACCAAATTCACCATAAGAAGGAAAAGATCTAGAGATTAAAGTAGTTTTGTCATGAAATCGTAACGAGTTCATAGGAAGGAAAACAAATCTAGGTAGAAAAATGAGAAATTTGAAGAAAAAATTCTATAAGAGAATGTGTGTCACAAAGAGAATTGCCACATGATTTCGACTTGTTACCTTGCATTTATGGTGGAGTCTAAAAAAGAGGAGTTTAAAAAGGGTTTATATTTTATGTTCAGATCTAACATTGTTTCATTATGTGAACAAATAGCTAATTGCTTCGGCTAAGCCCATTCACTAGAATTATTTTAGTTAGAAAAAATAATTTGTAGTTAAAATAATAGCATTGTATTATAAAAAGAAACATAGATAATAAATTAATCATAACTAATAGATTTTGAGAAAGTTTGCAAAATATTTGTTGTTTGTTTGGTTAAGTTGAATTTTTTTTCAAAGATTTGTATAAAAAATATACTTTTGGTTACAAATCCTAAAGCATAGGACAAAAATATAGCCAATAAATATTTTTCCTGTACTGCAATTTGATTTTTATAAATAAGTCTATAACTTGAATCCATGCTCATATTGAGGTGGATGTTAAGAATATCTTTTGATAATAATCACATTTACCTCAATCTTTGATCAAATAGTTTAGTTAATTATGATTTATCTTAATTTCAAATATGTTTATATCACTTCAATTTGATTTGTATATATCTAGTTACTAATTTATTATCGTCATTGTTTATTAGTAGAAGCTCTTATTCTTATATAGAAAAAATATAAATCTAATGAAAAAATGTGAACTTTATATTATATTTATAAAGTAGGCCTTTTCAGTTAAGCCACATTAACTTCTTATCTTTCTTATGAGTTCCTTTTATTTTCTCCCCACAGTAATCTCTTATTTTTCTAATTATGGTTTCCTTTTATTGTCTTTCTTGTTATGTTTGTTCATATTTCAACAATTACTTTCTTTTAAGAAGTGAAGAGATTAACTTCATTGGTTATATAAGTTAACCTTTGGTGGAGATTAAATATGATAAAGTCTAACTTAAATAATTTAATTAGTTTATAAAGAGAGAAGTATCCTAGTAATATATCAAGATCTTAACATTATGTTGTGTTATGATCTCCTACATAAATTGTAATTTGTTGGGGAGAAAAAATTTAAGTCTAAAATTACTTTGAATGAAAAATTCCAGATAAGAACTAAGTTTTTCTTAAGGGAGGTATATGCTCCTTTATGATAAATAAATAAATTATTTTACGTTGTGATAAAAATAATTAGACTTTCATGAACTTAACGTAAATAAGTTTATTATTATTTAAATAATATATATGATGACCTTCATAAGGAAAGTTAAATAATGTAATTAAATGTAAAGAAATATGATGAATAAAAAAATATTAAAATTTAACGGTATTTTATGGGTGATATTTTGTTTTTATTATTATAGTTTGAATAAAACAGACGGATCTATAGATCAAAGATGACAGTCAATGCTGTCCCTCTATTCCCTGCGATGTCATTTCTGTCCTTCTTGAGATCTTAATATGGTAAACTTTTCCAAAACTTATCATCTGGTTTCTAACAATTTCCCGTGCCCTCACCGTCGTCCACCTAAAAGATAAGAAAACAAATATCCCGGCGAAGATGAGTGAATGAATGCCTCCTTGCAAAGAAAAAACGAAAAACAAGTACAGAAGAAGGATTGAACTATATTTGATAACTAGCCGGTGATTACTGCGTGAAAACGTATAATGCCTTTTGTTTTTAAGAATTAAAGAGTATGTATATATATTGGTTTGTTATGAATGGTTAAAATGTGTAAGTGAATATTGTTAAAAGTTAGAATTTGAAAGAAAAAATTGAAAATGTACGATGCAGGAAAGAATTTTGTAAGGAAAAAGAGGATATAAGACATTATGTCAAACGTGAAAATAAAATTATAAACAAAGGTTATTAGATGATGAGAAGTGCTATACAGAACTTATAGAAAATCAACATAAACATAATTCATTCTATATCAAGCCCATCAAAATTATAAACAAAGGTTATTAGATGATGAGAAGTGCTATACAGAACTTATAGAAAATCAACATAACCATAATT
>JANZXR010000008.1:21770217-21780515 GCA_027575705.1 Erythroxylum echinodendron
TTAGATGATGAGAAGTGCTATACAGAACTTATAGAAAATCAACATAACCATAATTCATTCTATATCAAGCCCATCAAGCTGAAAATGAATATAAGCGTACATATGTAAGCAGATTTTTGTTAGGTAAGAGAGCGAGTGATGTGTACCTCTTATTTAGAAATTGAGAAACTCGTTCAAGTTTATTTTAATTTGTTAGTTATAGTTGTTGATATGCATCATTAGCGTAGTATACAACAATGAAACTATAGTCTATTAGTATCTTTTGATAAAAATATTTTCTGAGATAGGGGGCAGGAGTTAGAACACTCTTCATTTTTTTCTATTCCAAACTAATGAATGTTGGATGCTATAAAATACTCATAATTAGAGATGAGAAGTTTTTGTCCAAGTCAAGACTATCAACTAGTTATAATTTCATTAATTTATACCATAAAATATTTAGTCTTGTGGAAACATGATTTTTATTTTTAAATAATATAATTTAGAAAAATAGGTTATATTTTAATGTACAAAATAATAAAATATATTAATTATTGTCAGATAATTAAATTACTACATATTTATCAATAAATATATTCTTTGAAGATTTAAATGAAAGTTAATTTCATTTTAAATAAATATCCTATATATTCCGTTGATGACTTGGTATTTTTTTTCAAATTTATCGAACCTTTTTGCTTTTGTTTTATTTAATATATTTATATTTATTTATTTATTTAATATATAAAGTTATTTATTTAATATATAAAGATGTAGAATAAATAAAATGCTCAGAACATTTAAAAATCAGGCAAGGAAAAGCTTTTATTTTTTATTCTTCAAGTGCCGAAATGCGCCCTGGATCATTAGATAAAAATCCAAAGATGAAGAGAGAAACAAAAAATATTACTACTGTGTAAACAAAGAGTTTTAAAGTAAGCATTACACAATCTCCAAAATCTTTTTTGATTTGAAAAAAAAAGAAAATAGATTCTCTCTGTTTAGTTGAGTTTTATACCACATAAAATATTTTGAAAACAAGAGATAAAATGGGTTCTAGAAATAGAAAAGAATTTTCTAAATTCATTTTTAATATTAATAAAAGTCGAGTTGTTCGGTGCCAACTGCCAAACCAAGATGTCACAGTTAACCCTTCAGGAAATTTAGTATACATCCACCAACTGCCAAACCAAGATGCATTTTTTAGAGGAACAAAATATTATGGATAGATCTTTCTTAGTTGCCCCTGTTAGTAATACGTTAAGAAAATTACTTTGGAAAATACATCATGCATGCATTAAAAAGAAAAGCCAGGATATATGATAAATACTTCTCACTTAAAGAGGTATATAAAGTAGTTCTTGATGAAATTCATGCACATATACACTAATCATCAAATAGGACCTATATGTCACAAGGAGGAAGGGTTGCTGTAGTGTGGGTAAAGTCTTGTAGTCATACATGATACATCAGAATAACAAACGACACCATGAAAATTTTGATCACTATATTTTGAGATCAAAATGAGAGATCGATAACCAAAGTAATCATAATTATTCACAGATTCAGAGCCTTAAGTAGTTTATTCCTTAGGAGAAGCTACAAATGTTTCTATCAACATCCTTGGTGTCTTAAGTGTAAAAGTGATAAACAATTTCTCCTATTAGAGATGCAAGAAACTTGAAGTGCATTAGATTACAATATTAAGATAAATAATACCATATCAAACTTGCAATATAAGTTTCTGGAGAGATCTCAATGTAGCGATAAGGGTAAATTCAATTACCTAATTCATATCAATTGTCTGAATTGCACTTCCATGAGTAAATACAATAGCATGGCTCTGACTCTCAGGTTTTCCTTCTCTAAGTTTCGGATTTCTAGGCAACTTTATAGAGTGAATTTCCTCCACAATTGGAAAACGATAAAAAAGGGCGATAACCAAATATCTACTTAAAAACTCTATATGATTGCAATGCCACCATCACAAAATTTAATTAATAGGGCTACAACAAAAGGTACTTACCATGTAAGACTTGCAGCCATTAGCCCCATTAGCCTAATTGGGTTTTATAGTTTAAAAGTTCCAAAGTAGAAGCTTTGAAAAAAATTTGAACATGGAGATTGTAATGGTATATAAAGAATAATGCTGATTTTCAAGGAAGTATGTGTCATATAGTATTTTAGGTTTAAGAAAAGTTAAAAGTAACTTCTTATTGTATGTTAGGTGCTAAAGGAAAAAGTCTGCTTTGGTAGCTAAATGATGCATTCAATTGGCTTAGATCAAACTTGAGGCACAAACACGCAAGCCCCTAAAATCCTACCATCCAAATTGGTTTTTACGGAAAAAGGTGGAACTGAAAAGACTATTACTAAAATAAAATGCATTATAATTTCCAATTTAAAGTAAATTTCACAAGGAAAATAGTTTGTAGTAGAGGTGCTAAGCTAGAGGCAAATGAAAAATGAGTTGAAGTTCTATATATAAACTTGAAGTTCTAAATGCATGGAAAATTTAATTGCAAATGTGTAAAGTTAGAGGTAAATGCCAAAAAAAAGTACGGTTACAACTTATATCACACCTAAACCATACAATTGTAAATTTTTGAATATTACAGAAGGCAGGTTATGTGTCATGCTGAACGTGACCTTGAAAACTAAATGAATAAAATTTTGTTCACTTAATACTAATTAGTATTGATAATGACTGTAAACGACAGACATGAATGAAGGAAGACAAAGATATAAACCTTATCTTTTTCGTTGATATCAGCTTTCACAAGCTTGGAATAGAAATCTCTCTGCACTTCACTGTCCTTGAGACATTCAATATCATCAATAAAAGTCACACGAAGAGGTTCATTTCTAAAAACACAAGTATAGTGTATATCAAGCATATTAGACACAATAAAGTATCTCAAAAAGAAAATAACCAAAAAAAGCATAAGAAAGGTTGAACACTCTAATGTGATGACAAGAGGAAAATGAGATGAAAAAAGAATTGGGAAACTGAAAAGAGATTGAAAAATAACATTATTTAGGGCTAAAAAGCTAGAGCTCACCTTTGCATCAGAAGTGCAATATCAGTTGCCTCAGGTTTTCACTCCTCTTTTTGCTTTTCCATATATTTGAAAAGAGATTGAAAAACAACATTTATTGGGGCTAAGAAGCTAGAGCTCACCTTTGCATCAGAAGTGCAATATCAGTTGCCTCAGGTTTTTGCTCCTCTTTCTGCTTTTCCATATATTTGAAATGTTACCACATATGTAAACTTTAAGTCAGCCTGAGCTTGAGACTCATGAGAGAACTCAAATCCCTTCATATCAATTGCATCATCGCTAAGAATGGCAGCTTGCAAATCTGATGTCAGCCCAGAGCATAAGTCATTTACCATATCTCAGTAAACTAACAATCATACATGAAAACCTTACCTCCACCAGTTGCTCTTTCCAAATAGGCTTGAAGCATAATGGCTTCCCTACAGTACATCATCCCAAGAACTGCATTTGGAAAATATATCAACTTGGAAAGATTGAACAGCTAATAGAAACGTATGCATTCACTTAATTTAACATAAAATAAAAACTGGGAAAAAGAACAACAGGAGAAGGTAGATAAAAAATTAATAAAACTAGAAAATAAGGACTTAAAAAGGTCTTCTTCTCTGCTTTCCAAAAAGTACAAAGTGCAAAAAATAATGGCCCAATACTTACGCTGGTTGACAATCAATAAACCTAACAACAATGTTTGGACAAGTATATAATGTGCAAAAGGGAAGAAATAAAGAGGATAGGTGAAATCATTTACCAATTCTTGTCAATGTTTGTCCCCTCTAGAAAGCCCAAAATTGGAGTTCAAGTACATCACTTTCATTTTCATCATGCCCAGTTCGAGCAAGAGAAATTCTCCATTCATCTGCAATAGAATATGAAAAGAAAAAGAAAAAGAAAAATTAGATTGTAGGCAATTGAAAGAAAAGTACAGTTCAAGATATAGAGTCAGACTTGTAAAAGTCAAACTAATATTGACAGTTGATTTACAAGACTCCAAGATTGATGATCAAATGATTAAATAAATAAAAAGTACCCTCAAACTTAAACAAATAGGGTGAAGCAAGAGACAGAATTGTGAAAGTAAAAGGATGAGGAGGAACAAAAGTGCTTATTGAAGAAGAAACTAACCTGTTGTTGAGTGGAACGTGTAGAGTATTCACAAAAGACCCAGGAAACTCCTCGAAGATTTTGTGGATAGCCTCAAGAGATCGAATCTGCAATCATTACAAATAGTGACTCTCCATAAAACAACAAAACTGTGTGAATGTTAAGGAAAACAACAAATGTCGAAAGTCAAATCAGAAAGGTGGTAATAAAGGTGAAAGAAACTACATAAAAATTTCACCAAATTAATGTAGAAGGATCAATTAAAATAACTTCCTTCCTTTAGGCAATCTCTAGCTCCCAGTAAGAATTCATAAATAACACAAGTAACTACGTATCATTATGCTATATTCAAGTCTATAATATACTAACCTCATCTTCCTGATGAGCTAACAACCCCATTTCTGAATTTGTGCTCCTTCGAGACTTATCATCTGTATCATCAAAGAATAGGGTAGTGTTGTTTATGTTGACATCACTAGGATATGATAGCACTAGATCAAAGTCACAGTTTAGGATGTTATTCTCCATAAATCCAAGCTGCAAGCTCAAAGACATAAAAATACCTCCTTATTTGTTCATGTACATAATAATTTAAGTTAGTAACTACAATAAAAGAAAAACTAGAATTACAAAGATAGTTGCATTTGTAATTCTAGTTTACAAATAATAACTACAAAGGCACCAAGTAATGCAACGATAATATACACCTTCACAAATAACAACCAAAAAGGCACCAAGTTACCCTAATATAGACAACCTAACTCAAGCATCCATGTTCATATCTATGCATAAACATACATGATACACACAAAAAATACAAGTAACAAATCCATTTAGGGATCTGCAATTCATATCCTTCTTCTGAACAAATCCTAATGAGACAAGCTCCAGATCTCAAACATGCCCAATTGAGACAAGAAAGGGGATATTCGAGAGAATTGACTCACCTAGTCATTGAGTTGGAATCATCAGTTGGGAGAGAGATGAAGAGAGCCTACCACGAGCGCAGGAAACGAGTGAAGTGACTAGAGATCGGAGACATAGAGTCAGAGATCGAGCAAAAGAGGGTTATATTGGGCATGGATGATGGATGCAACATACATATATTGGTATATCAGATATGCTTCATTAATTGGAATGGATTTTGAAGCGGAAACTATAATAGTTTCTCAGGAGATTCTAGAGGGATCCAGAAAGTAGAGTGAAATATTGGGTCATTTAATGATGGGAATAAATTGGGACCGTTGCCTCACAAACTACTGATTTACGACGTCCTTCAATTCAGTTTGCAGCTGCAGCTTTCTTGTATGATCAAAAAAATACCTAGATAATCAATGAATAACAATATCATAACCACCCTACCGGGTATAATAAAAAACATAACCATTCTTTCTAAATTTCTTTCCACTGTCATAATAAGACTCCATTATATAGTGTTATGCTTGATCTGAATGCAAGAGTTTAACAGACTTGTGTGTACAAGGAAAGACTGAAATTGAAGAAATTTTCTTTGTTTGTTCCAAAGCAAGTCCTCAAAATCATCAATTTTCATTTCCTTTACTAAATGATGTCTTGACAATAAAGCACTAACATTTGTTCTATGATACGATGATAGGCAACATATGATATAAAGATCTAAAAAAATGAATGGAACCTTCAAAGTTTTCAAAGAGATTGATACATAGTACACATTCATTGATACATCATCTTAATGACTGTTATTAAAGAATACAATTCCTGATATATGTACAACAAGATCCTTTATCTTGAAAGGAATAACACTCAAACCTGAGAGTAGTATCTTGTTCATTTGCTGTATTCAATTTACAGGCCACAACTTTCACATATCATGATTCATTAGGCTTTGGTTTAAGTACTACAGGAATCTTTCCTTGTCATCACCACGTAATACCTCTACCTTCACCTGATCATCAAAATATTTCAGGCATCAAATGAACTTACATCATGCTTGAACAACTATTGAGTAGTTTATCATAAGAATAAGATGGTGTAAGCGTAACAAAATTAATGGACATTGCATATAAACAAGGACCTTTGCTAGATCACTAGATTAAGAAGTAAATAATAGGAAAAAAGGAAATAATTTCCACTGAAAAATCCTATAAATGAAATTTTTATCTAGTAAATCAAATAAAGATGACGAAGATTATGTCTCCAATACTTACAAAAATGGTTCTACAACCAACACATAGATTAAGAGGCTAACACAAAGTGAGTAGCTAGGGGAAAATAACGGTTCCCATACTTTACATAAAACTATTTGACTTCTAGATGATAGTATAACTTAGTTTCCCCACAACCATGAGAGCTAGTTAAATTCAACATAGAAATGTAACAAGTATCTTCTAAAAACACTGCAAATGTCCTAAAACCAAAGGTTCAAGTATAGGTGAAGTGAATGCTATACCTTTTCACCCACTTTAAATTGGTTAAGAATTCTATACAAGTCACTACCGTTTGTAACCTTTTTGCCATTTGCAAATGTTATGATGTCACCTAAAATAAGCTGATTAAAGGAGTCGCGCTTTGTTAGTCGCAATCCCTGAAGTACAAGAATCATGCATCATATACAGCAAAGAGGCGTGTTGAAATTGAACAAAAATCAAATTTTGTGTCTAGTTTAGAGGATTTTGACTCGTTTTTGTATAGAAATTTGTCCAGAAATACCAAAAACAAGAATGAAAGAGAAAAATGAAGCATATAGATTTGCCTGCTGGATCATCTACTGGAGCATCTAAAACAAGCATCGTACTGACACCCAACTGCTCAACAGACTGATCAGGTGCAAACTTAATACCTAGAATTGGTTTGTAACTTTTTAAAACCGTACCAACTGATCAACAATGCCACCTACCTAGAGTAATAATAATGGAGATAAATATCTTACAAGTATGCAGACATTTGGCATCGTATCATTGTTAAAAGCGATAAAAAAATTTTTTGTCCTCTTACTCATGTGTTTTTCTCAAGTACATCCAGTTTTCATTTGTCAATCCTATAATTTTTTAGTTTTGTCAATTATATTCCGTTAACAAAGGGCTTATATGGACTGTTAACTCACATGATTTATAAGTAACAACTCTTGTTGAACGTCTGCATGAACTTTTCCCTTTCTAGTAAGTCCTAGCGTTTTTGACTAAGCAAAACTCACTTGTCTGTCTCTGTCAAGTAGCAATGGACTAGCGATGCCCACCGAAATCTGCACATACCTGACCGACATTACACAACACTGTTCTAAAATAAAGTCGCAGTCAAATCCTTCAAAAGGCAGACCCTCAACCGACCTTCGGGTCATCCTCTGGATAGCCTCCTTCCATATAAGAGCCATATGTTTGCAATCGTCGAGCTTGGATTTCAGAGAATATGAAGGGATGGTACTAGAAACAACAGATTTGACGATCTCCTTGCGTTCCTGGGAAGCTAAAGATGAAATTAGGGGAGGAGGAGTAGAAATGAGAGGAGGAAAAGTGACGAGTCGATGATATTCTTTGAGGAGATAATTAGGATTGGTGGTGGTGCTGTCGTTGAGGTCCTAACTATCGTTGGAGGCTCGTGTAATCACGAACTTCTTAAGACATGTCTCATTATGTAATTTTGGTAGTTTTGATTATTGGATATTCAAGATAATGATTAAAAATATAAATCAAGAAGTCTTATTTGAATTGGATTCTTAGATAGAGTTGTTCCACTAATAAAAATCTATTTTGAATGAAGATTAGTGTATGTTTATTTTGGAGATATGGATAAGGTAAGATAGTGTAGGTAGATGTTGCATGATTTTTTCCAGGTCTTGGTCTAACCACTGTGATCACTGGGTTTTTCTCATTTTTGCAATACACGTGGTAATAATTTCATGAGACTTTTTTCTAGAAGGCTTGCATGTTAAGTAGGTATGAAGGTTTCTAGGTCTTTGATTCACTACGGTGTGACTGTTGGACCCTGTTACCAAAGTCCAACTAGCATGCAGCGTATCCTAAGATGTGAGTTATTCTCTGAAAGAGAACACCTTATCTATTATCGTGTTTATCCTCTCTTCTCCGATACTACCACTGTCGCGTATTGATTACACATATTCATCACTCATAATTGTCCTCCACAGCTCTCCTTTTTAGTTCAGCACTGCTCTTCGACCATCATTTATCCATTTCAACCTAAAGAACCTCAAAAAATAGTGTTGGCGAGTCCCCACTTTACATATACGTGCTTCAGAGTTACTAGCATAACTTTCGCTCTAGACATCCAAATCAGGGTTTCTTTAGCTAGTTTGAAAGAGGATTTCATGAACTATAACTTTCACGAAGACCTCAAAGGTCAATTATATCTTCTAGAGGGTCAAAAATGGGACATAAGATAACCATGAACAGTAACCCAGACGCTAGAGCGAGTAATAACACAGACGAAGTCTATGAACAGTAACACAGACAAAGTCTGTGACACAGACAATGTTTTCCAATTGCCATAACTTTCTCTAGAGGAATCGGATCAAGGTGTTCTTTATATGGTTCGAAAGAGGATTCCAAAATCTACAACTTCCATGAAGACATTCGAGCCCTACTCTATCGTCTGAGGGGTCAACAATGGGACAGAAGATAGGTATAGGCGAACTTAGAAGAAGCGAAACATAAAAGGAGTTTATGAACAGTAACGCAGATGAATCCTTGTGAACAGTACTACAGATGAAGTCTGTGAACAGTACCACAGACAAAGTCCGTGAACAGTACCACAGACGATACTCTTTAACTAGATCATTTCTTATCTCTTTCTTATATTCTTTGGCCTATGTTCTCTCCTATGTGTTCTATCCTCTGTAGTTGACTTTTATCTTCTATGTTGACCCCTTATCGTCTGTGTTCTATTCTCTATGTTCTTACATCCTTATAGAAGATCCTTTTACTCTTGATTCATCCATTTTTCTGTATTCTGACGTCAGCACAGATGATACTTCTCCTTCATATTTTTCGTTTCGTCTGTGTTCTGACGTCAGCACAGATGATACTTCTCCTTCATATTTTCCCTTTCGTCTGTGTTCTGACGTCATCATAGATAATACTTCTCCTTCATATTTTCCCTTTCGTCTGTGTTCTGACGTTAGCACAGACGATACTTCTCCTTCATATTTTCCCTTTCTTCTGTGTTCTTACGTCAGCACAGACGATACTTCTCCTTCATATTTTCCCTTTCGTCTGTATTCTGACGTCAGCACAGATGATGCTTCTCCTTCATATTGTCCCTTTCGTCTGTGTTCTGACGTCAGTACAGACGATGCTTTTCCTTCATATTTTCCCTTTCCTCTATGTTCTGACGTCAGTACAGACGATGCTCTTCCTCTACATTCTTCCTTTCGTCTGTGTTTTTCATATGTAATCTTTCCCACTCTTACTTACTATTCTAAGACTAACTCCAATTGGCAAATTTGTTAAGCCAAGCATGCACATGCACATCTCATTATCAAAACTTTTAATATAACAAAATCATACCACTGAATTTAATTTCATTACATTCGTTTGGAAATATTGTCAGAGTTATTACAAACCATATTACACATCAACTTAATTCAAATACAAAATGTTCCATGCTGACATGCTAAATGTGCTATTATAGGACTGACTTAGTCCAAATGTCTTTAACTAATGAGGTGGTTTTGATGCCTTGCAGGGATCATTATCTTCTTGGTTTGCACCTGAGGAGGGAAGAAAAGGAGGTTGAGCTACACAGATCAGTGGCTAATACATTTATAGCCAGTGATAATGAACCATACTACACAATAATCATCCTTAACACAACATATCATCACAAAACAAATGAGCTGAAGATTTTAGCCAATAATAACATGCAAAATGCATTTATACTTAACATGTTCAGAAATGCAATGCACACATAATGGCTCGAGAGTTCCGTGAAATGAAATGATGAAACCGAAGTTTATACTGTGAAACGAAACGAGTTCGATTTTGTCAGGATCTCGTGGCCACAAGCGGGCAGTCGGGAGAAGGATATAGGTCAACGTGCATGTGACTAATGAAATGGATTTCTCTCTCACCCACATAGCAGATTTTCCATACACATTCATATCATAACATATTCAAGCTTTCATGTTTCTTACATTTTTCTTTTCTGTTTTTTTTATCCATACAAAGT
>JANZXR010000008.1:21789333-21808565 GCA_027575705.1 Erythroxylum echinodendron
TGCCCTAAAGAGGCTTACACGCTGGAAAAACAAAACCGTGAGAGCGCGAGGCCCAAGAGGCCGAGGCTCAAAGCGGACAATATCTACAAGCGGGTGGTCTGGGCTGTTACACCTAGTTTGTCAATTTTGAGGTTTGGGACTACCCTTAGTCTAATTTCTCTTTGTGTGTATGTTTGAATGGTTATAATGATTCATTTGGATGTGGAATGGTTTTTGGGATGATGCTTTAGTGTTATTTTGGTGTTATCTTGCATAAAATTGATTGAATATGATAAGAGAGTATTGTCTAATGGAATTTTGTTTAGGGTTTATTTGAGTTAGCTACATTGTTTAAGTTATAACTCAGCCTACAGACATCCACATTGTGTGATTTTAGTTTCATATGAAACTTAAGACACAAAGTTAAATATCTCTAGAAAGGAATGTGACTTAATTTGGCTTTATGACCTTGAAAATTGAGATCAAAAAATGAGACCTGATGCTGCCCCTATTTTGGAGCAACTTGTGATAATTTACCTATGTCTCATAATTTAGAAGTCTAAGGTCTGATCATTGGCGCTATAGGAAGTATAGGCATACAGAAAAAAATTTCTAGAGACCTTGAAACCCAATTCTCACTTTTTTTATATGAATATTAAGGAACAAGTAGTGATATGAATGGAGAGAGTGTCTATCATGACTATGGCATTGTTTTTGTTTCTGATTTCCACCGCAGCTTATCCGAACCTTTATAAATATGTATCAAAATTTTCAAACACCTAGAACTAAATGAAATAAGACTTACCATATGTGAATTGGGTGATTGAACATTGGAATTTAAGATTGATCATAATGTATACTAAAGAAAACTTACATATACATAAGTGATTTGTATAGATATATATTGCTCATAAATGTATAGTATGATTATAAAAGTGTGATTTTGACACCTTTCTAATGGTGATAAACTATAACTTACATGTATGAACATAGATACAGATTTTATTGTGAAATTGGAAAATGGTTAAAGGAAATATTACAGTGCCTGCTCTATTGTCTTAGGGATGAATAGATGGGCATACCTATAGAGTTATAGTACAGCGGTTATAGTTTGATACCATTGGTGTCCACAACTTGATACCTTTGGGTATCCACAGTTTGATACCTCTAGGTATCAACAATATGATACCTTTGGGTATCTATAGTTTGATATCTACGGATATCCACAGCACTCGTTATCCACACCCACAAAAAATGTATAGGTTTAACATAGAAAGGAAACTTAACAGTCATAAATGATAAACACAACATGACAACATGAATAATTGGTATTTATGAGAATTTGTATTGATTGTATTAATGAATTGTGATGATGTGCAATTGTATTGATAATTTGTATCTGTGAGCATTAAATATCAATATTTGGCTTATAAATGTGCATTTTCGGCATATGGATAATATGTTGAAGCATCTTTGCATTATGTACTTTCAAAGTATTCCATTATTGTTTACATGAGCAATAAATATCAATGTTTGGTTCATGAATGTGAATTTATGGTATATGAGTCGTGATATTTCTGAATGTGTGTGCTTGGTAGATGACTACTGTGAGTGGTCATCTAAACTAAGTGTTTTCTCACTAAGCTTTCAAGCTTAACACGAGTGTTAGTCTCTATAGGTTCAAGTCATAGGAGTGGTGTACAGGGAACATCTACAGGGATCAAGGCCAACAGATAGAAAAAAAAAGTACTTTTGAAATGTGTTTTTAGTTACAGATGATTGCAATGTAATAAAGAAAGGAAATTGTGTGTTTTCTTTTAGATTACCATATAATTGTAAAGATGTATTACTACTATTAAATGATAATGTCAATTATAGGGGAGTTTTATAATGTGTATATGTGTAGCATTGAATGGAAAAGTATACCTTGAATACGTGTGTAGGAATTTAGCTACTACGTGTGTGGATGGTTGTAGGTTTCGTGTAGTGTCCCTCTTTCAAATTGTTGAGAGATTTAAAGTGTTAGACTAATGATTCATATGAGTGGTATCATATAGAATGAAATTGGTACAACTATTACATGATTACATAATTATGTTCAAATGCATAATATTAGCATACACACATTAATTATGAATTAGATAAATTGCACTCAATTGACATATTATGGAGTATAAAACTAAAAATAATGTGACAAATGACTAAGCATAATGAATGTCATATGAATTTGTATTTCCAATGTCTTATACTTTGGTTTACCAATGACAGGAATTTATTTATTATAATTTGGTAAATTGCAATTAATTATTACGATTAGGAGATTTATAAATTAATATGCATTTTTGGACTAAGAAAGATGTCAAGTGTCCAGACAATTGATAAATGGCTGTAGAAATAATTAACACATGGTAATAGAAATAAATGACAAGTGACATTAGGATTTATTGACAATTGGCATAGGAAATTGGGTGACAATTGGTTTAGAAATTAGAAGACAAATGGACTAGTTATTAAATGACTTGGGGCACCATTACAATAAGACTTTAATTTGGTTATTATGTGGTAAGGGTCATCACATGTTTCATGACACTCACCAAGCATTTACTCTCCATGCTTTTAACCTATATGATTTACAAACTTGAAGGTCACCTTTCATTTTACTTTTACTACACGCTTTCTTCGTTGTCTTCTTCTCTCTTCTTCACTCACAACCATCTCTCTCTTACCCTTACTGCGTCGAGTTTGCAATCATTCAACACTATCCACTTCAACAAAAATTTTGTCATCTTTTTTATGATGAAACCCATTTCTATTCTCATTTTTGCTCTTAAAATGGTGATGATCGTGTAGATGGGGAAGCTAGGGTTTCTTGGTGATTTGAAGAGCTTTGGAGTTAAACAAGTAAGAAAAATCTTGTTCTTCATGGTGTGATTAATTAAACGTATATGATGATAGTTCAATGATAGAATGATCATGATAATGGTGTTGAAAGAGTGCTATAACGTTGATGAAGAAATGGATGTGTTTATGTTTTATTTTCGTGTATATGATGACTAATAATTTATGATTCGTTATATAAATTTTTTGAGTTGAAATGGAGATGATTTTGAAGAGGAAATGAAGTAGAAATAATGAACTATGCATAAGATATATTAGATGTGTTATGAAAGAGTTAAAATCCAGAAAAATGAAGCAAAAAGGGTGGTCCATGGTTGTGGCACTCATCCCACGACCGTGGATAGATGTATTAGCTTCTGTCATGATCGTGGGAAGGTACCCTATGATTGTGGGTAAGGTTTGGAAATGGTAATTTCAGTTTTGTGCAATTGTTGAACCAACTAATGATAAGGTACTTTTCTATGGTGCATTTAGACTTGATTGAGGCTTGAAATAAACCTAGATTGATTCTTGAAAAGTTCATAAAGTGTTTGATATGTTTAGGTTTTTAACTAAGGTTATAACCTAAGAATGGATTGTTGATATCAAGTGTTTAAAATCTAGAAATTTATGAATGACATAGGAATGAAGGTGTTCTCCAGAATAAAAATGTGATCCAAAGATTATGAGTAAGGTGTATTAGGTATGAATGAATGAAAATTAAATATTATGTGACTATATAATGTTAGAAAACGGAGTGATGAATGATTGATTAATGAAATTAAAATGAGCAAATATTCTTTTCTGTGTGTATGTGTGCGCATGATTGAATACTTATGTGATTGATCAAATTAGTAATGTGCGTACAATGTATGTATTACATGAAGATAAATACATAAGATTGACATCACTATCCAGACGTTTCTGGATTATGAAGGAAATGGGTTATCTAGAGATTACTGTGAGACGACCTAAATGTTATTTACTAGGATTGATATATTCTGGTTAAATTTCAATTATTGAACTAATATTTTATGTGAATGTGATAATTTCGGACATTTATGGTCCGAGGAGTTTATAATTGAGATTAAATTGGAAGTGTTCATAATTGAGTGTGAATCAAAAAGAAATAAATGTAAGCAACAGAAATGTTGAATGTCGGACTTATGTCCGATGAATATAAAAATAACTGTGACTGAAATAAATGAAAGATGTTGAAAGTGAAATATGTGATTTGATGCATTTCATTACATGATCAGATAAAGGAAGTTGTGACCGAAGTGGTCAGTGAAAAAGAGCTTAAAGCACATAAAATGTATATAACATCTCAGATCAGCCGCTCACAGATATTGTCCACTTTGGGTCTTGGCCTAACCAAGCTCTCGCGATTTTGCTTTTCCCATCCTCGGGAAAACGCATCTATGAGGGAGAGGTTTCCATAGCCTTATAAGGCCTACTTCGTTCCCCTCTCTAATCGATATAGGAATCTAACATTCCACCCCCCCTCTTGGAGGCCAAGAATCCTCGCTGGCCCACAGGCCTGAATCCACCCCCTTTGGAGGCCCAGTGTCCTTGCTAGCACAAAGGCCTGAATCCACCCCCTTGGAGGCCCAGCGTCCTTGCTGGCATATCGATCTGGTTACTGGCTTTGATACCATTTATGACAACCCTGACCAACCCCTCACAGATATTGTCTGCTTTGGGCCTTGGCCCAGTCAAGCCCTCACGGTTTTGTTCTTCCTGTCCAATGGGAAAACGTGTCTATGACGGAGAGGTTTCTATAGCCTTATAAGGACTAATTCGTTCCCCTCTCCAATCGATATGGGAATCTAACATTCCACCCCTTGGAGGCCCAGCGTCCTTGCTGGCACACAGGCCTGGATCCACTTCCCCATAGAGCCCAGCGTCCTTGCTGACATACTGTTCCAGGCACCAGCTCTGATACCATTTATAACATCCCAGATCTTCCACTCACAGATATTGTCTACTTTGGGCCCTAGCCTAGCCAAGCCCTCATGCTTTTGCTCTTCCTACCCTTGAGAAAGCGCATCTATAATGGAGAGGTTTCCATAGCCTTATAAGTCTTACTTCGTTCCCCTCTCCAATCGATATAGGAATCTAACATTCCACCCCCTTGGAGGCCCAGCATCCTTGCTATCATATAGGCCTGGATCCACCCCCTTGGAGGCCCAGCATCCTTGCTAGCCCACAGATTTAGATCCACCCCCTTGGAGGCCCAAAGTCATTACTAGCACATCGGCCCAGGTATTAGCTCTGATACCATTTGTAATAGCCCGAACCACCCGCTCACATATATTGTCTGCTTTGGGCAATGTGTATAAAGATCCACAGGCTCAGTATTAAAATGAGCTTGATATCCACAATACGTACAAGATAGTTAATAATGATCCCAGCATCCACAACAGACATGAGATAGTTAAAAAGGTGCTCGGTCGCAACAAAAAAACAATGAAAGTGAGTCACATGTGCATTTGCATATATGAATTGATATGTGTTATATAAATGATTGAAATAAATTAAGTGTACTACTCTAAACTAGAAATATGGAATTATGTATACAATTGTAATTGTTGAAGCATGATGAAATGTTAAGTGATATGAAATGTTTGATGGCATGCTTGGTTTATGAAATGAAATGTGAATTGTCCTTATGTTTGATACAAGTGAGCACATCGAGGATGGTTCACTCACTGAGTTCGTAAAACTCAACAAAATTGCAGCATTTTCTTTCAAATTCGGGGGATATCTGTTAGATTAATTAGAGTATAGCCACTATAATCGGACATGAGTTAGCGTCTAGGATCAGTTTGTACTTGCATCTGTCTTCAGTTATTTTTGTATTAAGAATTGTATTCCGTAACTATTGTACAATGTATGTGTAAATTCTGAAGTGTAATGACAATTATGACTGAATCTGTTTGTAAATGAAATAGACCATGAATGATTTTTGGTATGCTTAATATGTGTTTGATTGTCTAAAAAGAAAAAACAATTTGTAATGAGTCATTTCAACCGTCTTAATGTGCCACCCTCGTAGAGTATGTTCTCAAATAATCGTCAATAGATTAGAGCATATGCTCTATTAGAGTGGTGTGTTACATTTTGTATAAGGGATATTACATTTCCATTTGTGATTCTACTTTATTTTTTAAAAAAATTGTCTTACCTAAGGCTTAAAATCTAGTGGAGAATTTTTTATTGTTGATTTTTTTGGACGCACAAGAGAATAAGTGTAGGGGTGCGAATATATGTAGATTGGTTATATTTGATGATATGTGATTTTTATTGCCTATCAATTAATTCCATCATTGATGTTGTTTCTTTTAATTTTTGTATTTATTAAAGAAAAAGAGAATAAAAGAAAAGAAGTTATCAAGGAGGGAAATCATTTGTTTTGTAAAGTAATTCATGTTAGTCTTTCCTTTTAAAGTTGTATGGTATGGGTGAATTGATTATGATGCAAATAAGGGAGAAGTTATTATGAAGAGTCACTCCTTATAGTTATAGTTTATTATTTATCATCATTTTTGTGAGTGATTTCTTATAATTGTTTATGTTTCATGTGATTTATGGTATGAAGGATTGAATCTAAGCTGTGAAATATAGTCTTTACACTCATCTTAGCTTATGATACCTAATTTTGAGTGGATGTTAATTTTTGCAATCGATACTCCATTTAAGTATTTTTCCTACTTCGCTAGTTTTGATAGCTTTTAAACTACAAGACCTAAATATTTCTCACCTTAATCTTTATACCCGTTACAACTTTGAAAAGTCCTTTAATTAATGTTATGTATAGGAATCTTTAATGGTGGAGAACTAAAATGATATGCAATTTGTGGAATGTCTTGATCATGAAAGATGTTTGAGTATATCCATAGACTTATCTTATTTTTAGAAACAACTTATCAAAGCCTACCCTAGATTGCTCAGTTGTTATAAGGAAATGACTGTTGATTGAACATGATTAAAAACATTGAATTTTAATTCTTGCTATGGTTTTGCAAGTTATTCCTCTTTTCTTGTGACTGTCTATTTTAGGAAATAGAATAAGTGTTTTAATTTATTTTTATTTTTAGTTTTCCATAGGATAGTTAAAAGCTAAATATAAAGGAACTTAATAAATGCTTAATTGTTGATATATATACTCCCTAATGCAGTAATTAATGTTATGTTAAACTTAAGACACTTATTTTGGTTCATATTTTGCCTTAGGTACAAGTTGGAAGAATAAGAACCAAAATAAGCTAAATCTACATCCTTAGAGTTGTTTTATCGATGTTTTATCTATTTTGCATTTGTGGGGCAAGAAGGAGATGAATTAAGGTGAAGATGGGACAATGAATGGAAGAATTGGAATTGCTATGACTTACACGAAGGTGTATAAGAACGTGTAACTCATTGGAAATGTATATGAACTCAAAGACATTATTTCAAGAAACCATGAGACTTACACGCCCATTTAAGGACTTACACGGTAGTGTAAGTGACTTACAATATCATATGTGTTGATTGTGCATCTCTCTAGAACTATGTAGCTCCACAATTTTTGCAAAATTAATATGCACAATCACTTATAAATCTATGTAGTTGACCATGTATAACCAAGCAACCCTAATTTTACATAATTAAAAGGCATTTAAGAGGACAACAAGGGTATGAAGAGATTAGGGACTTAAAACAAGGCAAATTCCTTTCTTTTTGAGAGTTGTAAAGATCTAAACTTCACCTTTGCAATTTAATAGGGATATCGAGGCTGACGAACATATTTGGGTGTTGATTAGGCTAGTGATGTTGTTGTTAATCCTCTTTTGCGATTGACTATGTTATATTGTGTTTAATGTTTTTAATTTATATATGAACAATTTAGATTGGCCTACTAGATTATTTATTTACAGATTCATTACCAAAATATAGATTGCAATAAATAATTGTTGTACATCTGATTCACTTATGATAAACTAATGGTCAAACATCATTAGGGATAATATAGCATAGGTTAAATGACCCAGGCTTGTGTGGTTATTGCTTAGATTAAAATTTTTTCCTATTTCATAATGTAGTTGTCAGATTAAAGCTAGAGAGTTTATTGTAAATTGTCCAGTAGTACATAATCTTACCCCTACTTGATAGAGAGAATATTTCTGATAGACCCACATAAATATACATATATATGCAAAATATAAATGTACGTATTAAAATAATAAAGTAATAATAAACTGTGAAAATAATAAATTGACAAGACCATATTATACCAATCTCTTTACCTCATCAACTTAGTCATTTTTAGCAATCACACCAATTTCCATAAAACATGTCTAAATGCATAAGTAAACATATTTACTATAGAAACAACATATACATATATAAACTCCATCAAGATAGATAAGTAGATGGGAGCGACATTATCTTCTTACATTGTCTACTTTAATTTTTGAATGTCGGACATGTTTACACTCTAACAACCATATTGCTTACTGTTTAACACATAATTAGTTGGGATGATTATTAGATATATATGTTTTTGGATTCTTATAAGGCACTAGAAAATAAAAGAATAAGAAGCTACTACTAAACTAAGTGAGAGGAGCTATTGATATAGCATTTTAAGGAGGCTTTACAAAAAATGAAATCATTACCTATAATGGTAATTTAAAACCTGAATGTGGTACTAGGTAGGAGCAACTTTTTTAAACTTCTCAAGAAAGCTTTGTACATATACTTACTTTATTACTTTAAATTTATGAATTATTATAATAAACATAATTTAGTAAATGAACATATAACAATTTGTGTCCTTTAAATTGACGCTTTAAACAATTCTAATATATATACATTTAAAGCTACATTTGTAAAAATAATATTGTTAAAGAAAACATTAATTCCATATGGTTTGGTAAATGGTTGTATAAGAATTTGTGTCCTTCATATTGTTTATTCATAAAAGGTAACAACAAAAAATTGTGACCATATGGGCACATAGGCAACTATATGCAACTAAACTTCAAAAGAAAAACATGAAATTATATATAAAAAAAAGGTTAGTATATTTATGCGTTAATGCTTATTCCTTCAAATTCTATATATCAAAATCATAATTCAACATATGTGTACTTCAAATCCTATCGACCTTACCTTTGAAGGCAAAACATTAAGAACAGAAAACCAAGGTGAAAATAAACGTAACAAAGTTACACTATAGATGTAGTGAGAAACGTATATTTGAACTACACGTTAAGTGAAGGTTCTTCATCAAAATAGGTTCTTGGACTTTAGTGATGATCATAGATATTAAATCCTCTTTCTAAGAAAATTTGCTTACGAAACGTCTCAGGTTGCATTTAGTGATGATCATAGATATCAAACCCACTTTTTATAGTTGTTACTTAGTCTTAATGCATAATAGAATATTTTTTACATGAATTTTGTATAAATTGTAATTAGAAATGGTATAGTTTGTGTTGAGGCATAGTATACTCTTATTAAAGTAATGTTATTCTTATATTAAAGTGAAGTTTGAATTACTTATTATAGCTTGTAGTTTTTTTTTTATACATAAGCATGGTATAAGATGTATGGAGTTCCATTATATTTTTTATTAAGGTATGGTATTCTTTATACTCAGTGATAGTATTATGATATTAAAGTGAAAATGTGATTTATTTGTCATGGGTGGTGATATGTTTTATACATAGGTGTGGTGCTGCATGTACAAAGTCTTGGTAGTTTGTATTGAGTCATAGTATTCTTTCTATTTAATATGGTATTCTCATATTAAATTTAAGGTGTGACTTTTATCTATTATAGGTGGTAACATTTTTTTGTATATAAGTGTAGTATTAAATAAATAGAGTCTTGGTATAACTTTTATTAAGTGATGATATTCTTTGTACTTAGTGATGATTTTCTTATATTAAAGTGAAGGTATGACTTATCTATTATATATAGTGATTTTTTTTGTACATAAGCATGATATTAGATGTATGATACCTGACATAGTTTGCATTGAGTCACGATGTTATTTCTACTAAATGATGATATTGATGATATTTTCATATTAAATTGAAGGCGAACTTGTCCATTAAAAGTGGTACTACTTTTTATAAATAAGCAAGGTATGATGTATAAAGTCCTAATTTAATTTATACCGAAACATTGTATTCTTAGTACTCAAATATGGATTATTATATTAAAGAAAAGGTGTTATATATAGTGAATACTAGTACTTTTCATACGTAAGAGTGGCAACGAATGTATGAAGGTTGTACATAGTATATTCTTTGTACTCATTGATAGCATTTTGATATTAAAGTGAATGTATGACTTATATGTTATAGGTGGTAGTACTTTGTACATAATCATAATATTTGATGTATAAAGTCCTATTATATTTTTTATTAAGTGATGATATTATCAATACGTATTGATAGTATTCTCATATTAAAGTGATGATCTGATTTATCTATTATGAGTAGTGATATTTTTTGTACAATTTCACAATATTAAGTATATATAATTATAGAGTTTATTAAAGTATGATATCTTTTGTACTTCTGCTAGTATTCTTATATTAAAATATATATGTAACTTATCTGTAGTGATACTTTTTGTACATAGATATGGTATTGTTTTCATAGGGTGGTAGAATATTTTTTAATATATTTGATATTTTCTTATCTTTATGGTATTGCATCTAGCCATTGAAGTTTTAAAAAATAATGGTGATTTTGTATGATAGATCAAAGAAAATGTTGTCGCTTTTGAAACTAGTTGTTGCAATAGTATATGTATTTTCTTAAATCTATTGTAGTTTTTCATTTTTTTGAAAAGAGCACTATTAAAGATGATATATGTTATAAATTATGAATTTTTAAATCACAATAAGAAACTAATAAAAAGGAAAAAAAAACTCCCTTAATTTTCTTTTGTAGTTGATAATTGAAGGAGAAAAATGAAATATAATGAATAAGAAAAGAAATATATAAAAAATCCATTTCACATTATGATAATACTATTTTATTCCTTTTGTAAATAAAAATTATTTATTTACCTTTTAAAAAATATATACCTAACAACCGAGTGATACAAATGATCAATGCCAAAAGGTCCCAGAAAAAGTGAGATGGACATGGTCGATGACGACCCATGCATGTGACACCAATTCTGCGTTTAGCGTTGACCTATCAAGGCCTCATAAAATAAAATAAAAAGCAAAATTAGGAAGGAAGAAACCAAAGAACTCCGTGCAATTATGGCGAAGCTTCATGGCGGCTGCAGTTTGTGGAAAAATGAGACCATTCCTGCAATAATTATATCTTCTCCAATGCAACCCACTTTTACAGCTCCCTCCAATACCTTTCATTGTTATCACTCTCTCTATCTTCCCCAATTTCAGACATGGACCGACGCCTCCACGAGACCATAAGAAAAGGTGATACATCCACCTTCTTAAAGTTTGTTCGAGAAAACGAAGCACTAATCGATCACACGACCCCAAAGTCCACGAATACCATATTACACATAGCAGCTCGTTTCGGGCACTGGGAGTTGGCGGGAGAGATAGTGAAATTGAGGCCGGAGATGGTGTCGGCGGTAAATGAGAAGATGGAGACGCCATTGCATGAGTGCTGTAGAGAGGGGATGGTGGAACTGGCGAAACTCTTGGTAGAAACTGATCCTTGGGTGATTTACAAGGTCAACCAGGACAACCAAAGTGCTCTTTTTGTTGCTTGTGAGAAAGGAAAACTGGATGTTGCCCAGTACTTGCTTGAGTACCAGTCGCTACTGACGTCGGAAGTTGATGGCTTAGCTACTTCTCTACATGTTGCTGCTTCGGGAGGGTACACAGGTAATTAACACCTAAATACTCTATTCTTCTTCTTGTTGCTCTTATGGTTATATTAGTATTAATGAAATATTTCTTAGAAAAAGAGAGGACAAACTAATCCAAAAGTGGAATTACTTTGAATTCATTATCATATTTGAATTCTATAGCTTTTATATACAGCACTAGGAAGAATATAAAACATGGATTAACGAAATCCACTTGGTTTGACAATATATAGTCAATATTCTTTTAGTTCTATACGACACGTAAATCAGTAAGGTAATTCTCAAAATATTTTGAGGGGAGGCTATTATATTCTTCTTGGATTATCTTATGTGAATGTAACAATTTGAAGACATGATGTATATTTGTTGTTTGGCATATTTTACCATAATTAAAATAGTATCTTTTACGTTTTCCATTAAACCCATTTTTTAACTTTAAGCTTTTGCATTTCAATATCTTCGAAAAAAAATCTTTTTATCTATTAGAAGATTCCAGTTTAAGTTTTTACTTCAAATGAGAGAAAAATTTTATTTAACAAATAAATATTTTTTAAATCTATATATTTTAGTGAAATTTAAAATTAGGAAAGTTATTTTATATTTTTAGAAATAATTTTTAAAAAAAATAAAATGAATATTAGTTATATTCTTCATAAAAACAAAAATTAAAATTAGTTGTTATTTTTACAAATTATAAATATATGAAGAAACTAAAATAAAAAATAAATCAAAAAATTTTCGTCCACACAACTTTTACGACCGGCTAGAACACAATGATCCTATTCCCGCGTATAGTTGGAATCCACTACAGAATCATAAGGGTTGACTTGACTTACAATCAAACAACTTGCTTGTCCTAACTATTATAACCAGTCGAACAAGCGTACGTGTCCTTTATGCTACTTTCTGAATCTATTTCAATTCTTTAGTTATAAATTTCTTCTTATAATATTTAATTTTATTGCATAAAATATCATATTCTTTTGTTAATAGTTAATACTATTAAGGTTTTGGTAGAACACGTAACCTTTATATTTTAGAAACAATATCATATAAGGAATTATATAAACAAACTTATATATTGTTGTATATTTTAAATTAATATAATGTGTAATTATAAAATTAAATACAATACATATTATAGTTTTTATCTAAAAGATTTGTAAAAATATACATTTATTACATATAAAATTTATATTTACAATTTTCAGAAACATTTCATTCTGTTTAAATTATATAAAAATTTCAATGGTGTTGAACATAAAAATATTTAAAATTTGTCTGTAAAAATAAATATTAAAATTATACGAAATGAAAAATTAGAAGACGACAACATTTTGTTAATCAAAACCAATTTATAAGAAATAGCGCTAGTGTCCATGACCGTCTCTTATGTTTAGCGGACATAGAAACGGATACAGGGACCCTCAGGATCAACTGGGCACGAAAGAAAAGGATAAATACTGCTTGAAGTTTTTGGAGCCATCAGTCTAAGAAATAACTACGTGACGATAAATGTATAATTTTTAAAAATAAAATTGTCGTCATTTAAAAGTGGTAATAATTAAAGATTATTAAGTATTTGTTATTTAATTAATCTGTCACTAATACCTTTTAAGTGAAAAGTTAATAATAGGATGTGTTTTAATTAGAGTATTAATTGTTTTATAGGTGTTTTCTTAAAACTTGAGAATTCTACGTAATCTCTTTGAACTTTTGTTTGTGATTAACAAAAAAAATTAACATTATCTTTGCGGTTCTGTATATTTGCCCCAGAAGCCAAAGTGTCAACCTTTTCTCCAATGTGTTTTTTTTTTTTCTCCTGCGTAACTCTGCTAAGCCTAAGTTGTACAACTTTTCATTTCTGACAGCGGAGTATACTTGCCTTTGAGAACGGCATGATATCTAATAATCTTAACCACATTACAACATAGAAAGGTAAACTGGCTTGTTAAGTAGATGAATAAGAAATATTTATGTTCTTTTATATATTAGAAAACGTTAAGGCTATATAAAGATCGATCGATTTTCAGTGTGAACGGAAGTCTTAAACTTGTCTCCAGCTGACACTAAAACTTTTTAAGTTACAATAACAAGAAATCGGAATAAAGTTAACTAACGCGGTTGTTAATTAAATCCGAGCGTGCATGCAGAAATAGTGAAGGAAATCCTTAAAGTACGGCCTGACTTTGCATGGAAGAAAGACCTTCATGGGTGCACACCTTTGCACCTATCTTGCAGCAAAGGCCATCTCGAGACAACCAGAGAGTTGCTAAGACTTGACACAGACTCATCTTCTTTACAAGACAATTATGGCCGTACGCCTCTCCATGCGGCAGCCATCAAAGGCCGAGTGAACATCCTCGACGAGTTGCTCTCTGTAAGCCTCGAACCTGCTGAGATGTTAACTACACATGGTGAGACAGTTCTTCATCTTGGCGTCAAACACAACCAGTTCGATGCCATTAAGTATCTGGTTGAGAAGCTTAACATCACCAAGCTTATTGATAAGCCCGACAATGACGGCAACACAGTTTTGCATTTAGCAACTGCCGGGAAGCTTAGCACTGTAAGAAATTTCTCTCATCATATAAAACACATTATTTCCCTTAAATCATTTTGCTGCCGATTTCTAATATTGGAAGTCATATTGTCTTTTACGTGATTGAGAATAGATGGTCATCTACCTCCTGAAGCTTGGTGTCAATGTAAATGCAATAAACCGTAAGGGACAAACTGCTCTTGACATAGTGGAGTCAGATGTGAGCAACTCTGGTGCACTCCTGATTTTACCCGCGTTACAAAATGTTGGAGGCAAGAGGTGTGATCAGTTACCCCCAGGTTCGCAAGAAATTCACCTAACGGAGCAGGAAAAAACTTCATACCAACCATTACCATCGCCAAAGAAAACAGCACAATCTCCAGGTCGACATAACAATCGCCGTAGCCACCGCAGACGGCGCGAAAAGCAGCTAGAGAACCAGAACGAGGGCCTACGAAATGCACGTAACACAATCACTGTGGTGGCGGTCTTGATAGCCACCGTCACATTTGCCGCGGGAATCAACCCTCCGGGTGGTTTTGACCAGCAAAGGGGTCGAAGCCTAATGGCAAGGCATACTTCTTTCAAAGTCTTCATGGTGTGCAACATTGTGGCGCTATTTCTATCCCTGGGGATCGTCATTTTCCTTGTTAGCATCATACCTTTCCGACGAAAATCATTGATGAAGTTACTGGTGGTGACACATAAAGTGATGTGGGTATCCGTGTCGTTCATGGCTGCAGCTTATATTGCAGCTATGTGGACGATTGTGCCGCAAGGGAAAAGTATGGCATGGACGTTGGTGATAGTGGTGGCTGTTGGTGGAGGGTGTACCATGGCCATTTTTGTTGGTTTAGGGGTCCTGTTGGCTAAACATTGGATCCGCAAATGGGAATGGAGGAGATCTAAAAGGAAAAACGATTCCCCGACTAGTACCATTAGTCGTGTTGAAGAGTTGCAGACAATGAAAAGGGGCATTGGCGTTTCTACTAGTAATTCAGATGTCGATAGCTCTGATCAAGGAGGTTACCACTTATATTAGTACCAGTAGATCCGTAAGAGTTGCTAATATATCAGTCCCGGCCTAATTAATATATACCATCAGGCCTTGCAGGTTCCTTCGCCTACGGGTTTTCGTTAACTCGTGCTTGTACTTCACCATAGACTTACGGATAGTGTTTTATGTACCCTTTTCCATTAAATTTAAATTGAATTATTTTTTCATTCGTGAATGGAGTTGAATTCCATTCAATTATGGTTTATGAAGAGATGAAATATATCGTTTTCTAAATTAAATTACGAGACTTTTACAAGACTTAACGTTACAATTATTCTGGTATGATCTACAAAAGGATCACTAAACTTCCACTTGACTTCCTCGATGGAGCAAACTAAAAATATAATTGGAGAACATGGCTTCCACAGCAATTATTATAACTGGCATTAACTAAAAGAACAATTAACTCAAGATGATACCGTAAATTGCAAATTACATGAACGCATATTACTCTGTGAAATAGTATATAAAAGAAGCCATCAACCCAAAAACTTATTTCATAAGAATTGAGTAACGCAGCATTAACTCTCCTCTCCATATGTGCTGCTGCTTGGAGAGTAGGTTAGCAACTTGAGGATTTTGTTTTTTCAGTAGTATTGGCATGTTGAGTTAGTTTTCCATTGAACTTGGTCCCTCCAATTCTTCTGCTTCTATATTATTCATTTTTCTTAAATTTCCCTCCACTTTCACCTGCCTTCCCTCTGTCATCTTTTCTTAAATTCTTTGTTTTGATCGCTTTGTTACTCTCTCCTTTGTTTGGACACGCATGCCCTACTTCTTCTTTATTTTCATCAGGTGGACCGCATATTGTGGCCATCAATACGATTTCGCGAATACTATATCATTTTTAGGAATCATAATTTTTTATTTTTTATATGAACATAACCCTTGATTAGGCTTTTAATTATTCATACTTGTCTCCCGTAAAATTAAGACGAAGATATACTTATTATCTTGATAGTGATAAGGCTTCTAACTGTTGATATATTGTATAGGTGAGGTATACAAATAGTAAGTGATTTTAAAATCAGACCAGACCAATTGGTTTGACCAGAATAAATATAAACCGGCTAAATTTTCAGTTCTATTTATGTTCATAACCTCTTTTAGCAAAAGCGGGTTGGTGTAATAAACCGACCTGTTTCTTTAAAGGCCTCCCGATTTTCCTAACAATAGGTTAAGTCAGCCTTTTTAAATTAACTTGGTCTATTTAATGATACAAGACTCATTGTCTTTTTTATGATGCTGGATCCACCAACATATAAGTTCCTCTTTCAGCCATGCGTTCCAACCACGACTGTACTTGTATTTTTAGTATAATACATTATAATGAAAGTTAAGATTTTAAAGGATAGAATCATAAATCTTTTAAATTTTCAATGAAAATTTTTTCTTTTCAACTCATTCATATAATCTAAATAAAAATTATATTTTTTCAAAATTTATATTCTTTATATTTTAATTAAAATTTTTTATTTAAAATTATTATTTAAAATGAATTATTATTTTATTCTTAAAAAACTAAATTTATTTAACCTCATTAATAAAGTATATTTGTGAAAAATTAGATTTTTTATTTATCTCCTTATATTTTAATTGAAATTTTTTAAATAATTATTTTTAGAATCTGAGTATTATTTTTATCATAAATTTGTTTAATAAATTAAATTATTAGTTAATAAATAGAAGTAATTTTGCTTTAAATAATTAAGAATGTGTTAAAATAATATTTAAAATATAAAGAAATATATTTAAAGGACATTAAAAAGAAATTATAATAAACTTAGAGTCTTTTCTATTGACTTTCTATAAATATACTTCAACTTTTATAAGTTTTTAAGTAAACTATAACATGGAAATCCAATTATTATTATTGCTATATTATTATTATTATTATTATTAGTTTAAAATTATATTAGATTCAATCTTAGTTTAAATTATTAGATTTATTATTAGTCTATTATATATTAATAGACATTATTAGTGTAATTTTATTTTAATAAGGTATTTGATTTTATTCTATATTTTTACTTATTTTTATAATGTTTACTTCTTATTTACTATATACCAGTTTTATAGCTGTTTAATACGAGTTGAATCTTTAAACTTGAAACATTTTCTTTGACCGATTTGATGTCTGGTTTAATTTTTAAAACATTATAAATATTTAGCATAGAAATAAATTTTGTTGATTATCAAATACTTATCGTATAGTTACAAACAACCAAGAAATTTTCATCAATATCATTCAAATCATACAAACAATTTGTGTTCCCGCAGGTCATACAATTTTCTTTTACTCATTTTTCTAACTTTTCTTAATTTTGCTTTGTTTTGTCTTCCACAAAAGAAAATTAGGTCCGTGATAGATGGCAAAAGATGGGTGGAAAGAATAAACATCAGAACGAAACCCTATAGAAACTAAGGCTCTCAACATGGTATTGTTCACCCTGCATAACTCACTGTTCATCTTGCTCATCTTCATTTGTTCTTCTCATCTCCTTGGAACATACTGCAACTTGCATTGTGCTTTGTTGTTACAATCTTCCGTCCCTCGTTCTTCTTCTTGCTTCTACAAACTCCCCTCCTCTCTCACCTTGTTTTGTATGCCATCCTTTGTCTAGCGTTCACTTCTCTGCTTGCATCTTCCTCAGCATCACTTTCACCTTTTTTTCATCTTTCTATCACCCCTCCTTCTCATTAACCACTTATGTTTACTCTATTACTCTTTGGTTCAACTTTATCGACACTACAAGAAAATTGCAAATTATCATAGAAATTTACCATCAGAAAAAATTCTATAATAACTTAACAATAGAAATTGTTTTCCGTAGGTAAATTTGTCGAAAAAAAGGTAATTTGCAACATAAATAAAAATATGTCACTAAAAGAGGAGATCAAACTTTGCCGACAGAATTTAGCAATGGAATAGTAAAAGTTGTAGGTAAAATAGGCACTACTAGTTCTTGAAAAAAATTACGTACGAAATTTATCGACAGAAAAAAAATTTTCGTGGGTAATTTACCGACTAAAGGTAGTTTTCGTAGGGAATTTCTCAATGGAAAGAGAGTTCCATAAGAAAATTACTGCGGAAGACAGTTTCCATAGGAAATTTACCTATAAAAACACCATTCTGTAGGTAATTTACTTACTGGAACACCAGTTCGTAGGAAAATTACCTACGGAGTAATTTTCTATTGATAATTTACTTACAAAAATATCATTTTGTAGGTAAATTCAAATGACGTGTGGAATTTGGTTTTAATTGAAAGGATTTGTAGGTAAATTCAAATGATGTGTGGATTTTGGTTTTAATTGAAAGGAAAAAGATGTCGTTTGTTCAACTACAAACGACGTCGTTTCCTTATCTTTTTAAACGTCGACAACCTCTTCCCTCCCACCCTTACTGTCAAATGTCTCTGTATCTTGGAAATTTTTTTCCTCTTCCCTAGCTGTTGGGGCCTTTAGTTCCATACACCGTTGTCGTCGTCGTCTTGATCTGTAACGTTGTACTCTTTATACCCTTTTGTATTGGTCTGTACTTGGAGATATTACTTTATATTTACATATACATAGTTGTATATGAGTTCAAAAATGTATTTGAATTCTTTCGGTATATATATCAATAATATATAAAATTATATGACTTTACATGAACTTAGAGTTCATCGGTATGTGAAATCTTGGAAATTTTTTACATATAAGCTTCTAAGTGTGTAAAAGCGATTCAATTGGATGGATATGGCCATAGTGGTCGAGTTAAATGTGTTCTAATGTCTTAAAGGTGATTAGACATTATTTATAGACTTACTGGACATTTAAAAAGCTAACACTACAAGAAAACAGCAAATTACAGACGGAAATTACCGACGGAAAAAGCCAATATACCGTCGGTAAATTTATTTACCGACGGAAGAAAACGTC
>JANZXR010000008.1:21820856-21835798 GCA_027575705.1 Erythroxylum echinodendron
TAGTAAACTAAAATTGGAAACGAAAAATCTAAATAGAGCTTCAATTAACTCACTACGACTTACTAAACTCTCCTTCTCGAGTGAAAATTCTATTATTATCGCATCTATTATTTATGCTAGCAATTTTTGATTCCAACTAGCTGCATTGTGGACTGATTTACAAAATCTCAGTAGGAATATTCAATTGCCTTGGTTGATACAGGAGAGCTTTAACTCTATTTTTTATCGACTTGAAGCTAATGGCAATTGTAATAATAGAAATTATACTAAAGATCTCAAAATATGTGTGGATCAGTTGGGAGTGACAACATTGGGGTTGGTTGGAAATAAGTTTACTTGGTCCAATAAACAAAGCTCAAATTGGTTCATCCAAAACAAAACTAATCGAGCTTTAGTGAATGGCAGATGGCTTATTCAATTTCCCAATAGTAATGCAAACTTCCTTGATTCTTTATTCTTAGACTATAGCCCAATCCGAATTGAAAACATGTTTCACTCCATAACTTAAAAATTCCCATTTAGATTAAACAATTATTTGACCAATGTACATAGCTTCTTTGATGCATGTAGGAGAGGTTCAGATTGCTTTTTTCATGACACTAAGTAGTACATCTGTGTCCAAAAATTGAAAACTATTAAACTAGAATTGAAGTGGTTACAATCTTTGAGGGGGTCAGCTGATTATGCTTTGTACAAAGATCAAGATGATCTTACTGAAGTTCAATGAAAACTTGCTCTATCTCCCCACGATCCATAACTCCTAGCAACTGAAAAAAGGCACTATCTCACTATATGCTCCGTATCCAAAACCATCATTCTTTGATTCAACAAAGAGCAAGAATGAATCGGCTTAAAGATGGAGATAAGCATACCAAAATTTTCTTTAATTCTATACAGGCTCGTAGGAATAGAAATCACATTAATTCAATCATTACAAATGAAGGTTATAGACTTCGAAACCACTTGGAAATTCAAGAAGAGGCGATGAATTCCTTCAAAAATTTGTTTGGTCCTACCACATCTACTCCTATCATCTAGGCTAACTTTTTAGATATCATTTCTAGGAAAATAAGTCAGGAAGACATATATTTGTTAACTAGATTAGTTGATGATCAGGAGAAATGAGGAAGCTTTGTATACATTGCACAGTACGAAAGCACCAGGTTTAGATGTTCTTAACGGTTTCTTTTACCAGAATACATGGATTATTACTGGTTCCTTTGTTAAGCAAGTAGTGAAGTATTTTTTCACTAAGGTGTTGGATCGCTTATAACCTAGGAATGCACGATACACAAAGGAATGGACCATAAGACTTTGGATCTTGTTCCTTGGTTAACCCGAAAAAACACAATAAAAAGTTTACAGAATTACCTCTTCAAGCGCGTGGATTGGGATTTTTTAAAGATATCTTGGCACTACAGCTCGCGAACGTCCTCTAATGGTATCCACACGAGGATGCATGATTAGGGCAGCGGTTAATGTGTGCTAGCACGTTCTAAAACTCTTTAGAATGCCGCACAGTTTTTCTCTCGGGAAAAGGAACAAGTGGCTAGGGTTTTCATATGTCTTCTAATGAGATATAAGCCCTCTATTTATAGAGAAGCTAAGAATATCATAATCTTAAACCCATTAGGATTATGAAAACCTAATAAGTTCGTCCCATATTATATCTCATATAATAAAAGCCCAACAATTTAATTCAATCTAACTCAATAAATATATCCACATATATTTATTCAGTGCCTAACAAATTAGGCCTAAGAGAGTAAGCACAAATCACATTACTCTTTGTGTATGACCCTGTAGGCTCATTTGATGTTGGCAAGGGGCTTGATCACACTTTAAGGCCCATAAGTCAAAAGCAACCTCTAGCAAGACATTATGACTACCTAAATCAAATGAGGATCGCTGATCTGATTTATCCTATAACCATGATTACAAACTCAGTCCCTTTGTAACACGATATCAAGATTAATCATAAGGCGTGGTACATGTCAACCTTTGATTAATCATAGTTTCTTGATTCCTAAGTTGACTGACTATAACAAATGATATTGATGACTCCTCATCAATTCATTTGAGCACAACTATGCATTTCTTCAGTCATACTTGTCAAGAGGCCTAAATGATATCTCTCTCATTTAAGAAAGGTACAAATCCTATCTATTTCATTCACATCCCTCCGCATGATTCATTTAATGTCCAACATAAGACTACTTGTTATCCAGTTAAAGACAACTTAGTTTAATGTTAAAACACTGAATTTCTCATGTATAGAGCTATGATGACTTCAGGTCAAAAGACTAAAGTCAAACCATATTGAGAATCACTAATGACATGAAACCACGTATTGTTCTCTCTGTGGGTCGGTCTAATATATGTTCTCTAACATATATCTATATATCTGATTTGATAACTTATATCCATAATCAGTAAAACGTGATCATCAATTAGAATACATACTAGCCTTAATTTATTATTGTTCTACCAATAATGTTCTACCAGGGACTACTTAGAATAGTATTATAATGCTTATGGTTTCACTATCAAGTCACATACTTGATGATATAAGCCTAATACTATTTATGGAATGTAAATCACATTACATAAATAATATGCATGCTTATATAAAAGAATACCTCATAATATATAAATAGTAAGTCAGAATATCAGTACAGAAGTCACATATGATCATTGGCTTAGGGCAAACTACTAGCAATCTCCCACTTACACTAGGCCCAATTGGTCAAATATCTAATACCTATGGACCCGTATGACTCTCATGCTTAGGCTGTTGAAGAGGCTTAGTAAGTGGATCGACAACATTGTCATTTGTACCCACTTTGCATATCTTTACGTTTCCTATCCCAATGATCTCTCTAATCAGATGGAAACATCTGAGTAAGTGTTTGGATATATGAAGTGAGCTTGGTTCCTTAGCCTGTGCAATGGCCCCATTATTACTCAAGGATTTCTTACGGAATCATATGACAGGAACCAAACGTTGTGCTAAATTTAAATTGTTAGACATTTGTTGTTCAAAGGTCGAAGGAGAATTAGACATTCCTTTTGTGAAACTCACTAATCATATCCTCATCTTGAAACGGTTATAGTGGATTCTTAAAGATAGGAAAATGTTATAGATAAGTTGGCTTCATTCTTATTTCCTTAAAGGAAGAAGTATCTAGGCAGTTTGTAAGCCTAATAGGAACTCTTATTCTTTGAATCAGTTAATTCATTTGAGGAACCTCATTCAGGATCAAGTATCTTGCACCATTGGCAACAGGAAGCTCATATCTTAATGATTTGATAATTGGACAGGTCAAGAACCTTTATTCTAATCTCAATATTTACTCAGAGGTTCTTCCTTTCCTTTTCATACTACAATGGATTATTTCATCAATGACTGCAGCTGGAATTTTCCAGATAACCTTAGACATTTGCAACCCCTTTACTATCCCTCTCTCTCTTTTAGGATACTTTCTTTTAGCATGGCAGGCCAACTAATAAACTAAAAAAGAAATGTCATTTGGGATTTATTAAAGGTGAGGAAGCCGAAGGTATTTTGACATAGGATCATTTGGCATAAAATGATCTTACCGAGAACTTCCTTTCTCTTATAGCTCACTATACAAAACTGCTTAAATACAACTAATCAGATCAAGTATTTAAGCATCAATCCCATGTGCCCTTTCTTTCAAATCTAAGAAGAATCTGGAGATCATTTATTTTTTATGTATGAGGTGACTAATCAGGTACGGAGAACTATTCTCATGCGTTGCAGTTGTCTAATCCAAGAGAACAACTTATATGTTGTTATTCATTAGTTATCAAATTAGTTAGTACTAAGATATCGTCCCTCATAATAGTGGTTAGCATGTGTGTCTAATCTATATGAAAAGAGAGAAATGCTAGGCGATTTGATCTAAGTCCAAGCATATAGATAATCTTATCTTTGAAATTTTAGACAGCATCAAAGAACTTGTGACGCTTTGTAGCATTCCTACCAACAACAACATTCTCTAGTTTTTTTTCTTTCGATTATGATCTATTGCCTACCTAAATAGTATCTGATTTTCTTATGGTTTTAAGGGGTATTCCCCTAGACATGTTGTAAGCCCTTCTAACTATCATTTTCCTATAAATGCACTCTATTCTTTCTTTTTTCAAAAGAAAAAATCATTAATAGCATAACTCACTTCCACAATAAACTTTGCTTAGATCATTCTCTCACTTAAATAATAAAAGAAAAAAATCACTAATGGCATAACTCACTTCCATAATAAACTTTGCTTAGGCCACTCTCTCACTTAAATAATGATGACATCTAACTCTACATAATTAAAGTATTTCTTTAGATTCAATAACTTTTTAACGAAAGCCTGATGTTTTGAGGAGGCAATATTCAAAGTTTGAAATATCAATTAGGCCTAGCGAACAAGCCTCCTTTCAATGCTTTTTAAGTCATAGTTTAAGAAACTTTGCATTAATTAGTACGAGGAGATTTTTACATTTCATTTGATTTATAGGCTTTAAGTATGTTTCGCTTCTATCTAAAACAGTAGCACTGTTGCACTATTTGTCTCTGATTTTTTTCAACTAATATAAATTTACTTATTAATTTATTTTCATTCTTAAAAAAGCTAAATTTTCTTGAACACGAACATTAGCTCACAGATGATTGACATTTTTGACACCAAAGAAATAACAAGAACTTTCCCTTTTATCATTCGGAAAAACAATTTAGGTTGATGCCTTTGAACTAGTTTTGGAGTTTTCAACTAGTTGTTTATTTTGATGGGTTGATGAGTGGGCATTATCATGGTCATGCTATCAAGTTTTTGTTTTGTTTCATTGCTTGATTTGACTTCTTTGGTATTTGTAGAACCTCCTCACGTTGGAGATCCCGCAATTCTTCTTTCAGCTGTACGCTTTTGTTTTATCTTTATCGCCATTTCATGCATCTAATTGTTCAAATTGTAAAGTTGGATAAAGATGAACGTGACCCATTTGAAAAAAAAAAACAAAGTATTTGAATATTGGGAAATACAATTATATTCGTCAACTTGAGGTAGAGCACTGTGAAATAGAAACACAAATGTCACCACTTCCTCCTTAAAATAACACAATATTAGGAATAAAGAATGTACCAAAATTCCACTTGCGATTGTCAAGAAAGGAACTAAACTTTTATTTAATTTCTTATCATTTTTATCATATAAAGGGGTGGTAAATCGTAATGCTTCACCTATAGGGGTAAAAAAGTTACAAATTCTTTCACTTGCTAATTCAAGAAAGGTACATCGACATGAGATTCCCAAGACACAAACCAACTCCTGTAGGCTTGAGAAAAACCTTTGGAACACGCAGATATTATTGGTATATTAAAATATATTAATACATATGTCAATGTTCCGATATATTAATATTTATTCAATTAGTTAGAAGTGATGTATTAATTTTTAAAAAATGGGTTCAGAACTAAAATTTGGTTGTTAAATAGTGTGATAACTATGAATTTATTTTTAAACAATTTAAATTTGTTTCACTTGATTATTAAATCATAAAATATATTAAAACATTATCATCAAGTTAATTAAATACTGTACATTAACACACAACAAAAATAATTAAAATTTTTTATTATAAACAAAAACATAAAGTTTTCAGGTGATTTAAAATTTCATTGAAAAGCATAAAAAATTTCATATTCACCAAATATAATGCATTGATAGAAAGTAAACAAATAAAATAAAATCACACAAGTTTATAATTTTTTTAATGCACAACAATATAAATAAAATAATTTATAGATCACAATGGAGAGAAAGAATGCCCTAACTCAAAAAATTATATTTGTAATGGTTTAACACAATCCTGTGATCATACATCCATTTCTTAATGTGCTTTCTTAAAACTTTCACTTATCTTGCCGATCGATGTTTTTGATAGGTAAAGTTCAAATCACAATATTGAATGAAAAAAACCAATCTCTTTCTTTTTCAAAATCCTTACTAATCTTGGACAACTTTCAACACTTTCATAAATTTTATCTTTATAAAAGAATTAGTTCAAACTGAAATTGTATATGCGATGCAGGCCTTAACTCAACATACTTTTTCTAATAAAAAGCAAAATTTCTATTTCTTTAACAATAACATTATAGTATATCCAATTCACCTGACAAAATATAAGTTAAATTAATAAATGATTCTACTTTCAACATAGAGTATAATTAGAATTTAATTGTTTGAATTCTAAAAGAACACAAAAAGATCATTAAAAATTAGTTTATTAATGTTTGTTAAAACATGATTATCAATTTGATATTAAATTACATTGGTTATTTTTATTAATTATATAACATTTTATTGTTAGAAGATTTTATTTTTTTATTGTTGGAATATAATTTTTTTTGGATTTTATGTTTTAAGACAAGGAAATGGACGACTAATGTGGGTCCAACGAATAAGAAACAGAAATTAAATTCTAGAAGATTTCTAAAGACTTCTTTATTTAGAAGTACCTTTTAGAATATCTAGACACCTTGAAAAAATATGTCCCAATTATTTAGATAGAAATATCTAGTTACTTTGTAGAAATATATTAATTTTAGAAATATTAACAAAAAAACTAGTAGTGGATATTAGTTATATATGAAGATCCTTGAGTAGGATAAATAGGTGTGCTTCCCTAATTGCATCAAACAAATTAAAAAAAGTTATTTTAATACTAGCTGTAAATAAGAGTTCCTTTTCCATTAAGAGTGTTCTTCTCATCTTTAGGTTGCCACTAAAGTTCTTGCTTAGAAATTTCAAAATCCTCTCCTAGTTTTAGTAGAGTACCTAATCTAAATCTTCCTTTTTTTTTCTTGTTAGTAGCTTATCACCAGCAAAATGGTATCAGAGCCGAAAAATCGTTGTGATTGAAGATGGCAAGTGACCTATTTCTCCAAGTTCCAAAGTCTTCTAAGTGATGCTATGTAAATTGGAGCATCAAAAATGAAGGTTTTGATTAGAACATATGATCTTTAGGAGATTATTAAAAAAATAACAATATTGAGCCAAAGGATGGGACTACTTTGTCTCAACGTCAAAAGGATTCCTTGAAAGGTTCAAGGATGAGAGACAAGAAAGTTGTCTCCCTTTTCTTTTAAACCATGAATGATGAGATTCTTGAGTTGATCTTAACCTCCAACACTTATAAGGAATTGTGGAAGAAGGTCCAAGTATCATGCAAGGAGAGGAGAAAGCAAAAAAAAAAAAGGGTATGCCTTTAATCTTTAAAAACTAAATTTGAAGCTTTATATATGAATGAGAATGAAATTACAAATGATTATTTTGCAAGTGCTCTATGAATTCAATCAAAAGAGAAATAATGGGGGCTATCATAACACAAGAGTGAAGGAGAAAACTCTCCATTCTTTACTTCTAAAATTGAGTATATTCAAGTAATTATTGAAGAAACAAAAGGTTTAGAGGCTATGACCTTTGAATAACTCGAAGGATCACTTGAAGCATATGAAGAAAGGAAAAAGAGGAAATAAGAGGTCTTAGATCATGATCTCCAAACCAATCTCACTTTGAATGAGAAGGAAAAAAACTTTAGCACCCAAAAAGGCCAAGAGCAAGAGGTTATTATGGCGGACCTAGAATATGAAGATAAGGAGGCTTTAAACTACCTAAAAATGGTGGAAGAGGATAAAGTAATCTATATGCAAGAGGGCTTGAAAGAGGAAGCATGACAAGAAATGATGTAAGTCAAAGGTATAAAAATCTCAAGTTGAATGTTTTAGTTGTCACAAACTCGACCACTTTCCTGTGGAATGTAGAAATGCTTTTAACAATGTTGAAGAGAAAGCTCGCTATGTTAAGGAGGAAAAGAAAGAAGACTCTACTCTATTTTGACTTACAAAGGAGAGAAAGGCATGAAAATGAGCACTTAGCTCTTGAAAACTAACATTAGCAACCATTTATATAGGAAAATGATATGTTTGTGGAGCTTTATGAGTCTATAAGTGGCAATGTCATCCAAGATACCTATTAAAGGTAAAGGTAACATCTTAATTCTGTTTGAAAGATAGAAGACATGGGTTTATTTCAAATGTATGTTATATTCCATATATATCAAACAATATGCTATATTTGGGCCAACTCTTAGAGAAAGGGTATGAAATTCAACTTAAAAATAATTTTCTTTTAATAAGAGATCAAAAAATAACTTGATAGCCAAGGTGCCAATGGAAAATTGTAGAAAGTTCTTAATTAACATCTAAAATGATGTAGCAAAATGTCTTCAACATTGCATCAAAGATCCTTATTGTCTTTGGCACCTAAAATTTGTGAATTTAAAATTTGAAGGAATAAAGTTATTGAGTATAAAAGGAATGGTGAAACAATTGACTTCTATCATTCATCTAGATCAATTGTATGAGGGATTCTTACTTACAAAACATTAAGAAAATGCTTTTTAGAGGATTCCATTATAAGAGCTAAGGAGCTATTATAACTTATATATACTAATACTTGTGGTCTAATTTCACCTTGCTTCTTTGGAAATAATAGATACTTCCTTCTTTCCATTGACGATTTTTCAAGAAAGACATAGGTATTCTTGAAAGAGAAATTGAAATCATTTGTTGCCTTTAAAATGTTTAAGGAACATGTTGATAAAGAAATTAGAAGTGAGATCAAGTATTTGAGATTTGATAGAGGAGGAGAATTCACATAAAAAGACTTTAACAAATTTTGTGAAAAGTATAGAATTTTTCATCCTTTAATGGTTCCAAAATATTCCCAACAAAAATAAAGTAGTGGAGAAACCTTTCATGAAATGGCTCAAAGTATGTTGAAAAGTAAAAAGATGCCTAAAGAGTTTTACGTAGAAGCCATTGAATAGGTAGTCTACTTGTCTAAATGCTCACTAATATATGTTATATATGGAAGAACACCATAAAAGTCAAGGGTTGGATGTAAAATGATCATTACAAAATTGAAACTGGGAGTATAAGCTATGTCCACGTACTAAATGAAAGGAGAACAAAACTTGTTGATAAGAGTGAAAAGTTTGTGTTTGTTGGTTATGATCAAAGCTTAAAAGGTAATAAGTTTTAAAGTCCAAGCAATGACAAAGTGGCCATTAGTAGAGATATAAAGACCGATGAAGAAGGTACATTGCACTAAGATATTCAAAATGACAATTGTAACTTCCTTTCTCAGATGGTTGAAGACAAGGAAGAAGAGAAAGGAAGTGAAAAAGCACATGAGCCAACTTCAACCCTTACATTACCGAAGGCATCATCTCATACTAACTCTCTGCCTTCATAATTAGAGGAAAGAGGGATGTGAAAGGTAAGAGATTTACAATACATACTTCATCATCAAAATGATATAAATTTATTTTGTCTCTTTGCTAATTATAAATAAAATAGGTTTTGAAGAAGTGGTCTAAAATAAGAAATGGAGCAATGCTATGGATGAGGAAATTAATACCATTATTAAGAATGATTTATAGGATCTTGTAACACTTAAAAAAGAGAGAAAGGAAATTAGAGTAAAGTGGGTTTACAAGGCAAAGAAGAATGTTAAAGGAAAGTAGAAAGATATAAGGTAAGGTTAGTGGAAAAAAGCTACAAGAAAAAGGTCGACATTGATTATAAAAAGGGATTTATGCTTGTTGCTTATTTAGAAACTTTTGGGTTATTCATTTCTTTAGCAACCCAAAATAAATGAAAGATTCATCTGATGGATATAAATTTAGGCTTTTTGAATAGCTTCCTTGAGTAAGAAATCTATGTAGAACCTTTAGGTTAACTGCTAAAAGGCCATAGAGACAAAGTGCTAAAGTTAAAGAAATACTGATTTGACTTAAAGTAAGCACTAAGGGAATGGTATAGTTGAATTGATAAATAATTTCAGGATATCAAGTTCGTAAGATTCCCTCTTTATGAAAAAGAATAAGCATAAGGACATCTTAATTATTTGATTATGTAAAGATTAATTGATCTTTATAAGAAACAATCTAGGGTTGATTAAAGAACTCAAAGGCTTAATAACAAAGGATTTTGAGATGATTGACTTTGGCCTTATGTCTTACTATCTTGGCATTCAAGTAAAGTAAAAGGAGGAACATATTTATCTCCCAAGAAGGCTATATAAAGGATATGCTTAAGAAGTTAAAGATGGATGAATGCAAGTTGATCGAGTGTTTGATATTTGTAAGTTTTAATAAATACCCTCGATAATCCGCAAGCATATATTTTGTTTGCATAGTAACTAAGGCATTGATCCCACGAGGAGGGATTATCTAATCCTAAATCTAAGGCTAAAAAAGTTGCAAAAATTCAAAATATAACAAAACTAAACCAAGAATTCAATTCAATTCAATCAAATCAAATTAGAAATCAATCATGAAAATATTAATAATTTAGAAATTGTAACACACACCTAAGAATCAACCTATGGGAATTAACAATTGAGAGAAGGGAATTTTACCTATCTTTAACGCTAACTTGATTAATTATGAATTATTAGATTACTAGTTCTAGACGATCCTAGGATTGATTACTCTTTCTCGAGTTATAACCATTAACCTTAAATTATAAATCCTAATCAGATTATAGAAATTGCAATCTCTCGATGAACAACCTATCCAAAACTCTAATTAGATATGAAGTTGTCCAATCAACTATCGGGAACCTATGTAAGATCTCTCTTCGCATAATTACCGATTTGATTTAATTTTTGTTCTATTAAATAACCTAACTCTTGTTAGCCCAATTTAATTACTTTTTATTCAATTTACCCTCTTTGTTTATTACCAAATTATGAAATCATAGAACTTAATCACAATAAATCCAATAAACATGAAAACAATCAGATTTCGTTCAATCAAGAATAAAACTCCAAAGGTGAGTTTAGAACATCGTCAACATTTAGATCCTACCATTGACTATTAATTCCAATTCTATATAATGATAAAACTGAAATACAACTAAAATAGAGGATGGAAGGCAGCGTCGTCGATAAATCTCTTGATTTTAGAAGAACGTCTAATCGACTTCTTCTCCTCTTCTCTCTTCCTTCTTCTTTTCCTCAATCTTTCGATGAATTCTCAAAAATGGCTTATGCAAAAGCTTCCTCTGCGTTTTTTTATCTTATTCTTTAAATATCCTTTATGTTTTATGCAGCCTTAGGATTTTTTTGGTGTCCGAAAAGTCTAAAAAATCCCTCAAAATTTCACATTTTTGAGTGTTTGCATATCTGCCTGATGCGGATAATGATCGTAGGCCACATCTGAGATGCCACGATCGTGGGCCATGTCCTAGGCTTCTTTCATAATCGTAGCATATGGGCTATGATTGTGGGCTAACTACAGTGCTTCTGTCATGATTGTGCCACGATTGTGGCCGTTGTTTTGGTTCAAATGTCTCTGAAACTTCTCTGTTCTTCATTGTTGACCCTAAAATACTAACAAACACATCAAGATACCTTAAAAATATAATATTTAAGCTCAAAGACTTGTACTAACCATAAAAACACTTAAACACAAATAATTAACAAACGAACACAATTCTAACCTAAACACATACTAAAGGATTGAATTAACAATTAAATACATATCAAACTAAGCCCTAAACATCCTTTATGATTTGGACTTATTAACCACCACTTGGAGTCACCTACGCCACAGAATTGAAGATGGATAAAAGGATCCTTTAGTATATTAAAGGTACACTTAATTATGAGTTTAGGCTTATTAGCTATTGTGATAATGATTAGGCTGGAGTTGTTATTGATATAAAAAGCACCATTAGTTGTATATTTTACATAGGAGATACCACATTGCCTTGGAGTTATGAAAAGCAACCTATTGTTAATCTATCTACTTGTGAAGCTAAGCATATGGCTGCTAAATCTTGTGTTTTTCATGCCATTTAATTAAGGAGTTTGATGGAGTTTCATATTCTACGAGAACATGTGGAAGTACTTATTTTCAACAAGTTCACATTAGCCTTAACTAAAAATCTAGTCCTCTATGATGGAATCAAGCATATAGATATAAGATATCATTTCATAAGAATGTATAGAGAGAAAAGAAGTGGAGGTGAAGTACGAGAAGACTCAAGATTATATAGCTGATATGTTCACAAAACCTTTAAATAAGGATATCTTCATGAAACTTAGAAGCTATCTTGATGTTACCAAACTAAGTGTAAGGGGTATTATATTATAAATTTGTTTTGGATTTCATGTATTAAGTCAAGGAAATAGGTCCTTGCGTGGTTCCAAACGATAAAAAGTAAAATTCAAATTCTAGAAGATGTCTACAAACATCTTTATGTAGAAATATTATAAAACATATCCTAATTATCTAGATATTTTGTTGACATATCTTAAGTCTAAAAATATTGTAAAAGCTAGTGCTAGATATTAGTTATGAAGAAGTATCCCTACTATAAATATGGATGATCCCCCTTTTATAGCAAATAATTTAAGATAAATAAAGTACTAGTTACAAGTGAGAGTTCCTCCTCTATTAAGAGTATCTTTCTCATCTTTAAGTTATTATTAAAGTTCTTATTTAGAATTTCAAAATTCTCTCCTACTTTTAGTAAAGTTTCCAGTTTAAATCTTCTTTGTCATCTTCATTGGAAGCTTATCACCTTTCAACATAGATTAGTTAATAATATGAAAAAACAAGAATTTTATATCATAATTAAATCTTTAATAAATTTTTGTGATATAGAATGTCTTATTTTTATTAATGATTTGTTAAAGTAAATATAAAAGTGTTTACAATATTGTTTCAATAAATTCTATAATTAAATTATGATAAGAGATAAATATGTGACATTAAATTGAATCAAAAGAAAAAAAAAAGAGAATGAGATTTCATCATGTAACAACACTTAACTACTACTTACAATTGTTATCATAAAACTTTTTTAAGAAAATCAGATATTAACCAAAGAGAAGTTGAAAGTTAAGTAATAGGGATATAAATGATTAAAAGAAAGCAGTCAAGTGTGAAATTTTCATTCAACTAAATATTAGTATTATAGAAGAATTTTTTTTTCATAGACTCAATTAGTTTACCAATTTTAGTAATTCAATTTCATTTGAGCGAGAGAGAAAAGGTAAAATGGTGAGATTTAATGTCAATTGAGTTTTAAAGAGATCTAATAATTGTTTTACATATATGACACATGAGAGATGGCATAATGGTTAGAGGGACTTCTCTTCTACTTTTTCTTTCATGTAAAAAAAAATGAAAAAATAGAGAGTTTTTAAGTGATGTGAGGTCTTTTATAAGAGAAATCAAAAATCAAGTTTGACATCAATAAGTGTGACATGTATTAAGCTATGATATTGAAAAATAAAGGTTAAGGATAACCTTTTAACTTGCATAAAATCTATAAAACTAGAAAAAGTTCTTATATTTTAATGTGTTATTTACTAGTTTTATAGTTCTTATATTTTAATGTTTTATTGTTATTTAATAATTTTACATCAGTTCTTGTTGTTAAATGTTAGTTTTTTAAATTGATATTTAATATGAATTAGGATTTTTGTCTATAAAAATCCTAAGAATGGTGGAGTTATATTAGAAGTTGGACTAGTATAGTGATTATATCTTATAAAGGAAGTTAGATTACGGGTTATTAGTGTGATTATTAATGGGTTTATATATGGTATTATAAATAGATGTGTGATGTTGGGAATATATGGTTAGAGCAATTAAGGTTCTAACTCTTAATTTTAATGATAACATAAAATGTTACTTCCATTGTTTTCATATTTAGTGATATTATTAAGGTAATTTATAAAAGATTTAGTTAATATATGAGAAATCAAGTTTAATGGAAAGGCAAAGTAATTAAAGAGTCAAAATGAGTAAATTGCAATACTAAAATAAAATTTAAGAGAGCTTCAAGGCCATTCAAGTAAAGTGACCAAGTAAAAAAAGAATAAAGAAATTTCATATGTAAAAATCATTATAATCATCCATAAAATAGTGGTTACTTTAATGAATTAGCTGCTCAATCATTGAATAATTTTTTACATGTATGAAAAATGCATAAATGTTTTTGTAATTAAGAGAAAATTTATTCTAAATTTGATAAAATCCTCTTGACCTTTAAATAAACTTTAAAGAACTTTTGAAATAACTTTAAAATCTAGTTTTTGTCAAAAGGGTGGTATATTTTATCTTTAAAATGACTTTTTAGTTAAAAATTTCAAATTATTTTCTACATTTGTTTAATTAGTCTAAGGGCGTTGATTAACTAGTTGGATAAAGAAACAAAAGGCTACAAAATGGGTTATTTTTAGCAGCTAGCAAATGGGCCTACTAGTTAGGTAATGGTTAGAACAATTTTAGAAAAAAATGGGTAGATTTTGTCTAACTATCTGATACCTTAATTGAACATGTTTTGACTAATTAATCTTAAAACAAAAATTGCAATTATAATGACTAGTTTGTATATGTAACAACTATTTAAAGTTGTTTTAAGAATAAATAGATCAAATTGAGTTGTCGAAAGAAATTTTGACATATTTAATAGTTTTTAATTGAGAATCTAGAAAGTGTATGTATTTGTTCCATAATATATATTAAATACCATTACATGGTTATGAATAAAGGTTTCAATTTTGCAATTGATGCAATGGTAGAAATTGTTAGGGAGAAAATTTCGAGGGTTCCTTTAAACCTTTAACAAGACTTGTAAGATGTTTCTTCTTCACTTGTGATGAAGAAAGATGATTGTAATAACTAGTTTATGTAAGGCCCCTACATATACCCTGGAAGTATTATAGCATCTCTAGGGTGTATTAAGAAGTGAACACAACCAATTAAGTGTATATATGTAGAGCCTCGGCCTCTCGGGCCTCGCGCTCTACTGTGGAGCCCGGCCTCCACCGCCATCACTCCAGGTATTG
>JANZXR010000008.1:21843862-21903807 GCA_027575705.1 Erythroxylum echinodendron
CATGTACAAACATTTACATGTGCAAAAATTCACTATTTCCTATTCATGTGCATATATGAATGCATGAATATGTCAATACACTGTTGAACACTCCTAACCCGATCCAATTTACCAAAATACCCTTCCCATTGGTGAGGGGATGTTAAGATTGGAGTAGAAATTGGAGTTAAATAGACTATTTATTAAAAAGGGTCTAAATGGGACCATAGGAGAGTGACAAATGGCAGTGACATGTGTCACTACCACTCCCCTCTTGACTTACACGAAAAATAAATAAAAGAAAGACCAATCAATTGTGTCTTTCACTTGTTTTCTCTTCTTCTTTACGTAACTTCCTTCTTCACGCTCACCTTTCACGATTTTGAATCTCCAAGCCTTCACTAACACTAAAGCTTGCTTTCATCTTTCACTCATCAGTCCAATCTTGTTCTCTTCTTCGTTTGTCACTAAAGAACCTAACCTTACCATCTTTAGAAGATGACGATCATATGATGCTTGGGAAGTTACGGTTTCTTTTTGTGTTTGAAGACATTGAAGAGAAATCAAGTAAGCGATGCTTTAATCTTCATGGGTTAGTGTAAATGGGACATTATGATGAGTAATTTGAGGTTTTGTTTTGAATATTAAATTCTTTAGTTAATTTCGCGGGTGTTAGATTTATAAAGAGATTTTTGTCAAAACAATTGAATTTAGTGAGCTAACATTATTCATGACTTAATGATGTGGTTGAATGAAGACGTAATGGAATTATGTTTTACTATGGTATGGTTAAATGCTATATGAAAGTACAAAAATGTGATGAATGAATGAATTTCTTCCTTGTTTTGTATTGATGATGGGTTAGAGAGACCATGATTATAAAAATGGGGTTAGATGAGTGATGATTTGTTGATAATTGATAAGTTGTTGTTGTTGAGATGATTTTTTTTGAGATAGAAAGGTCATTATGATGACTGTGTATCTGATGTGTTTTATGGATTTTGAATTGTGTATAGATGATATTGAACTGTAATTAGGGTATAAATGAAGAGGAAATGATGATGATATAAGTTAGAGGTGATAGACTAAGCAAAAGAGATGAATTAGGATGAAATTGATGATGAAGTGTGCTGGAAATGTGTTAGATGTAGTGCTTCTACAGAACATGCATCTATATTTTAGACATATCTTGAACTACGGATGTCCAAATAGGATAATTTTTGATTCATATTAAACTAGAGACGAATGGCTACAATCTCATGAAGAAATAGAGTTTGAATTTTTGCTTTAAGAGTTTTAAGATTTTTCTTAAAGTTGAGTTTCAGATTATGTCTCTGTTTCTAAACAGTATGTAGTAAATTGCATATCACTTTCAGAATCCTGAACCAAATTGTATGAAGTTAGGTTCTTTAGAAACTTAAGACATATTGAACAATTGTTTAGAAGAAGACTTCACCTAAAAACCTCATTTTATAGGTTCAAAATGGAATTGAAGTTCGGGAAAAAATAAAAGAAAGAAGAAGGAGTGCAGTGGTTTAGAAGCAAGTCGCGATCGCGACGCGTTACGGTTGTGACTCTGTTGTGAAAAAAAAGAAATAGGGATAGCGACACATTGCGATCATAATACTGCTAGTGATTTACAACAGTCATAATTGCGACCCAAGAGTTGTTATGTGGGTGTTTATTTTTGAACATGTGTTGATGATATCTTGAGTTGTAGATGTCCAAATGAGGTGATTCTTGATTCAGATTAAAGTACAGACATAATTCTACAATTTTTTTTGAAGAATTATAAATTTACTTATGTCTATAAGACTTTAAATATCTGGTGTGAAATTGAGTCTTGATTGAGGTTGTAGTACTACAAGAGATATAAATTATGTCTTAATGTTATCCTAAAAACTGAATTGATATTGGCTAAATCAGACAAATGTATCTTCACAAAAGTTGTATTCCATTCTTTTATCTTTCAATTGGTATTAAGTTTGTAATTTTTAGATATCTGAGTTGAAAGTTATGAGTTATACAATTTGAGGGTATGATTATGAAGTAGCCAAAAGTTCAATTATACACAGTCTATGGTATTATGAGCATAACTCATAGGATACTGAACCAAATTGAATGATCTTGGTGTCATTAGACGAACAATTTTTTAGAAGAAAGTAACCTCAAATTACTTCATTTTCATTATTAGATTGATCATGGAAAGTTGACCCAAAAGTGTGTTTTAAGAAAAATCTGAATTGAAGAAATGAGTTGTGAATTTTGATTTTTATGGTTTTATTGAGGTATAAACCATAAGTATCAATGATACTTATATGAGTTTGGAAATATGTATGATTATGTGATGAGAATAATGGAAAGATATCCAGGATTGTCATAACTATGTATTGTACATATTTCATATACATACATGTGCATAAATGAATGCTTATAATTGTACTAAAGTGTGATGTGTGTATGTTGCTTGTTTTAGAGGAGCAATTGGAACGTCAACATCCAGACGTTGGTAAAACTTTGAGGCAATAGCTTTGGAAGCAAGCGGTGAGTAATCTAGATGGTCTCACTCAATTATTGTTGCGTTAAATTCTGTTTTGACTTATCATATGAATGTGTAATGTTGTGTACTAAAATTCAGACGCGAAGGTTCGATGATTGTGATATATGGATGAGATATTGAAGTACTACTTGTATGTGAATGGGAAGAACTAATTGTTTCTTAAATTGATTGATTGATTATGAGATGCATTCCATACATGAATGCATGATCAGATAATGAGAATTGTGACCTGAGTAGCCACCGAAAGTGATCTCAAAGCTCTGAATGTGATTAAGAGCCAAAGGCTCACTATGTGAAATGAGTCCTATATCCCCAACGGATAAGGGAAAGTATAAATAAGTCCAGTATCCATAATAGATATGGGACAATTTAGGCACTCAGCCACAACATCGTAATAAGTGGAAAAGAGTTATATATGCATTCCATATAATTTTTATTAAGTATGTTTGATTGATTGAAATGCAATTGTCTTACTCCTAAATGAAAAAGTGATATGTGATATTATATGAAAAAATGCAATGATGTGAATTATCTTCTATATGAAATGATATGTTACGTGAATTGAGTGAACTATCAATGATGGTTACCACATCTGAGTTCGCAAAACTCACCCAAAATTTGTACGATGTCATTTCAAGACCGAGAGAGGATTCTAGCTATTGAGAGACCATACGAGAAGATTAATTCTTGTACTTTTGTGAAGAAGATATAGCCCAAAGGTTGGTTAGCTGGACTGAAGGATTTAGTTAGATCTTTTGTATTTCCTCTTTTATGTAGTATATTTTGTATTAGGATATGATGATGTACATGTATAGATTTTTGAATGCTACAATGTATGTGCATTCAGATTTATGAAATGAAAATAAGAATCTTTTTAAAAATTTTGGTGCCTTTCTTGTATGATAGTAGATGCCATGATTAAATGGAATAAATTGCCATGTTATAAAGTAAAAGTGTGATGGTTAACACGCCGTTGTTATAGGGTATGTACTAGAATGTCATAAGGGCATTCCAATATGTGCCTTATAGCAGTGGAGGTGTTATATGAAAAAAATAAATAAGAAATTATGTTCTTCTTTCATTAGAGTGGTATTTGAGAGAGCCACTGATTGAGCCCAAGTTTATTATCTAATTTGGCAACACTTTCATGGCCTTTACTATACTTTTTGACTCCTAATTCTTGATTTTGTGTTTAAATTAATCCTTGAGTGTGCACTTTTATTTTATGCAATTTAATAGTAAAAATTGTCACAATTTGTATTAATTGCATTTCTTAAATTTTCTAAAAACAATTGATATTACAAATTGCTATTTTTGATTGTAGGATCCTCAAGGAGAACAGAGTCAACGTGCTGAATTGAAGTAAACAGGAGATCATAGCCTTCAGGAAAAGTTCGCCATAACGAGCCCATCTGTCGCCGCGACGAGAAATGATAAATCCAGGCTGAACTTTCGGGAGAAGTTCGGGAGAAGAACAAATCCTTTCTGGTAAAGTTCACCGTGGTGAGAGTCATTTGTAGCTGTGGAAAACCTTCACACACCCGGACCATATTTGGGAAAATCTCTCATTGAATAGACCTGACTCGCAACCCAAAATTTAAAAACATGTCAAATTAGGTTATGCAGAGATTTGTTTCGACAGACATACATACTTCATCTCTCACTCTCGACCATCATCCATCACCAATTTTTCACCTCTCATCGTCGCTCTCTACTGCTGCCATGGATGCTGTCGGTGTACCCACAGTTGTGAGTGCTTCCGAAGGGATGCTTGGCTAAGCACCATTTTCTCTTAAAGATGTAGCGATGGCTTGAGTTTAATGGGCTTCAAAGGGGAATAGTTCGTTCATATCTTTCTACATTGTTATGAACTCCTGAGTTAGGATTTATGCTTTGTATTTAGATTTTTCTCGATTAGAGTTTAATCAAGAGTTAAGCAATTGTGTTATTGGGTTTGTTGATGTAGAATTTGGATGCTCAATATATGAAGTTTCATATATGTCTTTTTGGTGATTATGTTAATCCTCTTTTATCTGCCTAGTTGTGTTTGATATTAAGATTATGCTTAATCCAAATTGACCACTTGCATTAACTTGCCCACTACACACACTAAGATGCATTCAACAACGTTTTAAGAAATGGAGTTCATTGATTAAATCTTGGACTTAAAGAGTTCTTTAAGGTTATTCATTTTGAAACTTAGTGAATTTCGCTCCCAAAAGATTTATTTCGAACCATGATAGCCAAAGCCTGTTTTCAAGAGAATTTTATCACATTTGATCATTGTTTGAGTTTTCATTTTTTTTTCATTTCCCAAAAATCCAAAAACACCTTTTTGCACACTTCTCTTTCATTTAGTTCAATTCATTTAGTTAAATCAAAACATTCCAAAACCCCATTTTTAACTAATTAGGCTAGCTTAGATCATTTGCTCTAGGTTCTGATTAAGAGAGACAACTTGGGTTGCAATTTATATTGAAATCCTTAGAATTAAAATTTTGATTCGGTTTTCAAGGGAGTAATCCAAGGACTCAACCACACAGCCGATCAACCACTCTCACTAATTCTCTTATTTACGATTCTATAGAATATCTCCATGCCTACTATGAATAGGTTGGGCAACAAGAGGTCCCCTTCCTTAAAGCCCTTCTCCCTTGAAAGGAAAAAGTTGATTCCCTATTAACCAGTATCTAATAAGAGACTAAAGTGATGCACAACCATAGGCATATATCCAATTACTATTATTATTTCCAGTAATATTAACTCTCCTTGGCTAGTATTTGGAGACTATAATTATACTATGTTCTACCAAGATTTTGAAGGAGGCAATACAATCCCCAAGCATAAATATCAGGACTTTGGAGACAATATGCCTTACATTAGTGTCTTAGATCTTAATTATAATGGCAATCACTTCACTTGGTATAATACAAAAGTGTGAGTTGGTTCACTAGAAGGAAATTGCATGGATCTTTGATTAATGGAAAATGGGTGAGTGAATTTCCCTTTAGTACTGCTCATTTTGGTAATGCTTTCTTTAATAAGTCTTATATGATATTTATAAGGGAAAGGGCTTCTGATTCCCTTTACAAATTTTAGTTTGGAATAATCTGTAGATTCCAAATGTCTACTTTATCTTAGAATAAGTAGTGAGGAAAAAATATTAAAATTATATAGAATTAGAGGTGGTACCAATACCTCAACTCTTTTTTAGTTATGTATCGACACTAATGAATCCATTATCCATAAACTCTTTTAGCTCCATTTCTCTAAGTTGTTATGAAATGACATTCTAGCTCGATGCAGCTTAAATTGCCAAACCATGGGTTAGAGATTGGCTCTTTAATGGATTTTAGGCATAACTTATATGCATAATGATGACCTTATAGTGTTTTACTTATATCTTGGATGCACTATATAACCCTATAGAAGGAAAGAAATTTAAGGTTGTTTAAAAGGTAATTTAGCTCACCTAAAGATGCTAGAGTGAAGACCATTAACTGGATAAGATATAGATCCAACTTGCATTTGCTTGGACTTATGTTTCTCCCCCTATATAAAACTCTTAATTTAGACTTATAGTTTTATTAAGGTCTCTTGCGATAGTTTCTTCTCTTATCTTATTAATGAGACTTAGATATACTAGCTTAGAATTGGTTTAGATTCCTTAGAATATCTTTTGATTTATTTCCATTCGAATCCTATAATCCAGTACTTCAAGAGCCAATATAAAAATATTAAGATCACCTTTTACTTGAAAATTGACATTTGAAGCCCAGGTGATGTTGATAATCTATTGAGAGAAATAATGTTAAAGGTAATAGAGTAAGAATTTCATAGTTTGTGTAAGAATCAATAGTTGAAGAAGGGATGGTTCAAATATTTATCACAATTTTGATAGAGGTCAGATGACGGATCCATATAAGGTAATTATAGTACATTCTTGGTACCAAACCTCCTTTTTTTAGTGAGTTAATGGAATTTATTGTAAAGGTGCATGAAATTACAGTTTTTCTCTTGATGAAGAAGTAGATTTTATTTATATTATTCTTTTGTAGTTTCATTCCCTTGTCTATTTTATTTGATAAGTATCAAACATTCCTCTATATCAATTATAGTGTGAAGGCCTACTAAGTTGTTATCTTGTAGCTCCTTAGCATTAGGCTCAATGAAATTCAATTATTTACTTTCCAAAAACTCTCAATTTATGAAGAAAAAATCACTACCAACACAAGTCACTGATCCTATATGTAGAATCCTCCTAAAACCTTTCTATACTTGAATTTATTTTTAAAATGATTTAAATTAATAATAAATCTAATTATAAATATTAACCACATTAAAAATATTTAATTTAATTATAGACTTGATATTAAATTAAAACTATTTTAAATTTTATTTAGCAATTGGATTAAATAAGAAATACATTATTCCATATCAAAAATAATTTTATTTATTTTTGAAATTATTTAAATAAAAAACAACTTACGCCTTTCTAACTTTAAATTATGTTTAACCTATTTCTAAACAAGCACATTCTAACTTTAGAATAGTCTGATCCTTGTTGTCAAATAAGCCTTGTTCCAAGCTATGAATATTTTATTCCCAACCTAGAATAATCCTTGTATCCAATTGCCATCCTTCTTCCTTCTTTCTAAAAAACCTAGCATCATAAACAAATTGAGCTACCATCCCTATCTTTCTCCCGTCACTAGCCTACATTTGTCATCATCTCACCATCTGTTCCAGACAGTCCTTTAATAATTTTGACCAAGTAGTCATCAATCCAATCTACTTTATATGTAAAAAGAGGTAGTCGATACAACTCTCCCTAGTACTCTCGAACATATTTAAAATCAACCTACCTCATTGTGGCCAACTACTTTTAGATTCCGCTACTATTATTATAGAGCCAGCTCACAACTTCTACGCGTCTTCAGTAGCAACAACAACCCCAATAACTAACATAATGCTTCTCCTTTAGCAACAAGAACATATCAACTTTAAGATAACTTAAAAGCATCCATAAAAGTATAAAATTTATGGGAGATCCTTTTTCTAATGGTTAAAGAGAAAAAGTTTCTATTAATAATCAACTCCTATATGCCATAGTAGGTATGCAGAAAAATCGCAAAGTGGCATTCTTCTTCTTTGTTAAATATGTCTATCAATATATTGAAACAACCCAAGCCGACCCATATGTCTCTTTCTACTTTCTTCTTAAACAAAAATAAGAAACCAACCTTGGTGAAGAATGGTAAACTAGTAGTAGTTAACTTAACCCTTTAACAATTCTTAAAAACTTCTAAACTTATAAAGTTCAAAGATAAACATTTAAATTTCAATTAAATTTAATTTCATATAGGGTTAGGTTTGTATTTTTAATAATCAAATCAAATCTGATTGGGTGGCTTAGGGATTTTATGGTATTAATTTGAAAATTTTGGATTTGAAGAATACTTAACTAGATTATAATCTAATTTTAGTAATTAAGGTTTACAATAACTGAAATTTTAATTCTAAAATTTAATATTATTAATAATCAAACACGATATTGAATTGTAGAATTAAAGATTGCTCTAGTACTATAGAAAATTAGGTTGAGACTTGATATCGTATATAGTAGAATAAAACATGAAATATTTTTGTTTGATTTGTTGAAAACTATGATTATTTTAAATTATATAGTATGATTAATGCATAGATGTAATAGACATAAATGTAAATCATGCCTTATTATGTAGTTTGGTCTTTTTTTCTTGTCATTTCTTTCAAATTGTTTTTAAATTTGGTTTATCATAACCATCATAACTACATATCACCACAAATAAATTGAGAGAACTTTATGAGTAATATAGAAAGGATTAGCAAAAAATTGCTAGCTTCTTTATATCATGAGTCTATTTATAGTAGGTTTGGACCTTTTAGACTTAACCATCATTCGATATAAAGTGTTCCAAAAAGTTTCAGCTAAAGTATAGCTTCAGAGAGATTATCTGTTTTCTCCCTTCTTATTTCCTAACTTCTTCTTCTTAATCCTACTTTTGGTCCTTAAGTCTTTCTTTGGCCCCTCCTTCCCTATTCTTTGTTTATAGCTACCTTACCTTATCCTTTTCATCTTAATTCTTCCTCTCCTTTCCATAACCTTGGTATATTCTTCATTTAGTGCTTTGCTCAGCTACCTAAGGGTGGTTTTAAGATTTTCCTTTCTCTATTACTTAAGTTGTTGCTTATGGTAATTGCTTTTTAAAAACCCCTGTAGAATTTTCTTTTAGACATGTCTACTTAAAATTTAGACATTGGGTAGTGCCCAGCCTTTGAATTCCCACCTTTATCCTCTAAATCATCTAGTAATGCCAATCCCAGTAACTTAGGTAAATTCTCATTTAACCCCTTACCCAAAAAAAAGCTCCTTATAACTCTATTGTTGTGCCAAAAAGTGGAGTAACTTAATTAGGAATAACCATGGAAGGGATAACCAGAAGTTATCTCACTTCCCTGAGCCTTCTTTAACTAATGGAGTAATTTCCTCATCAATCAGTCTTTCGTAGGCTAGAGCAAACATATGGTCCTCATTACTTGTTGGTTTTGTTTTGGACAAAAAAGTTTTCTACCCTCAAACAAACTTTTGGACTATTACAAAATAGAGCAAATCTGGATTAGAAAAAACTCCATTAGCTGAAGATAATTATTTCGTCATTAGATTTTCCAAGGCATTTGATCTCTATAATATCCTAGAGCAAGGCTCCTTATATATTACTAGGAAGTCTCTCTTCTTCTTCAATGAAACCAAGGAATGATTTTAGATAAAGAAAAAAAATCAAAGAAATACATGTTTAGATTAATTTCTATAATTTAACACTTGAATACTAGACGAAGGAAGGATTAAGTTTCATAGTAAGTGCACTTGTAAAGACCTTATGTATGGACTCTTTAAAAGCTACGTTGGAGAACATTAGACATTTGAGAATAACTATTGAAGTTCCTTGGGACTCCAATGTCCTCCATCCTTGATTATTAAGAGGATTACCAAGCAAGATGAATTAACAGACCATGTCATTTAGCTAAGCTACACTTGGAAACCTTCCACATTTAGAGCTTGGAAGCCTACTGGAAGATTGTTTCACAGTAGATCATATGGAGAGTTAACAAGGCTTCAAAATGAAGCTCCTATTATTACAAAAGATAATTTAAAGTTGAAGGAAGTTCCAAAGGAGTCTTCAGATGTAACACCTAAAGCAAGGGATATCTCTATGAGGGATTTAATGCTTCTGATACTAAAAAAAATTCAAAGCAAAGATATAGAGAAGGAAGCAAATAACACTATACACTATGATATCCCTCTACTAAATCCTACTATGCTGAATAGGATAAGGAGAAAGCCCCACTAGTTAAAACCTAACTCTACTGAAACAACTTTAAGATCTAAATCTATATGGGGTAGAAATTCAAGCAGGAAGAAAAAAGGTGAGGGTGCCTCCATCAACCAATCTTCATAAATATACTAATTTAGAATGTAAGCGCAGTAAATAATCCTCTTAAGAAGTAAAGCCTTAAAGACTTCATTCGGAAAAGAAGTTAGTTTTGTTTGCATTAATAGAGACTAAAATAAAAGTTGTTAATTTGAGGGAGGAGCTTGGTTTTTTGGGTAACAAATGGAACTTCTTATTTAATCATTTTCTCTACTATAATAGGAGGCTTGTAGCTAGTTTTAATCCTTCTCTTATTAAGGTAACAAAAGTTTTTAGCTTTACTCAATTAATTCATGAATTATCAAACCACTAGATATCCCTCTACCTTCTTTTTCTCAGTTATATATGTAGCTAACTTAAGTTTTTAAAGAGATTCCCTTTGGAATGACTTAATGAGATCCCAAAAGCTTTTAGGTGGAAATTTCAATTGTATAAGATAAATGAAGTTGAAGGATCATTTGTTTATAGTAATACAAATGGGAATGAACTTTCTTCTATCACATCTTCTCTTGGTGTTGTAGATTTGAGTTTTGTTAGACAACTCTTCACTTAGTCTATTAAGTAGCTTAGAGTAAGCTTCATAAGGAAAAAGCTAGATCAAGTTTTATCCAAAAATTTCTGGTTGGATAAATTTACCACTAACTATGCCTAGTTTAGACCTCCCTTATATTCTACTTACTCCATCATTGAGGTTAATGGTATGAATAGCAATGCATAACTCATATCTATTTTTAGGTATTATAACTTATGTTACAGATAGCTAGGGCTGTGAGAAAAGGGATTAATTATCTTTTTTTTATTGTAAAGCTTATAACTTGATGAGTAAACTTTAAAAAGCAAAATGGAAGCTTAAAAATATAAAAGGATATACTTGTCTTAGCGCAGAAGCATAATTAAAAAAATGCCAAGCTCCAACTCTTGTATTATCAATCTAAACTTTATAAGTCTCCCAATGATATAGACATCAAAATTCTTTTTCTTTTCATTACCCATACCTTAAACCAAAAGCCTGATTATATTGGCTCAATGATGGAGACAAATGCACTAACTTCTTATTTAATGCTTTTTTGGCTTACAGGAACACCAAGAATATTAGTTTACTAAAGGATAATAAGGGAAATTTAATAGGGATAAGGTTGTCATAAAAGAACTAGCTTTCAATTATTATAGAGATTTTTTTGACGTTAAACTATTACTCTTATTTATTTTAGATGAAAGAATGTCTACAATCTGGACTAACAACAAATACTTGCTCATTGCTTATTAGGCTAGTTAGACCTAAAGAAATTAAAAGGATGCTACTTAGCTTTAAGCTAAATAAAGCCTTCGGTCTAGATGGCTTCAACACTTGTTTTTTCCAAAAAAACTTGAAGCATAAAGGAGAGCTAGTCATAGCTTATATGCAAGATTTTTTTTAATAATAAAAAATATTCAAATAGTTGAGTAAAACTTACCTTTGTCTAATCCCCAAGAAAGATAACCCGACTTCCATTCAGGAATTTTAACTTATATCTTATTGTGATTTTGCTTACAAAGTGATTGCAAAAGTTCTAGCTATAAAGCTTAGGAATGTCCTTACACCTATCATAAACAATTGTTAGTTTGCTTTGATTAATGAAAGGAGAATAGGGGATAATTTATCAATGGTTCAGGAGTTATTTAAAGATTATCTACAAATCTTGTCATTCAAAGCTGCTTCATGAAAGTTGATCTATACAAAGCCTTTGATTCCTTAGAATGGGATTTCCTCCTTAATTATCCAAAGCTTTCAATTTTCCAAACTTATTTATCTCTTGGATTAAAGCTTGTATTACTACCATTTTTTTCACCTTGATTAGTAGATAACCTACTCTTATATTAAAAGGGGCTAGAATTATCAGAAAGGGAGATCCATTGTCTCCCTACTACCATTGAAGTCCTTATCAGAATGAGGCATTTCTCCAACTCAAAGTAATTTAGATATCATAATAAATGTAGGGAGATGAATTTGTTTTTCTTGGCTTATATAGATGGTCTCTTATTTTCTTGCAAGAAAAATACCAACCTTTGAAAATTATAATGGAATCAATACTTTGTTTCCAAACAAGTCAGGCACAAGAATTAACTTAGAGAAAAGTAGGTTGAAGCTTTCAGATGGAGTATCTAAAGTTTTCGTGCTCTAACAAATTTCTAGTATGCAGGTACAACAACTAACTTTCACTTACCTTGTCTTTCTTATTTTCCCTAAGAAACCAAGGTTCTCAGATTTGTTGTTAAACATGTACCTCTCTTTTAGTGGTCACATTCAAATAATAGTGAATGTTTTCACAAACATTCACACATACGGGTGATCTCACATGATGTTTCCTAAAAGACTAATTAATAAGTTGGGAAGGCTTATTAAAATATTTGTTTGATTTGGTGATCTTAAAAATGCATTTGAGCTAAACTAAGTTGGAAAAAAGTCTATTCCCCTAAATAGGAAGGAGGATTAAGGATTGTTTCTTAAAAAAAAACAAATGGTCATGGCTAAATGGGTTTGGAGACTTATGAATGAAAAAGAAGCTAGTTGGGTAAGATGGTTTCATGTTCATTACCTATCTAATAGATGTTTCTAGACGTTAAAAGAAAGAAAGGAGCATTCTTGGCTATTTATAGATCCTCATATTAAGATGTACATTGGGAATGGACTAGGTACTTGGCTTTGGTATGACAATTGGAGTCAGATTAGCCCTTTTTATTAAATGCCTGAACTAATTTTTATAAGATATAGGTTCCTTACAACCTCTAAGGTATCTGATATCATAAAAGGTTAATCATAGAGTTGTCCCTAAGGGGGAATGACCTTATTGACAAATAGATTACCTAGCTACTCCCCCAATGTGGAGATATCTAATTATCTTATTTGGCGATTACAAACATCTGGGATTTTTACCAATGCATCTTCCTTAGATAACATCAGAGATCACTATCCTAGGGTGGCCTTGTCTGGTATAACTCTATACTACCTAAGGCATCTACTACATGATGGTTAGCAATTTTGGGTAGACTATAAACTGAAGACAGATACAACTCTAGTTTGAATCTCTGTTATGATTTATTTAATATTAAAACAAAATCAATAGGCCATCTATTTTTAACTGTTCATAAAATAATTTTATTTGGTATAAAATTCATCATAGGATGGAGTGCATCTGTAAGGAATAAGAATGGACTCAAATAGTTTATTAGACTTGAAATTTTTCTAGAAGTTCAAATATTGTTTCCATCCTAATTAAAACAATGTTACCATATTGTATCCATGTAATGTGGAAAGAAAGAACCGTTCCATAAGTAGAAAAATTAGAACTAATAAGAACTTGCTAGCTAATAAGCTCATCTAGTAGTTAGGGAAACTCTTTCGAAAAATTAAAGCCAAGTGAAAATGTCTGATAAAGCAAAAGGAACTAGGATCTAAATTAAGTAGTCTTAAATAAAAAGGAACTACAACTAGAGAAGAGAAATATTCAGATAAGTTCTTCATCACTAATGGGGAGGGGATCATATATAACTGATCAGTGTAATGACAAGTTGAGCTATGATAAAATCATCTAGAACTAATCGTACATACATAGTGAAGACAAGCAAGCAACATTTGAGGTTCCACTTACTCAATAAGGAAGCTTGGTTTTGCTCAATTAAAGATGTGCAAGGCCAAAGATACTGGAGCAATACTAGAGAAGAAGTATACACATGGCAGGGAGATGTGCAATCGAGTAACATTGAGTATAGTTAGATAATCTATGTTGTCTTAGATGTAATTTAATCAAAGGAGTTGATTTGCAGTTTTTGATAATACATCTTTTAAGTTATTTGGACTTAGTATGAATGATATTTTTATATTAAACTTTTATGAGGCACATTTGCTTCCTTTCATCGAAAATACAATTTCATTTAATTTCCAAAAAGATATTAATTCAGTTAAACTTTAATTAGAATTTAATTATTTCAAATTAAATTCCATTTAGACTTGAATAAAATCTAATATCCCATATTGATCCTTACTTATTAAATATCTCTTATTGAATGCTAGGTTTTTTAAACTTTACAATTAAATACAACTTGATTAAATTACATTTCACTCTTATCAATCATTCTTTATATATGACCCTTTAAGTTTCTAAATATGTTGGCAATGAATATAAGTTATAATCCTAAGTTATATTTAGGATTACATAAATTAAACTTCTTTAATTTATCTTTAATCCTTTAATTAAATAATTTAAATCCATAAATCATGATTGATATCTAGTAATGTATTATGAACACCCAAATATTAAGAATATCAAAGATATTTTTACTAAACATTCCATATATAATTTACCTGTGAAATTTAAACTTTTTATCATACAATGTTTCCATTAGACAATGAGCATGAAAATAATATCTACTCTATTCGCTTCTACTCATATTAGTTTTCACTATAAGTAATTGGTTACATTAGCGACATTTAGAAATTATTTTTAAAGTGTCATTCCACCTAGGTTAGGTATTTTCTGAATTAATACTAATATAAAATAATAGAATATTCTCCCTATTCACTTTAGGTCAATGAATCATATATTAATCTCTTAGTTACCTCCTTATAGTTTGTCATATCCACTGACCACTGATTAAGCTACCATCGACAATAATATGACATAACTAACATCAAGATATAATAATCTCTCTATAAGACAATGAGAATTTCATAAATATACAAGTAATTTTTTAAATAAAATTCTCATATAGGGCTAGTTCAATGAACTTATTCTCTAGTAAATATCAACATATTTATTAAGTATCTCTATATTTTAGTTTATACTTCTTTATAAAGAAAAAATATAACATGTGCTAGTCTTTTTATACTTTATTAATTTTTAATCTCTATAGAACATTAAATAGTTACAATTTAGGAATATGGATTTTCAATTCTAAAGTACCCAATCTTTTATATATTTTTTCAATCCAGTGCTTAAGCTTTTAAAATTTTCAATTAAGTGACCAACCGTTTAGAAGCTTAATAGTTCAGTTCAAAATATTTGTTCCTTTAGTGATTTGCTGATTTGACTGACAAAATCTTTGTAGTTCATGACACATAGATGTCTACTTAGAAAATTGGTGTCTATAGTTAGACTGGAGTAAAGAGAATCTTTTTCAGGTGAAAACTTACATATTATAAAAAATAAATAATTTTTTGGTCAAATTAGTAAATTACTAACAGAACTAATGCTTTGACCTGAATTGTAAAAGTTTTAAAAGATTAGTCACTCAATTAAAAAAGTAATTTACTAATTTATATGGTACATCTAAAATAACAAGAAGATTGAAATAAAGAACTACAATGATCATATAATTTTTATCTTTTGAAACAGTCCCGTCAATACGATGACTTCTAACAAATATGCAATATTGCCGTCTTATGATGGATTAGGTTTAAAAAATGTGTGCTAAACTACTACAATAGAATAATTAAGGAGCGCCAAGACTAAAAGAGATACTACATACATGTGAGTTTAATTAAACATCTTAGTTGTCATCTTCAACTTCCACAGTGGGTGATGCATAATATTTTCTCAATTAATAGAAAGAAAGTACAATAGGCGTACAACGAGTTGGTTGACATATGTATATAGGCTTTTCAGGACTGACCCGAACTTAGCGTGTTAAATTAGTTTAGACATAATTGCAATCTGCATGTAGGTATAAGGAAGCCCAAATCTAGAGCCATTATAAAGAAATCATTGTCATGTCGCCCAAATCTATACGGATAATAAGGAAATCATTGTCATGTCTATGTCACGACGAGATGTCGAAAGGGACCACCGCTTTAGACACTTGTCACATTGCAGGCAACGTGTAACATCTAGAATTTCTCCACTGTTTATTATACCCATAACCCAAGACTTGGGAGGTAATGCCAACGTTCTAGCAAAAGGCATTTAGTTAATAGTTAACCAGAAAAATATAGTTTTTTCTTATTGAATTAAAAATCAATAATTTATTTATTTAAACCTTAGAAGTTATGGACAAAAGTTTGCAATCATCCTATGCCTGCCACGCGTCTTATATAATTAGAGACATATATCTTTTATGATTGTTTCGTATTTTATGTTAAATTTTAAAGAACCTTAAACGCGCGTGGGTTTCCCCGAAAGGTTAGTAAATAGTAATAAAGAAGGTAAAGCAAATGAATAGGCTTAAGTTTGTATTTAGTGAATATATTTTTGTTTGCGTGTTTTGGGTAGCAGAAAGAAAAGTAAGAAGTTGGAATCGTTACGAAAAGACATCAGAAGCCAAAGAAGACTCCTAAAATCCCATTCTAAACACCTACACGCAAGGCTTCTTGGTTTCTATGCTTCAAAACTCACTTCTGCGCGCCTTCAGTATGTTTAGTCATTTTCTTGTCAATATAGTTTTGTCTCTGTTTTCTGGCTTTTGCATGTTAGTTTTTTCTCCCAATTTTCTACTCCATTCTGCAATTTCTAGTCCTTGTGTGATGAGTTGTATTTCCTATGATATCGAAAGAAAAGAAACCGACGACATGCATTTCTAGTTTCTTTGGGATGTAATGAGGTGCTCTGTGTTTGTATGGTATCTGATGTTTTCTATCAGTTTGATTGTTCTTTTACGAATATGTTGACATTTCACTGGTGATTGCTATGTGTTTGTATAGTATCTGATGTTTTCTATCAGTTTGATTGTTATTTTACGAATATGTTGACATTTCACTGGTTTCCTTTGCTTGTTAAATGAAATGTTAGCCTTCGAATCTCGTAGTTTATGCTTGATTTTCTTTTTCCCCACGTTTGGTAGACTAGACTTAAGTTTGATGCGTGAATAATACGTTTCGTGTTTGTTTGTCATTTGTTTACAAGATTTACACTAATTCCATTGATTCTAATTGACGTGATTATATTCAATATGATTTTTCCTTTGAATGCACTGTTGGGGCTATTTTATAAACTTTGGATGTGGAAACAATGATCAGGGATGATACTTAATATTGAAAAGTCAGTGGGACTTTGTTGACTGCTCTTCCTATGGGTCAAGACGTTCGATACTGGTGCAAAGGGGAAACCTGGAGATTGCTATGGATTACTGGAGTGATGTTTGCTGCAATTGTGGCATTCCAGCATTTTGAACTTCCATATGAGAGCATTTTTTCTTCTACTTATAGAATTGGATTAGCAAGGAATAGTAGCTCGATAATAGATGATGTGTCTTCAAAGCCGCAGGCCAGTAACATGACTCAGCTAAATGGGTTGAACTCCAGTGGTCCTAATGGTACTCATGAGACAGTTGACAATTTTAGAGAGGAGAAAGATGCAGATGGAAACAATGACCATCTATCAGAAGGCATTGTAGAGAAGAACGAGTCTTCTGCATCAAAAAACCATGATAAGGAGCCTTCAAATGATCTATCGACAGATTTAAGCATTGATAAAGCCCTGAATGTTACCAACATTTCAGCTGATATGCCTTTACCCAAACAGGTTGAAAAGAGCTCTCCTCATGTAAATATCACGACCACATCACAAAATATAAGAGCCCCAGACGTCAGCGCTTTGACCACTGAACCAGCATTACCATCAATGAATTCATCACAAACTGAAACATTTGCAAGTAATACGGTCCCGCCTCCTATTGCATTTGTTGATCCCAATGCATCAGCCATCCAGAAAGATGTTGGCAAGTCGTCATATGATGGAAAATCAGGGGAAAAGCAAGATAATCTTACCGATTCTGAAATCACTGTTGTAGAGGTGAAGAAAATGCCTGAGATGCCCAATTCGTCAGTAATTTCAGTTTCTGAAATGAACAAATTGTTACTCCAGAGTTGGTCTTCTCCTTATTTGGTGGTATGTTGTGCAACTTTCTGCACTGGAGCATGTCAAGATTATCGTCTCATATGGCAATTGCATAAAAATGATATCTTCATGTTCTAATTTGGTTGCAGAGACCACATTGGTCATTAGTAGTTGACCAAGAATTACTGCATGCAAAATCACAGATAGAAAGTGCTTCTATGTCGGAAGACAATCCGACACTTTATGCTCCTCTTTATAGAAATGTCTCTATGTTCAAAAGGTAAGTTGCTATATTGTTAAATATTACATGGAGGCAATCAATCCTTTTACCAGTAAAAGTTTTTGGTATTGTTCAAGTGAAAGCATTCAGTAAACAAGAGTAAAAGACAGCTCTCGTTCCTCTATTTTACAGGAGCTATGAATTAATGGAAAAGATGCTCAAGGTTTATATTTATCGGGAAGGAGAAAGGCCAATATTGCATCAACCAGTGCTTCAGGGTATATATTCTTCCGAGGGATGGTTTATGAAACTATTGGAAGCTAGCAGAAAATTCGTTACGAAGGACTCAAGTAGAGCTCATTTGTTTTATTTGCCCTTTAGTTCGAGAAACTTGGAAGAAAAGTTGTATGTTCAAAATTCACACAGTCATGCTAACCTCATACAGTATCTCAAAAACTATTTGGACATGATTTCTGCAAAATATCCTTTCTGGAATAGGACAGAAGGAGCAGATCATTTTCTTGTTGCTTGCCACGACTGGGTATGATTCACATGCTTTACTAGATTTGTTATTTTTTAATCCACTTGGCACTCTGCATCTACATACATTTACAGAGTTTCATTTTTAGTTCTCAAAAACTCATTTTGTCCTCTGATGTCAATTTACACCGTTAAGTCCCACCTTTTGCTTGTCGGTTCTGATGTTCAAAATTATGAAATGGTCTGCTTTCCCATCTGTGTTCTATTTTTTATGAAATAACTGGTTCCTTTTTTCTCTTGTATTTATACTGTTATAAGTCCAATTCATTAGGTTGCATGTCTAATAAGTTTGTGGCTCTCCTTATTACATTAACCTGATGTCTTAGAAACATCGACTTTCTCAGGCTCCTTCTGAGACAAAAAGGTACATGAGAAATTGCATAAGAGCCCTCTGCAATGCTGATGTTAAGGAAGGTTTTGTTTTTGGCAAAGATGTGTCCCTGCCTGAGACATTTGTACGCTCACCACAGAAGCCTCTACGAGATCTTGGAGGCAAACCTGCTTCCCAAAGGTCAATCCTGGCCTTTTTTGCTGGTCAAATGCATGGCTATGTACGGCCAATCCTTTTGCAGCTCTGGGAAAATAAAGATCCTGACATGAAAATATTTGGTAAGATGCCAAAGTCCAAGGGCAATAGGAACTACATACAACATATGAAGAGCAGCAAGTACTGTATTTGTGCAAAAGGTTACGAAGTTAATAGTCCACGAGTAGTTGAGTCGATTTTCTATGAGTGTGTTCCAGTGATAATATCAGATAACTTTGTGCCTCCATTTTTGGAGGTTTTGAACTGGGAATCATTCGCGGTTTTCATCCCAGAGAAGGATATTCCAAATCTGAAGACGATACTACTTTCGATTCCAGAAAAGAGGTATCTGCGGATGCAAATGAGGGTCAGGAAGGTGCAGCAACATTTTCTTTGGCATTCTAGGCCTCAGAAGTATGATCTTTTCCATATGATACTTCACTCCGTGTGGTATAATAGAGTTTTCCAAACTTCACCAACATAAGTGATCGAAAGTTGCGGAGTGAAAGCTGGTACCTTAGGTTGGTGAGATAGAGGAATTAGACAAAATTACATTTGTATTTTAATTGCCTTAATCTGTACATCGATTTTGAGAAAAATAAAATGCCTAAACCTGATGAGGTTCTCATCATTTTCAATGGCCATTACCGAAGGTACTGCACTAAAAGAACAAGCAATTCTCTTCATCTGTCGTATTCTGCTCCTGAATTGGCACAAAACCATTAATTTCTGTTCTACCTTCAAAGTTACTTTGCTGGACCAATGTCACAGCGGACTCAATGTTAAAAAGTTAAAAACTAAAATTTCTTTGGGCCTTTAGGGTTTACCTTCGCTCTTTTGTTTTTTTTTTCAAATTTATTAAAAAATATATTGATTGGGCTTTCGGTTTTTTATTTTTTATTTTTCGGTTCTTCCATTCTTATAAGAAACCATAAATTTGGTTTTTATTTTCTATTTTTATAGCCTTATTCACCATTAATTAAAAATATATTATTTAAATATTTCATATTAATTGCTATGATAATTATGACTAATATAATTTAATTATTCAATTCATTTTAATGTTATAATTATTTTCAAATTTCAAATATATTTTATAAAATAACTTTTAAATATTAATTATTTAATTCTAAATAATAACATTAGTTTTACTAATTAAATTATCTATTAACAAATAAATATTAATCTACAAAATGAAAATTTTCTTTATTTAATTACTATTGTAATAAAATGTAATATTTATTAATAGATATTATATGAGATTAAATATTTATTTCTAATTTTATTTAACTTTTAATTATTGATAATTACTAAATAATATTTTTATTTAAAAATAAAATCAAAAAAGGAAAAACATGGACTAGCAAGATTTTATATGACGTTTGTGAAAGACTTTAGTTCTATTGCAATACCTTTAAATAATCATGTTAAAAAGAATGTTGTGTTTATGTTGAATGATGTGTTTTAAAAAAGCTTTTAATACTTTAAAAGAAACTTGCTTAATGCACCATTTTTGTGTTTGTCTAATTTTGACAAAGCTCTTGAGGTTAGATGTGATGTATATAGAATTAGTGTGGGGGCTCTTTTGATGCAAGATTCTAAATCAATTGCTTACTTTAGTGAAAAAATTAATAACATAGTAATAAACTATTCTACTTATGACAAAGAGTTGTACATGTTATTAAGAAATCTATAAAATGCAACACTATTTATAGTTGAAGGAATTCATAATCCATTATGATCACAAGGGCCTAAATATTTTTAAAATCCCAAGGTAAGCTTAATAAGAGACGTTCCAAATGATTAGAGTTTACTTAGACGTTTCCTTACATGATTAAGTAGAAGAATGGAAAGGAAAATGTTGTAGCTAATGCATTATCTCGAATATATGCATTGCTTACTACATTGAAAATTGAATTACTTAGATTTAAGCTTATTAAAGATACGTATATTAATGATGATGATTTTGGCTAAGTGTTAGATGTGTGTTCTAAGTGTGCATATGGTGAGCATTATAAACATTATGTTTTTTTGTTTAAGAAATTGTGTATACTTATATGTTCTTTGTGTGAATTGCTTGTTTAAGAGACTTATAGAGGTGGCTTAATAACATTTTCATTGGCTTAAAATGAAATATGATATGCATTATATTTTTTATAAGTATATAACATGTAAGAAAGCAAAATCTAAAGTAATGTTGTACATATAGTATACACCTTTACCCATACCAACTAGGCTTTAGATTGAAATATTTACGGATTTTGTATTATGTTTGCTTGGGCCTTAAAGTGGTAAGGATACCATGTTTACTATTAGCCTAGGAATTAAAGTGGCAAGGATACCATGTTTACTATTGTTGATAGGTTTAGTAAGATAAAACATTTTATTGCACGTTTGAAAACTAATGATGCAACACATATTGCTTATTTGTTCTTTAAGGAAATAATAACTTTGCATAGATTTCCTAGAACAATAGTAAGTGACAGAGATGTTAAGTTTTTAAGTCATTTTTGCATACTTTATGGAAAGTTAGAAGCTAACATTTGTTTTCTACTGTTGCATATCCTCTATTGGATGGACAAACTAAAGTAGTTAATAGAATACTTACTACTTTATATGTTATCATAAAAAAATAAAATAATGGAAAAAAGGTATTTTTTACATGGTGAGTTTGCATACAATAGGTTAGTTCATTATAATATTTCTTATTCTCCTTTTGAAATTATTTATGAATTTAATCCTTTTAACTCTCTGAATATCTTACCTTTGTCTTCTAATAAATATGTTAATTTCCATGGTAAGCATATGGTAGATTTTATTAGATATTTGTATGCTAAAGTTTATGATAAAATAGAGAAAAGAATGAATGATATGCAAGGTAAGCCACTAAGGAGCATATAAAGGTTATTCTTGAACCTACAGATTGGGTTTGGATTCATATGCATAAGGAGAGGTTTCCAGCTCAAAGGAAGTCTAAGTTGCAGCATAAGGGAGATGGACCTTTTCAAGGGTTGGGAAGAATCAATAACAGTGCCTATAAACTGAGTCTCCCAAGCACTATGGTAATATGGGTTCTAGTTTTATTGTTGCTTATTTATCTTTATATGATGTAGGTGATTTGACAATGAATCCTTTTAAGGAGGCAGGGAATGATGGATATTAGCTTGCACCAAAACTTATTTTCAACCATTTTTATAATCCTTTACAGAGAATTAGAGGTTCAATGACTAGGGTAAGGACGAAACACTTGAAGATAACTTTGCAAGGATTGATCATGGAGAAAAGGAAGCCATTCAAGATGAATAACATGTATTGCTAAGATTAACTGCTTTCTACTTGTTATTAAGATGGAATATGCTTAATATATGAAGAACAAGACTTAAATAATGTCTAACAACTTGGTTCACTTGTTTTGAGTCAAATAGAGCCTAGCTCGCAGAATTAAGATATATTTAAATATATTTAAAAGGTATTATGTTTTGTGTTTGTTTTCGACTTTCCTATTTGGATTAGGACTTACTATGGGGTCAATTTCTAATCTAGTTAGGATTCCTTAAATTTTTAATCTGAATAGGATTACTTATGACACTAAAGATATAAATTGAAATAGGATTCCTAAAGTCATAGTTAAAATAGTATTAGTAGTTAGTATTTTAAGCCTTGTTACTCTTAATAAGGATTGTTCCTTTAAGACTTGAATTTTCTTTTCCTTTTAAGATTCTAGCCCTTAGGGATTTTTATGCCTATAAAAGGCTATCTTATTAACTATCTTATTAATGTAATTCGTGGAACAACAACATAAAAATCATTCACTTTTTTTGAGAATTTCCTCTTGGTTCTTTAACAAGAACTTAAATATGATCTTAGAAAGCTAGCTTGTGGCAACTAAAATCCTCATTATTTTGGTTCTTGTCGATGGGTTTAGCTAGGGTCAAGTTTCCTTGCTTGATGTGAGATTATACTAGGGTTCTAATTCCTTGTGATTAAGGTTTTAGGTGGTTTTTTAACCTCGCATTAAAAACATAATAAATTTGATCTCTATTTTTATTTCTTTGCATATATACTCTTTAAGAGAGAAATTACATGTGATATAAGTAAGAATCTCCTGTAGGAGTTCATCATGTTAAACCCCATTCAAATTGCAAGATAATTAGGGGTTGTGATGCCACCTCCACTGAATAGGACCACTATATTGTCACCAACTCCTCATTAGCCAAATGCTCCAGCTACTGTAGAGGGACTACCTAATGACAATCGAGAGATGGACACTCCTTTCACCAAGAAAGATCCTCAGATAGAGATAGTGTAGGAGCAGATGGATGACCATATATTAGGCTCTTAGTCTAATATGGCCACTTAGATTGTTCGGGAGTCTCAAGAAGTTTGATAGGGCACTTTTTATTTTTTATCTTATGCCTTTATTTTTCTATGTTATTTGCCCTTGATAGTTAGCAATGGATTAGCCTCATTTAACTTATATTATTTTGTTATTCCTTGCCTTTTTATTGTTCATTGTTAATATATTAAACCACATATTTTTCATATACATAATTAGCTTGTGATTCTTTTATTTTCTTCCTATTTTTTATCCTTTATGATGTTTTATTTAATGTTTAAAAGGATGATAATGGATGGACTTTATGATGCGAATGCAAATTCTAGATTATAAACTAGGGAAGTATCAGTTTCCTTAACTTTTCTATGTTGATTATTTTTCTATTTTTAGGCTTTATTATATATGTTGGGGATAATGTACATCTTTAAGTATGGGGAAAGGGTATTCTAATTTTGATACAGTAAATGGGATCAAAGCATATTTTAATTTTTATTTATTGGTTCTTCTTTATAAAGATCTCTGATTTTTGGATTCTTATCTAGAAGCAGTTTCAAATTGTTTTTAATCATTGAAATAAATTAGATTATAGAAGGATGAAAGCATAATTAGATGGATTTTTACTGGAACATTATGAATAAATGTTTTACTTGTTGATTTCAATGAAAGTGCTCAGAAATTTTCTCAAATGAGCCTAAATTATAAGATTTTGAGCCTATGAGCATTTATTATCATTATATTATGGTCAATTTTTCTTTGTAGTGTGAATATCATCATATTGACTCTAGAACTTGCTTTTATTTTGCATTTTATGACCACATCTTCATATTAGAGGCATTGAGATGAAAAAGGAACTTAGATTACACTTTTGATGAGTTATTTCCTTTTATTTTACCTTACCTTATATTTATAGCTTAGGTTTAAATAATTTTGAGCCTTAGCCTTTTCCCGATAACCATTTTATTGTTAGTTGAATATTTATTTTTTGCAACATGAAGGATTGTGTTTAGTTGATTGTATTAGAATTTGATTAGATTAAGAAATATCAAGTATGAGGAAAGATGTTAGCCTATGTATTTAAGGTTATATCTTCTCTTTTGTTAGTCATCAATGTTTCATATATTCTCCTTGTAAGCTCGTAAGAAAAAAAATTAGAAATATCTTGAAACGAGCTTGGTCAAAAAAGAGAAAAATGAAAAATTATTTTTAATTAGTTGTAGTTATAAGAAGGAGAAAGAGAAGATACTTGTGTTATTCAAGATTTTCTTTGCACCTTACTCACATTCTAATAAGTGACATAGGCCACATAAATTCAAATTTTCTATAATATTGCTTATGCAATTGCCTTTATATTGATTAGCCCAATCTATCCTTGGAAATACCTTATCTAAACCTCATTATACCTTCACGTAAAGAACTTTGTTTTTTTGCATCTAATTTATTTTATGGTGTTAGAGATGTAATATACTAGCAAGCTTATAGTTAGGACTCTTTTTATGTATAATTTAAAAGTTTCAATAATATGCACCCTTTACAATTTAAGTAAATTAAGTGAATCTTTTATGTGAGGATATTAAATCCTATGCACTTGATTTTATAAAGATTATCAAAATTTTCATTTATGGTGTTTGCTTATGAAATTATATTCTATTATTGTTTGATTCTCATGTAGTTTGGCTTGATTCTTAAGGCATGAGATTTGAAGTGTGAATTCATAAGTTGAAATAGAGAAGAGTCGATAAATTTAAATTATTATTTGCTTTTGGACAACCAAAAATCTAAGTGTGGGGAAGTTGGTAACTGTTGATTTAGCCATATGTTTAGGATCATGCCTAGTGCATTTTGTTTTTTTATTTGAGTTATTTTATTATTTTTTCTACATAAGCTATTCACGTTTCATTTTTAGGGTCTAATTCACTCATTTTCAATTAAAGGAACAAATTTAGACAAGATTGGAGCAATTTACAATTGGTCTTGACAAAGTTATTGAGTTTATGACAAGTGCATGGCTATGCTAGAAGAGTTTGGAGGTGTGTGAATGATTTATGCAGAACATGCCCATCTTAATGAGAAACATGCCTGTGATGAGTTATGACTAGGTCATATTGACATTGCACAATCATGTCCATGTATATTTTTAGCTTAAAAAAAGTATCGTGTATCTGTTTGGAGTACATGACCATCAACACGCCTATGATGCCCATATATCTCTTAGAATCTGAATTCAAAATTTAAAAGCTAAGATTGAGTGGTAGAAAGGAGAAAGAGGCTTGTCCCATATAGAGTAGATTTTCATCAATCCACAGTGAAGATTATTAAAGATTATATAGATTTCATCATATTATCCTTGATTTTAGTTTTCTCTTTAATTTTGGTGTTTTGATTTGATGAACCTCATGATGGATATTGTAGTGTTTTTATTTTAATTTAATTAATTTTTAGTTTTATTGAGATTTAATTAAGTATTCTTAATTATCTTTGAACTAGTACTTTCGATATGTTGATTCCCTTGTGATTTAATGCGTTGGAGATTAAGAAACTCTTATATGAATTAATCTACCATAATTGAAAGGAGTTACTTGCAAACTTAAAGATAGGTGGACATAAATTTCTAGATTATTGTCAAACCTAATAACGAAATTCATAAATCAATCAATGTGATTCTAAGAGTTTTAATTAGCAATAGATTTTAATTAATCAACCTAGAATTAGGTATTAATATCTTGAGAAAGATATTAGCATAATTGAGGAATTTTCATGGTCCAATAAACTTTAGATTAAATTAATTAGCGAAATCATAATTGTATGAAAAATCCTAGGAAGAATTTGAATTCAAAGTTTCCTTGCTTTATTAATTAATTTTTTACCCATTTCCATTCTAGTTTATTAATTGTGTTGTCATGTTTTTAGTTTACTTTTCTTTTATTTTAAACACTTTAATTGTCATTTACGTAACATGAAAAGAGTTAATAACAATAATCATAATCTTTATGAGATTGCTCATATTTGTCAATGCTAGTTATAGTTATATCATGCACATGCAGTTGAAATAAAATCATCAATGATACTTTAAAATTTTTCTTGATTCTGATTATTGATTTGAAAAATAATTTGGTTTTATTATTTAAATCTTAAAAATTAAATTAAAATCCATAAATATTTTAAACAAAAATTAATGTTTTTTAAAAATCAAGAATAAATTTTCTAAATTTATTAGGAATTTAAACTGATTTAATATTAATCTAATTAAAAACTAATTTAATAAAAATTAAAGAATCAAAAGCACTAAGAAATAAGGAGAGGAATGTCTGACGCATGCGTTAGTCAATTTTATGAGGCATGTATACTGTATGCATCTTAGTCCATTTGGTAGGTGTTAATTATTATGTGTTGTGCACTTGTTAAATGCATCTTCTTCCCTATATTCCAGAACATTTTTCAAATCTAGGGTTCTCGCATCTATCGTCTATTTTTATCACCAGCATGGATCTGGTCATATCTCAGGCTTCTTCTCTAATGCCTCATTGTCCCAAAATATCAAATATAGGCATCTTCTGGCCTTTGCCAGTGGAGACAGGATCTTCTGTCCAATTTTACAGTATCTTATTCTGTCCCATAAATCTCAGCCATTCATTTATGTAGGTTCCACATTCATTTATGCGGGACCCACGTGAGACCCGTATAAATGAATGAATGAGATTTATAGGACAGAATAAGATACCATAAAATTGGACAGAGGATCCTAACTCTTGCCAGTGGTGGATATCGCTACTGGCATGTAGCCTCATAAGTAGCTATTATTACCGCTAGTGGGAGGACCACTGCTAGTTTTGGTTACTAGCATTACAAATGGTGGTATTGAGATGAAGCTTCTTAGCCTCTCTTAACAACTAAAAAATAAATAATTAAAAATGTTATTCTTCTTTTTTCCAATATCCAGAAATAATAGCTATAGGCCATGCATTAACTAATTTTATTACGGAGAACATAGGTATAAATTTTAACAAAAACAATCAACACTGATAACATGCAAATTTCCAAGTTTCCATAAACTATGAAGCTATATAAGTATGAATTTTCATTTTAGCATTTACAAATTTATCAAATCAATAATAATCGAGCAACTAATTTGGAAGCTCTGATACCACTGTTAAAAAATCAAAAGGGATCAGATCACAAATGTAACAGAACGATTTTCTATAATCTTATATTAGATCTGTTTGATGGATTAACTTGAAACGTTAATCAAAGAATTAAAGAATTAAAGACAAACCTAATTCAATATCGTTCAAATCTTATTCCTTTCTAATGATGTTGTCAACCACAAGTTGTTTAAATGCCTATCTTCTAATATTATCCAAAAAAGTAGAAAAAAAGTTAAATTTCGCTACAAGCTCCTTTAAGTTTTCTTTCTTTTATAGAGAAAGACTAGCATTTCTTTTAAGCTTAACTTGAATTTTACTCTTAATTATAATTAAAATTTAACTCCAATCATAATTATAATTTACTATTAATAAAATCAAATATCTCATATTTGATCCTTAAAGTTATTTAAACTTTATAATTAAGTCCAATATAATTTAAATTAAATTTTCTGTCTTTAATTGTTCTTTATGTTTGACCCAGTGGGATCTTAATATGTTTGAAATGATTATAATTATAGTTATAATTCATAATTAGAATTAAATAAATTAAAATTTCTTTTAATTTATCTATAATTTTTCAATTAAATAATTTATAATCATATATCAAGATTATTATCTAATAACATGTCATGACCACCAAAATATTATGGATGTTAAAGTAGTATGACTTAACTTGTCCTTCCATAGTTATAAAATATAATCCTTGCATCTAACAACACCTTCATAAGCTCTCTATCTCCACTTATTACTAAAGTAACAAGTCTTCCTCTATTCATCAATTTTATATTAATGGACCTTTAACTTCTATCTTTAAGCTTATTAGGAGTTTTACATGGGTTTTGTTAATAGGGAATAGGCTCATTTATTAGATTCATAAAGCTATTCAAATGTCTCTTAATCCTTCTCATCATTGCTCACTTTATGTTTCACTTTCTTCCATTTGCACTTGACTATGTCCCTTATTCATAGTAGGTTAACTTCAATTTTCACTATTGTTTATGCTTTTATAGGTTAACTTGTTTCTTTCTTAGAGTCTTTGCTATTGGGGTTTTCTAGTGATGGTAATGTTAAAATGTATCTTTTTCATAATTATTATAGAGCTCAAATCCTTACAGATTCATGAATTTTAATCGATTGGGCATTTTAGAATTATAAAAGTTAGCCATTAATTTCTAAAGTGTTTTTCAAATTTTTTATCTACATCATGGTCTTTTATTTTATAGGACAATTTCTTTTTTGTATAGCCTTTTAAAAATTAGTTACATTAATAGAAAATATATAGGGTGCTTAATTTTCACAACTGTACTTTAAGTTATTGTCTGAGAGTGTCCATATGTTTTATGGAGTTATTGGTGATAATTGTGAGGAGAGGTATTAGTAAAGAGATGCAATGGTAGATGAAGAATCATCGACTTTAAAGAGATGACTGTGATATTGTTAAGTTAGGAGGACTTTACGATAATTAGTTTTGATGACAATCAAATAATAATAATGTTAATAAATGAACTAGTTTGATGAGTGTGTTAAGTATGCAGAAGAAGTAAAAGACAGAAGAAACAAAAGACAGAAGAAGTCGAAACACAAAAGAAACGAAACACAGAAGAAGTAGAAGGCAGAAGAAGTCAAAACATAGAAGAAACAAAACATAGAAGAAGTAGAAGATAGAAGAAGTCAAAACAAAGAAGAAACGAAACACAGAAGAAGTAGAAGACAGAAGAAGTCGAAACATAGAAGAAGTAGAAGACAGAAGAAGTCGAAACACAGAAGAAACAAAACGCAGAAGAAGTGGAAGACAGAAGAAGTCAAAACACAGAGGAAACAAAAAACAGAAGAAGTAAAAGAAAGAAGTCCAACCACAGAAGAAACAAAACACAGAAGAAGTAGAATACAGAAGAAGTAGAGACACAGAAGAAAATACAGACAATACAAAGTAGAAAATACATGAGTACTTCGAGCAGATAGTTTGTTGGAGTTAGTTACAGAACTCAACTAAATAGCGGTTTTCAAGAATCAAGAAGCGGTTATCAAAAATCAAGAAGCGGTTATCAAGATTCAAAGAAGCGGTTGAAGACTTAGACTATAAATATTGGTCGTAGTCGAAGACTAAATAACTTTTCGAGAGATCCTTCATTCTAAAAATTTTGAGCGTTCAAGTGTTTACTTAAAAATTCTGTAGTGCGATACTGGAAGAGCTAAACTACTATAATAAAAGCTCACAATATCTTTCTAGTGAGAGAAAGAAAAGGTTAAGAGCCTGGAGAGGCTAAGATAGCCAAAAAAAAAGAATACTTGGTGTACGAGACCTGAAGAGACTCGAGAAGAAAGAAAGAATGCTTGTAATTTGTTGAAGTATAGTGAATACTCAGATGAATTCTGAGGATTGGATTAGCCCACGGTTTGGGTGAACTAGTATAAAATCACAGTGTCTATCTTCTATCTCAACTTATTATGTTTTGTTCTTAAACAAGTACATAAAAGTTATTTGCGATTTATCTCATAACTATTTTTGTGATAGTCTTTTAACAAGTCAGAGAAGTTCTTATAAAAAAAATTAAAGAATTTGTATTCGCGAAAAGGATACACAATTCAACCCCCTTCTTTTGTATATCATATATTATACATATTTTCTATACTGTAGTGTGATTTACTTCAATTGGTTTCAGATCTCGGTTTCCAAGAACCACCTTTACAAAGCGAGGACAAAGATTCATTGTTAAATCACATGTTTTTATAGCTGAAGGTGCCTCCGTCACAAGACCTCCTGCGTTCAATAGTGAAGATTATCATTATTGGAAGGATAGGATGCGGCTCTTCATAGAATCCACACATATTGATCTTTGGGATATGATCGAGAATGGACCGTATGTACCAGTAGATGATGAAGGAAATACCATTCCTTGTAACAGATGGTCAGCCGATCACAAAGTCAGATTTCAACTAAATTCAAAGGCCAAGTTCTTCTTAAGTTGTGCTTTAAGCAGAAGTGAGTACGATAAAGTTCATGGACGTGAAACTACGAAAGAGATGTAGGAAGCTCTATCCATCGCACATGAAGGAACAAACTAGGTGAAAGAGTCCAAGATCAGTATTCTTGTAAATCAGTATGAGCTGTTTAAAATGAAAGAAGATGAGTCTATTGATCAAATATTTGGACGATTTCAAACTATTGTTAATGGACTTAAAGCTCTTGGGAGAATCTACGATAATCAAGACCATGTGAGGAAGATTCTCAGAAGTCTGCCGAAAAGATGGAGACCTAAAGTCACTGTAATATAAGGAGCCAAGGACTTGAGCAAACTAAAGCTAGATGAATTGCTTAGTTCTTTGAAGATACATGAAGTAGAGTTTGATGATGAGGAAAAACCTAAAAGAGATAAATCTATAGCATTAAAGGCTGGTCAGAAAAATCACAAGACCCAGAGAATTAAAAGCTCTTCTTCAAAAGCATTAAAGATAGGAGAAGTCTAGAATGATAATACCAGCGAATCTGATCAAGAATCAAGTGAAGATGATGATGAATTATCTTTCATTTCAAGAAAGATCAAAAGGATGTGGAAAAAGAAAGCAAAAAGGAATAAGAACTTTTCTTTTAAGAAAAATAGCAAAGAAGAAGTCAAGAACGACAAGACCTCTATCATTTGCTACGAGTGTAAAAAACTAGGACACTACAAGTCTGAATATCCGTCGCTTAGAAAAGAATCGAAGAAGAATAAAGGAAACAAAAAGAGTATGATGGCAACTTGGGAAGATTTGGATTCATCTGAATCTAATTCTAACTCAGAAGCATCAGAACAAGCAAATATATGCTTGGTAGCTGAAAAAGAAGGTGACAAGGAGGTAACTTCTAACTTTAATGAACTTCAAGATACATATTTATAATTGTTAGAAGATTCACATACTATATTAAAGCAGTATAGATCCCTAAAAAGGAAGTTTGTCGAAAACTTGAGGAACATGGAAGTATTAGAAAAGGAAAATGTCTGTCTTAAGAAACAGGTAGACGATATGAAGAAAAAAGTTTCTATTGATAGATCAGAGAAAATTAGTCAGTTGAAACAGTGGATTAATTATCTTTTAACAGATTTGTCAAAATTTATTAAAAGTACGAAGAAAATGAATGTCATGCTTAGAAATTATCGACACCCTAATGATAAGAGTGGTCTAGGGTTTACGAAAAGCAATATTCATTACAAAAAGAAGTTTGTTCCTTATAGAAAGAAATTTTAGTCTTCTTCTTATTCTATGAATATTTTTAAGACTAACCTTAAACGACCCAAGAAAATCTGGGTACCTAAAAAGGATATAATATCTACTGTAGATCTCCTTCCTTGGAAGAAGTAACCAGCACCAATGGTATTTGGACAATGGATGCTCGTGGCACATGACGGGAAGAAGGTCTATGTTCCTAGATCTTCAGGATAAGAAGGGAGGATCAGTAACTTTTGGAGATAACCAGCAGGACGAAATAGTCAGAATCGAAAAAATCGATAAAGATTCCTTTACATGTATTGATAATATTCTGCTAGTTAAAGGTTTAAAACATAATTTGATTAGTGTCAGTCAATTATGTGATTCTGGTTTTGAAGTATCCTTTAATCAAAACTCTTGTGTAGTCAAAAACAAGGACGGTTCCATATTCTTCTCTTCCAAAAGACGAAACAATCTTTATAAGATCAATTTAGAAGATTTACAAAGTCAAAATATTTCTTGTTTTATATCAACAGATGAAAAAAACTGATTTGGCATAAGAAGCTAGGTCATGTAAGTTTTAAACATATTTTCAAGTTGATTAAACATGATTTAGTAAGAGGTTTATCAAAAATAATTTTTAACAAGGATTTCTTTTGTAAAAGTTGTCATAAAGGAAAATAGGTTAAAACGTCTTTTTTTCTAAAAATGTTGTAACTTCTTCTAGACCTCTAGAGTTGTTATTGTTGGATCCCGATTTTTTCCTAGGATTTATTTTAGTAAATTATCAAGCATGAAAATAACTTAGAATTTATGAATTAGAAATTTTTGGAGTTTAATATGGTATATTATGAATTTTGTAAGGTGGTATAAATTAAAAGAAGGAGTTAGTAGGAATTTCATGAATAAGGAAGGGAAAAAATTGGAAACTCAAAAAGTTGTCTTAAGATAATAAGACAAAAGAAGAGAGGAGTCGTGAGTGTTAAGGAAGAAAAGAAGGAGAAAATCGTAGAAGAACCTACAAGGAGAGAAGGAGACACAGAATCAAGGTGAAAGAAAGGGAAGAAGAAAGAAAGAAAGAAAGAAAGAAAAAGAGAAAGAAGAAGAAGGAAAAGCTTAGGTGAGTTCTTTGTCTAGTTTTTATTGTTTTGATAGATTTAGGAAGTAGAAAAAGTAGGTTTTATGTGAAGAAAATGAAGAAGGAAGTGGAGAAACTCAGTTTTATATGATGAAGATGAAGAAGAAGAATAAGAGGATGGTGTTTTCTTTAGATTTGCATAGATCTTAGTTTTTCTAGTTAGATAGAATCAAGAATAAATCAAGCTAAAGTTTATTTATGGACAGCATGTAGCTTCATGCATGTGTGTTGATGAAATGAAATATGTTTGTCTTAGGTAATCAAGAATATCGACAACAAGAGCAAGGAGAAGACCAAGCTTGATTTTGGAAAATATCAAGTTAAATAGGTGGGTAATATATTTATGGTTTTGTGATGATGAGCTAATATTTATGTGTATGTATAATAACTATGCTTGTTTTATTTTTTGTGAATGTATATCATGTTGTTTGGTGAGGATTTTGTTACTTTGTGTGGATGAAAAATAGAAAATTTAAGAAACATGAAAGCATGAATATATTATGATATGAATGCGCATTGAAAAATCTGTTATGTAGGCGAGAGAGAAATCTGTTTCGTTAGTCACGTGCACGATGACCTATAGCCTTCTCCCGGCTGCCCGCTTATGGCCATGAGATCCTAAGAAATCGGACTCGTTTCGTTTCATGGTGTAAACTTCAGTTTCGTCGTTTCATTCAATGGAACTCTCGAGCCATTTTGTTGTGCATTACATTTTGATATGTGAAGTTATGATGTAATTTAAGTGTTATGTTTGATGATAACGTTCAGCCAATATGTTCTTTGTGATGATGCGTTGTAATATGAATATATGTTGTGTATGGTTCATTATTACCAGCTATAAATATATTAGCCACTGAGCTGTGTAGCTCAACCCTTTTTCCTTCCCTCCTCAGGTGCAAACTAAGACGATGATGATGTCAGAACACAGAGGACACGTCATCACATAAAATATAGAACATAGAGGAATGGATGAGTAGAGAATAGAAATATCGTCTGTGATGACGTCAGAACATAGAGGACACGTCATCACATAGAAGACAAAACATAGAGGATAGACCACAGATGATAAGTAGTCAACACAGAAGACAAAAGTCAACCACAGAGGATATATCATAAGCCAAGGATTATAAGGAGGAGTTAAGAAGTTAAATGAGTTGAAGAATATCGTTTTTGTTATTGTTCACAGAGTATCAGCTGTGTTACTGTTCACAGACTTCGTCTGTGTTACTGTTCATAACTTCCTCAATGTTACTGTTCACAGACTTCATCTGTGTTATTGTTCACAGAGTATTGTCTGTGTTACTGTTCACGCTATCGTCTGGGTTACTGTTCATGGTTATCTTCTGTCCTCTTTTTGACCACCCAGAAGTTTCAATTGGCCTTCGAGGTCTTCATGAAAGTTGTAGCTCATGAAGTCCTCTATCAAACTTTCTAAAGAAACTATAAATTGGATGACTATAGCAAAAGATATGCCAACAACTCCGAAGCATGTATATATGTAAATGTAGACTCACTGATGCTGTCCCTTGAGGTATTCAAGTTGAAATGGATAAATGGATAGTCGAAAAGTGGAGCTCAACTAAAAAGGAGAGTTGTTGTAGGCAAGTATGGGTGATGAATATGTGTTATAAGTATGCGACAGTTGTGGTATCGGAGAAGAGAAGATAAACCGATAATGGTCAAGGTGATGGAAATAAGCTCACGTATTACGATTCTTCCACTCGGGGTTATATGTGTTGGACTAGGGATTATTACCCCCTCCACGTCTAATTTGTGACCCCATATAATTAACTTGGTCCAGGTTACCTCTCTCATCAGATAACAGTCCACCGTATCTATTCCAATTGGCCGCATAGCTCACACTTCAGTTGTGCAGCCTTTATCGTAGCAGAGGATGATGCCATTATATTACTGAGTTGTCGTGTCAAGTTGTCAATCTTAGTTTGCATTTCTGTCATCTTATCGACATTGACAACTACCTTCTTCTCCCTAAAGTTAGTAGGTTGCCTACTACATTCACTAGCCCATAAACACTTATTGCTATCCATCTCCTATATTAAGTCCTCAGCTTCAATGATCGTCATTCTCATTAACGATCCTCCTGACATTGCATCAATAGTGCCTCTTGTATATGGGTTCACTCCATTGTAAAATGTCTATAGCAGGAACTCTTTGGGTAAATTATGGTGTGGGCATCTCCTCTACAGGATCTTGTAACACTCCCACGCTTCATAAATAGACTCCCTATCACCTTGTTGGAAGTTTGTAATTTCCTTAATAATTTTAGTGGTCTTTGTTAGTGGGAAGTATTTATTTAGGAAGGCACGCACTAGCTGGTCCCATGTCGTAATGTTAGCGGGGTTGAGTGAATGATACCAAGCCTTCGCTCTATCCCTAAGTGTGATGGGAAAGTATCACGAATCTCGAGAAAGTATCACGAAAAGCATCACGAATCTCGAGAAAAATCACGATGTGAGCGTTCGATTCTTCATTTGCAAGTCTATAGAATTGGACATTTTGTTGAAGCATGTTCAGGAGGGTTGGCTTAACTTCAAAGGAGACCCCTTGAACAGGCGGTTTATCCACTTCTTAGTTCGCAGGATTGAACCCTGGCCTCATAAAATCCATCAGGGTCCTCTGTTGTTGCCTACCAAGGTTGACTTCTTGATCCATTTTTCTTTGGAATTCCTCGGCCATTTGTGCTTTCTCGATCTCTTATTCTTCTTCTCACCGAGCTTTCCTAATTGTTCGCTCTAAATGTGTTATGTCTAAGTCTAAAGTCTTCGTTACATGACTCGAACCCATCGTGACTCTTTTGTTCACGCAAGAGCACGATTCTTAAGTAAAACTAACGAAAAACAAAAACAAGAAAAGAAGAAAAAGAAAACAAAATTAAGTATTCTAATGCCTTAAACTATATAACTATGTTGCCCTCCCTACAAATGGCATCAAAAAAATTGTTCTCTCAAGTTTACACTCTCTAAGTTTTACTATTTATAACCTTGGTAATGACTACAAGTGCAAGGGTCGTTCGCGTAGTACGTAAGGTGTCGATCTTACTAAAAAGGAAACTAGTCCTAAAATCTAAAGGCAGCTAAGTTCATAATACCTAATTAAACAACTACTGTAGAAATTAAAAATTAATCAAGAATTAAATATGAGAAATTAAAGCACCAAAAGAATGAACAAAATAGCCAGCTCACACAAATAATCCGAAACTTAACCTAGAAGTGACCAATTAAGAGAAAAGGGGAATTAATTCGAAAGTAAAGAAAATCTACCCAATTATGTAACGTCTAACTTAAAGGACCTAGATGATCCTAGGTGAATTACTCTCTCTCGAGTTATAATTCTTAACCCTAATTAATAATCTCTAATTCAAATTATGAAAATTGCGATCTTTCGATCCGCAATTAGTCCAAAACTAAATTAGTTTTAAAGCTGTCTATTAACCTACTGGGAATCTATGCTCGATCTCTCATTACACGACTCAACTGGTTTGATTCAACTCTCTACTTATCGATTTACATAACTTTCGTTAATCTAAATGGATGATTTTTACCAACTCACCCTCTCAGTTTATTACTAAGTTATGAAGAATTGAAATCGAATCACAAATAAATCGAATAAAACACAATCAAATAAATTTTATTAATCTCGAAAACAAAAACTAGAAGGTGAGATTAGACAAAAGATCAACATTCAACAACTATATTCCTAATCATTTTCCAAACCTCGTACATCAATGAAATCGAAATAAAAATAGAAAATACTGTTGGAATTGATCTCGGAGGCAGCGATTGTAAGAAACTGCCTGTTTTGTGAAGTACTTCGCGTTAAACATATCTCCGTGCCTCTCTTCCTTTGTCTGCTTCCTCAATCGGTTGATCTCTCTCTAGGGTTATCTCGAATTTTTGTAGAATCTCGCTTTTTGCACAGCTCTCTCAACTCTTTAAGAACTGCTGATGGCTGCTCTAGGTCAAACTCGGGGACGAAATGGTTCAAAAATCACCCAAATTTTGAGTTTTCATGTCAGCTCGATGTAGGGCACGATCGTCGCTGACACTTTAACTTTTCTATCATAATCATGGCCTGAAGTGCACGATCATGGCCCCTGATGCAAGATCGTGGCCTAGCTACTACAGGCTCTTCCTTTTCTGTCATGATCGTGGCCACTATGCACGATTGTGGCCTATGTATTTTAACACGAAACTCTTCAAATCTTTACCGTTCTTCCCCGTTTACCATACAACGCTAGCACACACATCAAAGAACCTCAAAAATATACAAATTAAGCTCAAAGATTCAAACTAACCTATAAAAATAATTAAAAATAAAAACTAACCTAATTAAACCCTAAATGCATACTCAACACTCAATTTAACACAAAATGCATAACAAATTAAACCCTAAAACATCATACAAAGCATTACTATCATCAAACTTGTTCTCTTTGTTATTGTACTTTCTTCTCAAACTTGTTCTCTTTGTTATTGTACTTTCTTCTAAGCTCAAATTTTGTTAATGAAATTTATTCATTTTTCAAAAAGAAATATCGAAATGATTTTATCTAGTTAAACTATCTTAAGATTCAGTTGAATAATTTTGAAGCTCATGAATTTTCTATGTATCCTATAACTTTTCTTTGTTTCACATATTGTTTCTAATTTTTCCTTACATAAATATCAAATTCCACCACTTATAAAGAATACACAGTCATCCTTCTTCTTTTTTAATTTTGATTAATTTAATTTAATGTTTAGTTTTATAATTTATATTTTTTTTTAGTATCTTTTGATGAGAATTGGGATTAAGTGTCTCGACATATATGTTAGTCTTTAGTGACATTGAAATGACACTAAAAGAGGGGGTGAATTTGTGTTTTTAAAAAACTTCAACAACTTTTCTAACCAATGTACTCATCTAACAATAGTAAATGTAAATCAGAATGAGGAAATTGTTTAATTTAAATTAATTAAACAATTGAAAAATAATTTAAAGAGGATAAAAAAGAGAATGTAAATTGATTTATAGTGATTTATTAATCAATCGTTACCTACATCCACTCCTAAGACTCTTCTTGGAATTCACTATAATTCTTCTTTCAAGACAAAGAATAACCTATATACAACCTTTCTCGATAAAGAGGAACCCTTCTTATAATCTTCTTCTAAGGTGAAGAGGAAACTCAATCTCACTTAGATCACCGCCTAAAGACAATAGTATATTCCCTAAACCAAATATTACAACTCAAAGTTGTTCACTTTATCACTTGATAATGGCTCACTCGCACAAATGTGAAACAACAACAACAACAGCCCATTAAAAATTTTACTGATATGTAGGATCTGAGGAGGTCTAGTAGTACATAGTCTTATGCCTAACTAGTAGAAAGATTGTTTCTCAATGACCCTTATGCAAAAAATATAAATAGTAAAATAAAATAGAAATTAAAATAATTAATTAGTTATGAATTAGGTAATAAACTAAATAATAATAATATTAATAATACGACTAAGTAAGAAAAAGTTTAGGCTAAATACTAAAGAGGTAAGTATTACATATTTAAAACTATAGGCTAAATATAAGAAGAAAAATGCTAAAAGACCTATAAGAATGACAAAGATCTTTTTATGAGGGATCCTTTATCTATAAATTAGTATGCCAAAGTCTTCTATTACAGGCCATGTCCTTGGTAAGTCCCAGCAGTGTCATATCATTCTTGATCACCTCCCTCAATTCTTCTTAGGCCTTCCTTTTTTTCTTTATAGTCTCTAAGTACAATCTTCTCACATCTTCTAATTGGACCATCTAGGTGTCTCCTTTTAATATGTCCAAACCACCTAAGCCTTATCTCTCTTAATTTTTTACTAATATTAGCCACCTTTAATTTTTCCCTTACCATTACAGTCATAAACTTATCTCTTCTAATAAGGTTGCATGTCTAGCGTAGCATCCTCTTCTCTGTCATCATTAGCTTATAACTATATACCTGTTAAATGGGCCAACATTTCGTATCATAGAGCATAACTGACCTAATCACTAAATGATATAATTTTCCTTTTAAGATTGAGTGGTATTTTCTTGTCAGAAAAAACCCTTATGCACATCTCCATTTAAGCCACCCTGATTTGATCTAGTGAACTATGTCTTCATCAATCTCTCCATTGCTTTGAAAGATAGATCGTAAATACTTAAAACACTGGTTTATGGAATAACTTTTGAACCAATCCTCACCTCCATATCGGTAGCCACCTTATGCCCCAGAAAGTTATGTTATAGGTATTTAATCGTAGTCCTACTCAATCTAAAGTTCTTCTACTCTAACGTATCCCTTCATCATTCAAGCTTGACCTTGACACTCTCTTTTGTCTTATCCACTAAAATAATTTCTTCAATAAACAACATATTCCAAGGCACAATCCTTGGATATTCTTAATGAGCTTATCAATCACTATTGCAAACATAAAGGGACTTAAAAGAGGAGCCTTGGTGGAGCCTAATATTGATAGAAAAATGCTCTATATCTCCTTTCATCGTTATGAATCTAGTTTTAACACCGTCATACATATCCCTAATGACTTGTGTATAAGTTATAGGAACTCCTTTAAACACCTCCATATGATTTTCCTAGGTAGCTTGTCATACAGCTTCTCTAAATTAATGAAAACCAAGTGTAGGTTACATTGTCTTTCCCTATAATATTCCATTAATCTCCCCATGAGATATAAAGCTTCTATCGTGGACTTTCCCAGTATGAATCCAAACTAGTTTTTCATGAAAGAAGCATCCTTTCTCACTCTCTTCTCAGTAACCTTCTCTTATAACTTCATGGTGTGACTAAGTAATTTAACATCTTTATAGCTATTACAACTTTATATGTCCCATTTGCTCTTTTATAAAGGAATTAATATACAATCTCCACTCATTCGACATTAATTATGGCAGACTTAAGGATCACATTAAAAAGTTTGGTTAGCCAAGTAAGACCCTTTTCGCTTAAGCTCTTCCATACCTCTATGGGTATCTCATCAGGCCCTACTACCCTCCCACTCTTCATCTCCATCAACATTTTTTTAATTTCTTCCCTTGTGTGTAAAATACATTCAAATGCTTCTTGATTCTAAAACTAATGAGAAAACAATTATTTAAAGTGTTTTACAACACTTGTTGTTAGAGCCAAGAACTTGCCTTAGAATGAATATTTGCAAAGCATTAGTCAACCAGTATGTATAAAAAACTCTAGGTTCACTATTAATGAGAACACTAGTCGAGTAGTAGGCATATTGGTCAACCAATATGGCTTTTAGTCAACCATTACGTTAATTAATATTAAAAAACTCACAATAATATCAAATTTAACAACTTTGACCTATATTGGTCTCCTACTAACCTATATAAGTTAACCAATCACCCTAAAAACATTATTTTAAAAAGTTAAAACTCAAAAGCAATTTTTTTAATCCAATTATGAGTTAAAACTTCCTTAAAATATTCCTAAAGAGTGTTTAAAAGATTAAAAGGTTTTACTATTAAAATCAAAAGCTTGAATGCTTCTTAATGAATTGAAATAAAATGTTTATGCATTGTGAAACTTTTAGATAATCAATTCAACAAAGTGAGATTATAATTAATTTTACAAACTAAAGGATGACCTTAATAAGTCTTTATCTTCTTTTTCTCTTAGTTTAATCTTCATTTTGATTTGTAAACTTTAACTTCTTTTTAACAACTTCATGAGCTATCTTCTTAAGTTTATGAATTCATTTTGTTCTTATATTACTTTTCATAAAAATAATAAACTTATTCATAGTATTTGTATTTTTTATCATCTAAACACTAATTAAACCTCCTTTGGTTTAAAAATCTCCCCCTTTTGATTATGAAAAACACTTATGATATTAAAGACTAATAATAAAATTAAATACAGAAACAATTATTAAGATCGAGACCATTTACTCTTTTAATGCAGCTACTCTAAAGCAGTTTGGGGCAAAATTTTACACCTGCTTTCAGTTACTTCCATTAATTATGATTAGATATCAACTTTTAATTGGATCATATATATCGTGACTCAAAAGATGGAAGATGCCCCTTTGTACAAAACATCCTTCACAACTACTATTTACTTTATATGGAAGGAACGTAACATGAGGATATATAGGTAAGAGGAAGTTGATAACTATAACTTAGCTGATGATACCATCAATTGGAGCAGAAGCATCCTTATAGCTAAATATGATGAGCAGGCACTATCTATAGGAATGAAGACCAGTTGGAATCTGTATCCTTTATTGATAAATTTCATCTACTTATGTAATTTGGTTTGATGTTTGAATTTATAATTCTTTTCATTTTGAATTATTGTAATGTCGTGACAGCTTTGCTATAGTTAATTCAATCAAATTTCAAAAAAATATCGAGATATTGATGAACATAATTCAATATCAAGAACAAAAAGGATATTCAATATCAAAGAAATATCCATTCTGGGGTAATTTTGAAGCATCGTTGATAAACACCCTTGATGCATTATAGGTCGAACTGATTAACCAAATCCTAATCAAATTCATATTTAAAAGGTTATCTATTGGTGGATGTGGTTATATTGGTTAAATAAAAAGTATCTACTAACCTACTTTGGAAAAAGAGGTAAGTAGTGAGTGCATCAACACTAGGGAATATAATAACTTTTGGTCCATAGTGTCCATAATTTTGAGGATAGTATTGGAATATCTTTTGTTCTTTTTTCCAACTATAAAGGAACCAATATGTTGATGAACTTAGCATATAAAACACCTATCTCTACTGAATCATTTCAACTCGTAAAGTAATTTGAAGCAGCATTGTTAACTTTATTTGGCGTATTTAGTAAACTATCAGACCAGTGGAAGCAAGCTCTATGTCAACAACCACATCAGTATTCACAACATTAATGTCAAAACTGCTCTTCAACATCACAAAAAGAAATAGCAGAAGACAGCTCATCCGAAGATATTATCATTAAGGAATCTTCAATAACATAGATCATTAAAAAAGTAGGCCACCTTCTTCGGGTTATGTAAATATAGTGCCCTAGAAAGCAAGTGTATTTACATGTAACTTAATCTTCTTCTAGTTACAATATTGTAATGAAAATATTTATTATTAATAAAACAAAAGAGTTTGGTTTTATTTGTATGAGCATAATATAACTAGTCATAAGGTATCAAGGTTCCTTTGTACGTAATATACTTATACACAGAGATGTATAGGAAACATGTATATTATTAGAATCTAAATTAATTGATTCATAGTCGAATAATCAAGTTGGTCGTTTGATTACGGTTTAGACTGTAGTGTTGCGATTTACCTCTATGTAAGTAAAGGAGTTTACTTCAAGGGAATGATGAGTTTCAAATCATAATAGTAGTTGACTATCAGTAATGGCACTATTAAATGGAACTAGAATCGCGTGTGTTTTTAAAGAATAAAGTCGGTCATTACTTTAATCATAAAACATACACCTTAGCTCGTTTATTACGAGCCACAATCTTGATGAGTGGTGAACTTATGTGGGTTTCGTTATCATTCTTGATATGATAGTAATGAATTTTTACAAGGTATCAATCTAGTGTTCGGATGTTGGAATTATTAATTGAAACATGCATGAAGGAACATTCACTCAAATAAAGAGTTTATAGTGATATTATCACTTCTAGATGTTTTACGAAGAGTCGTGATTAATTTGGCGTCAGTAGTTTGATGGACTAGCTACCCATTAAGTCTTAACGCCAAGATTAGATCTTTTTTGTTAATCACCATGTAGAGTGAAACTGGAGATCTAGAAGGAAAAATCAACATAAGGGTAAAACAGTAATTTTACCCTTTATTGCATGGATGGCTATAATATGGTTCATAATAGGGTTTGTGATTGGACATCATATTAATAAATTTGAAGCATGTTTTCTCATAATTTTAAGTAATTCAAGAGTTCATCCAATTGGCTTTAGTGGAATGAAATTTGGTTAATAAGTCGGAATTAATTCTAATGAGATTAAATTAATATCGAGCTTATTGGAGCTTTAATTATTTAAGTCCTATTAGATTCCCCACTTGGTTGCTAGGAAGGTTATCAAGGAAAGTAAGAAAAATAAACAGAGGTTATCGGAAAGAAAAATGAGACAGAAAATAAGAGAAATGGTAGAATTGGATTTAGCCTAATATAACTGGAACAAGTGTTAGAACAAGTGGTAGATCGAATTGATTAAGGACACAAGCATCGAGGAGTCGAAGCTGTAGAGAGGAGTCGGTAATATTTCGGTCTTGTTCTTATTTTATTTATTTTCTTTATGTCGTATCATGTATGGATTAAAAGCATTTTGTTTTGGTGTTTATGTTTTCACTATGCTCGATTTCGAAAAGAGTTTTTGAAATCTACCGTGTGGCCAAACCGAGCATGAACTTGTTTTTGTTCTAACAATTGGTTTCAGAGCCAAGTTTTTTTATGCATGATTTGGTTCCTATGTGTTGCATAGGTTGGCAATTAAATTATGTATGCTATGTATTTTTATATGATAAAATATATGTTGTGTATGTTTTGGTTTGCTCTTTTGATTGTCCATGGAAAATCGATTTACTTGTAAGCTTTCTTTGTTTGGTTTATAACAAGGAGGGTGGCTATCATCGCCACGTTTCCTCCTTATCTTAATTTTTTTGTTTTCAATTTTTTTACTATAAAAAAATTCTATAATTTTGAAGACATTCATGGATCGAAGGAAAGAATAGGTAAACGATTTCAATTTTTAATTTGTGTTAATGGCATATTTTCTTTTGGTTAAATTCTGTTAATTCTTGAAATTTTTCAAGTGCTAGAAATCTTATTTTACTGTTTTCAAATCTGATTTTTTTAAAAAATTATAGCAGCCACCACAGGCGGCCAAGGTCACTGTTGGCAGCAACCCAACCAGGCAGCAACGAAATCTACTGCCCGATGGCTCGGTTGCTACGTGCAATAGCAGCCAGGTGCGCGGCAGCACCTAGAAAGTGTTGTTGCAAGTTGCTGCGCACACTGTTGCATGCACTGCTACAGGCAGTGTCCGTAACTAGTAGCGCGCACTGTTGTACGTGTGCAATAGGCAGTGTGCATGTTGTGCGCGGTCAACAGCTTAATGTATGTATAGCTTGCGCGTTACTATGCCCGTAGCTATCGCGGGCTGCCTTGCTAAAAATGTGCGCACATATTGGTTTTAGGCTCCGCACTCATCCTACTCCTGGTTATTTTTGGCCCGGTAGAGATAGGTGTTGAATTTTTTAAGAAAATTAGAAGTAAAATGTCATTAACCCATTTTTATTGAATGGGTCGAGCTGTGCGAGCGAAGAGTTCGAAGTGAAAGATCCAAGTCCAAGAAGAAATTTTGGGCCAAAAAGGCCTTGTAATTTTCTTTTAATTTTCCAGGATGGACAGCCAAAAGTTGCTGTTTAATTTATGAGATGAATGGATGCAAATAATATGTGATATTATGTGATTGTATGCCATTTAGAAAAATTGCCAACCTTAGGCTTTTCCATGCATTCATTATGTGTGAGATATATAATGAAACAATATAGGATGGAAAATAAATTGCATCTAGACAAGATGGTATTAATTAAAACTTAAAGACCGAAAAGATTGAGTGGGAGAGGATGCTTACGTGAGTATCCACAGTCCCTATGCAATGGTACATTTGCATATGTTAAAGTGTTACTCCCCACTGAAGGACATGAACCCTAAATCTTACATGGTTTAGGTCTCCTAAAGGATAAGTCTACTAATTGGTAGCAAATGTGACCTCCCACTGAGGCATGGTTTGCAAGTACCTTTAGTGGATGAATCAAATGGTTACACACTCAACATGATTTATTAAAAACCTTCCCACCATGGCTCTGTTGATAAATGCATGGACTAAATTATGGCACTTTTCAAAGAGTTAGGCATGAGGATGCTTGGTAGCTTTTTGAGTGGGAGGGTCTCAGTTTTTCTTTTAATGGATAAGATGTCCCACAGTCACTTAGTCCGTTATATATAAGAAAAATAACTGTCGTATAAAGATTTAATTTTTAAAGTTTTGTTAAATCTATCATCATGCATACAAGCATCATGATTTTTTACAAAGTTCCAATATTTTTTACTAATATGCTCATTCTTTAATAATTTAAGTTTCAGACATACTGACCACAATATGAATCCACTCACAATTCTCTTGACTAATAACAAATTGAAAAATGGAGAGAGTTTTAGTGAATGGCGACATAACCACGACATCGTTATTTAACATGAACAAATTTTATGGGTATTAACGGACAATGTGCCTGCACCTCCGGGTAATAATTCAACTCCTGAGTAAGTCTAGCAATATGAGCAATGGCATAATGCTGATAAGATTACCAGGTGCTTTATTTAGGCTTCTATCAGCACAATGTTGCAAAAGCAACTTGCAGCCATACAAAATGCCACTGCAATGGTCTATCACCTACATGAGATGTTTGGTGTGAGGGCCAAGTCTGTAAGGGTGAAAGCTATTCAAACCTTTCACAATCTTAGACAAAAGCCTAGTGAATCGGTGCAGGATTACATGCTTAAGGTAATCTTTGCAGTTATTAAGGATGAGATGTTTAGGGCAAACATGGATGTGAAAATGCAGATGGTCATATTCATCAACATCTTAAACTCTTCTTTTCAGCAATTTAAGTTAGACTATGAGCTCAAAACCAAGGATTGCACCTTGAGTGAGTTGATGAATACCCTCTAGAACACGGAGGAGATATTAAATATTAGGGCCAACAGGCTAGAGGCTCATGTGGTATCTTCTTCTAAGCTTAAGGATAAAGGCAAGAAAAAGAAGAAAGGTGCAAAGAAAGGGAAGGCCCAAACAGGGATCAAAGCCCAACCCATAAAAACGAAGGCCAAAAAGGACACCAAGGGAAAGTGTTTCCCCTATGGTGAGAAGGGCCACTGGAAGAGCAACTATGTTATCTACCTCGAGACCCTCAAGAGCAAATAAGGAATGGGTTTCTTGAGTTTGTTAGGAACTAGAAATGTGGCAAATTCATCTGATTCTTGGATATTAGATTCAGGAGCCACTGACCATGTTTTCAATTCTATGCAGGGGTTCCAATATAGGAAAAGACTGCCTAAAGGCTAGTTTCAAGTTAAGGTTGCGAAAGGATTATATGTTTCGACAGAAGCAATGGGAGTAGTTATCTTAGATTTTCTTGGTGGTCATAGGTTATATTTGGAGGATGTATATTACATCCTAATGTTGAAAGGAACATGATTTCTGTTTTTTGCTTAATAAATTTAGTTATTTCTTATATTTTGAAAATGTTGTTTAAATATATGAGAACAAGGAATTTTTTTGTAATGCAGAAATTAAACAGGGATTGTTCTTTATAGAACCTATGACAGGCTCATTAAATACCATAGAATTAATAAAACTAAGAAAATCTAATGACTCTGGCATTAATTCCAAATATCTATGGCACTTAAGGATAGGTCATGTCAATTAGAAAAGACTTGATAGGTTAATGAAGGATGGGATCCTTATGGGCTTGTACAATGGTCCATTACCAACCTATGAGTCTTGTATTGAAGGAAAGATGACTAAGGCCTCATTTCCTTCCAAAGGGAACAAATCTAAATCCATGTTGGACCTGGTGCACATTGATGTGTGTGGGCCCATGAGCGTACAAGCTATAGGAGGTTATGAATACTTTATAACCTTTATAAATGATTACTCTAGACATGGCTATCTGTATTTGATGCACAAAAAGAGTGAGTCCTTTGAAAAGTTCAAAGAATTCAAAGTTTAAGTTAAGAAGTAGTTAGGCAAGCAAATAAAACAATTTCGATCGAATCGAGGTGGTGAGTACTTATCTGGAGAATTCTAACAATTCCTAATTGACAATGGAATTGTTTCCAACTTGTCAGCTCCTAGACCACCTCAACAGAATGGTTTAGTTAAAAGGAGGAATAAGACTCTATTGGAAATGGTAAGATCAATTATGTCCTATGCTAGCATTTCAGAATCATTATGGGGATATGCCATACAAGCGGCAACTTATCTTCTTAACTTTGCTACATCTAAATTGGTGCCTAAAACAACTAGGGAGTTATGGACTGGCCGAGTGCATTCATTGCGTCCCTTAAGGACTTGGGGCTACCCAGCCCATGTTCTAAGGCCTGAATCCATAAAGATGGAACCAAGGTTAGAGGTATGTTTGTTTGTAGGATATCCTACAGGTACACGAGGGTACTATTTTTACAGTCCTTAGGATAGGGATGGTATTTTTATCGACAAATCCGACCTTCTTGAAGGAAGAATTTGTGAGAAAAGATAAAGGAAGAAGTGAAGTAGTACTAAAGGAGTTAGCTATTTCATCCAAACCAAGAGTTGATTCGGATATAGCGAACAAGATATTGAAATGGATTCAAGAGTTGAATTGAAAGAGCAGCTTAAATGTCAAGTAGTGCCTAGATGTAGTGGGAGGGTTGTGAGATAACCAGATAGGTATCTGGGTCTAGAAGAAGGCATAATTGCCATCTCAGACCAATAAGTAACAGACCTCATTACTTATACACTGGCTATTAATGACTTTGATGTAGAAAAGAGGCTTAAAGAAATGGAATCGAAAACAGATTCCATGTACGCCAATGAAGTTTAGATTCTTATAGATCTACCACCAGGTGTAAAAGCCATAGGGTGTAAATGGACCATCAAAAGGAAGAGAGGATCAGATGGAAAAGTATAGACTTTTAAAGCTAGATTGGTAGCTAAGGGCTATACCCAAAAGGAGGGTATAGATTATGAGGAGACTTTTTCTCCAGTTGCCATGCTTAAGTCCATTAGAATTCTTTTGGACATAGCAGCCTATTTTGATTATGAAATATGGTAAATCGATGTCAAGCATTTCTTAATGAGGATCTTGAGGAGACCATTTATATGGCCCAACTAGAAGGATTTGTTAAGCCAGGTAATGAGCATAAGGTGGGCAAGTTAAAAAGGTCCATTTATGGACTTAAGCAAGCATCTAGGTCTTAGAACATTAGGTTTGATAAGGCTATCAAAACCTATGGGTTCATAAAAAACCTAGATGAGCCTTGTGTCTATAAAAGGATACAAGAAGGCAAGGTTACTTTCCTAATTCTATATGTCGATGACATTCTGCTCATTAGGAATGATGTGGGAATGTTATCTAAGGTCAAGGAATGGCTGAACGAACAATTCTTAATGAATGATTTGGGAGACGCTAGCTATGTTTTAGGGATCAAGCTTATAAGGGATCATAAGAACAAACAGATAGCCTTGTCTCAACTGACCTACATTAAGAACATGTTCAATAAGTTTGTCATGTAGGATTCCAAGAGGGGTTTCACCCCTACTAGATATGGAATCAAACTTTCAAAGGAGCATGCATCTAAGACCTTAGAGGAGGTCAAACGCATGCACAACATTCCATATGCTTCGGCAGTTAGAAGTTTAATGCATGTTATGCTTTGCACTAGAACAGATATCTGTTATGTAGTAGGACTGATAAGTAGATTCTAGTCCAATCCAGGAATGCAACATTAGACGGCGGTCAAGTGCATACTAAAGTATCTTTGTAGGATGAAGAACTTAATGCCTGTTTTCTCTGCAAATGACCTTATTTCGACATTATATATAGATTCTGATTTCCAATTAGAACTTGACTCAAGGAAATCAACTTCTTGTTCTATATTTACTTTGGGAGGTGGAGTTATAGTCTAGAGGAGTTTCAAGCAATCTTATGTTACTAATTTGACTATAGAGGCTGAGTATGTTGTCACTTGTGAAGCAGCAAAGGAAGCAATCTTGCTCCGTAAGTTCCTTAAAGATTTGGAGGTAGTTCCTGAGGAGAAAAAGGTCATTACACTTTATTGTGACAATAGTGGGGCAGTAGCTAATTCGAAAGAACCTCAGAACCACAAAGCTGCCAAACAAATTGAGACAAAGTATCATCTTTTAAGGGAGATAATACAATGTGGTGAGGTGGATGTAGTAAAAATTCCCACAGATGAAAACCTTGGTAATCCGTTTACGAAGACGCTATCACGGAAGAGCTTCAAGGAAAGCATGGGAATGAGGGATATGTCAAATTTGCTTTAGGGCAAGTGGCAAATTGTTGGGGTTATGTAAATATAATGCCCTAGAAAGCAAGTGTATTTACATGTAACTTAATCTTCTTCTAGTTACAATATTGTAATGAAAATATTTATTATTAATAAAACAAAAGAGTTTGGTTTTATTTGTAAAAGCATAATATAACTAGTCATAAGGTACCAAGGTTCCTTTGTAGGTAATATACTTATACATGGAGATGTATAGAAAATATGTATATTATTAGAATCTAAATTAATTGATTCACAAGTCGAATAATCAAGTTGGTCGCTTGATTATGGTTTAGACTATAGTGTTGCGATTTACCTCCATATAAGTAAAGGAGTTTACTTCAAAGGAATGATGAGTTTCAAATCATGATAGTAGTTGACTATCAGAAATGGCACTATTAAATGAAACTAGAATCACGTATGTTTTTAAAGAATAAGGTAGGTCATTACTTTAATCGTAAAACATACACCTTAGCATTCATTTATTGCGAACCACAATCTTGATGAGTGGTGAACTCATGTGTGTTTCGTTATAATTCTTGATATGATCGGAATGAATTTTTACAAGGTATCAATCCAGTATCCGTATGTTGGATTTATTAATTGAAACATGCATGAAGGAACATTCACACAAATAAAGAATTTATAGTGATATTATCACTTTTAGATGTTTTACGAAGATTGGTGATTAAACTAGCGCTAGTAGTTTAATTGACTAGCTACCCATTAAGTCTTAACACCAATATTTGATCTTTTGTGTTAATCACCATGTAGAGTGAAACTGGAGATCTAGAAGGAAAAATCAACTCAAGGGCAAAACGGTAATTTTACCCTTTATTGCATGGATGGCTATAATACGGTTCATAATAGTGTTTGCGATTGGATATTGTATTAAGATTTGAAACACATTTTATCATAATTTTAAGTAATTCAAGAGTTCAACCAATTGACTTTAGTGGAATGACATTTGGTTAATAAGTCGGAATTAGTTCTAATGAGATTAAATTAATTCCAAGCTTATTGGAGCTTGAATTAATTAAGTCTAATTATATTCTTCATTTGACTGCCAAGAAGGTTATCAAGGAAAGTAAGAAAAATAAATGGAGGTTACCGGAAAGAAAAATGAGAAAAAAAAAGAGAAATGGCCAAATTGGATTTGGCTTAATAAGACCGGAATAATTTAATTAAGAGTTAATTAAATTGGATCTTAAGCTTATAATTAAATGTTAGGCTTACACTAATTAATTGTTAATTATAAGTCCAAAGGAACAATTAATATTGGGCTAGATTTTGGTTTAATTAATTAGATTAATTGAATTGAAACAAAATTTAAATAATAATAATAATAATAATAATAAGCAAAACCGAATTCTTCAAAGATGTAGGATTTGGTCATGCTTATTAGTAAAAGTAGTGATGTAGTTAAATGAAAGTGTGCATTTTTTGTCTCTCCACTTTCTCAAAACCAGCCGGCCATAGCAAAGAAAAACCTCCTCCATTTTTCTTCTCCTTTCCCACTAAAGGATCTTGTTAACCAAGCTTTCTAAGGAGAACAAGTGGTAGATCAGATTGGTTAGGACATAAGCATCCAAAGAGTCGAAGCTGTAGCAAGGAGTCGGTAATATTTTGATCTTGTTCTTATTTTATTTATTTTCTTTATGTCATATCATGTATGGATTAAAAGCATGTTGTTTTGGTGTTTACGTTTCTGCTGTGCTAGATTTCAGAAAAAAAATTAAAATCTACCATTTAGCCAAACCAAGCATGAACCTGTTTTTCATTCCAACACACATATCAGCCATTACTTTCAAGCCCTCTGTCGACTACCAACAAAAGTAAATTCTTTATATCTACTTTTCCTACTTTTTCTTTTTCTTTTACTTTAACTTAACTTTTTCTTTTTCTTTTATCTTTTACTTTATGGACGCTAGTAAGCCTCCTTTTTCTATATATAATGTAAGCTCCAAGCTCCACTCGATATGAAAAAATATAAACTACTCAATTTTCCTAGTCCTGTCTAGCTTTTTTCCTCTCATCCTAAGCCTAAGAGTTGGCGTTCAAGAGACAACGAGAAAAACAGGTATGTTTAATTGTGTTTTTTAGTTTTTCATTAATTATATTCATTTCTATATCAGTTTATTACTAATTCAATGCCTATTTGTAATTTTTGTCAAAATATTCATTTAAATATAATACATATAGAAAGAAAATTTTCACTTAGTAGAAAGCTTATTACTACTTTTACCAACACTTATAATTATTTTGAATAAAAAAATGCTCATGAAATTATTCTTCTAAAGTTTAAAGATATAATCAATCGTAATACCGAAACCTGTAATCAAGAACGATTAGAATTAAAACAATTATATAAATAGTTTTAAGAACATTATAAAATTCACTATTTATAAATATTTACTCTATCTATTATGCCATATTTCTTTTTAATGCCTAATTGCTCACGCTGTAACCAACTATTAACAAACATCATTCATTTCTAAACTTTAGTTTTTCAATACAAATCAGAAAAAGAATATTATGAAAAATGATATAACTATCTCCAGTTTTTTATTAATAATAATGGTTTTATTCCTATCAAAGAAAAATTAGATCTTGCTAATAATCTTTATAATTTACATACTACTAATTTATATAATAATCATAATCAACTGACAGGACATCAAAGAATCTATCATGGCCGAAATAATTCAAGAATCTAATCCTACTACTCAAAATAATATTGATATTTTAGATGTAGATATCCTAGAACTAATTGAATCTAAATGGGCTTTCCATATTAATACATTACTATCACAAGAAAAACAAAAACAAATCGCAAAAACACAATTGAATTTAAAAGATGGACAAGATATTACATACCATCCATTTTAAAACTTAATCAACCGAAAATATTATTTATTACAAAAAATGATACACAAAACACCAATTAGAATCGATCAATGTAGTGGCCATATTTGGATAAATTTAATTGATCAAGAACAAATTTATAAACAATTACAAAATATTTTCTAAGAAAAAAATTGGATGTATACATCTTTCTTCAATTCAAATTTTATTAAAATTTACTTTTCAAAAAGGAATAGATTCCCCTATTAGAATGGTTGTAGATAACATAAATTTGCTCAAGCATAGTACATAAAATGAAAGAAACAAAAATAACGAAACAGTAATCCCTCACTGCCTTGAGTGTTATCACCCCCTTTAAATCTAATAACACCAATTATTCTCCCTTTTCTGAAATTATAAAAAATATTATCTAAAAATGTAAAATATAAAGTGTCATGCTTCAAACTAACTTTAAAACATCAAAACAATTTCGTTGAGATTGATAAGCTTTTCTAAAACAGAAGGCTATTGAATATTTAAGGAGTCAAAGTAATTGCTCAATTTTGGAAGGCACATCCCTAATTGTGTCTGATTTTGAAAATTCCATAATTTTAGTATTATGTCTACAATACTTAAATTTAAAATTCTAAAATGAAAAATATGATGCAATGACACTTTATTAAAAAGGATTTGAATGAATTGTGTAATTTATAGAAATGTTCTTAAGAACGTAATCATTATCAAACAATCCTAAATTTTAATGATCTTTAACAAAAAGAATAAAACAAACTGAAGAGGCTAGCTAGTTATAATGGGGTATGTTAATTTCAAAAAAGAGAGATTTGTTTTAGGAACCTAAATAATATTTGTTCCTTGGTTGTTAGGTTCCTTCTTCTTTTAAACCCATACTTTTAAGGAGAAAACATAATATCTTAACGTGTTCATACTTACAAAAAAATAACACATCATGTTGTATAAGTGATGATTATGCATATATTGATTTCTTGGACCTCTTTGTGTGTATGCATAATATGGAATCTTCCTTTGGACATTAAAGTTCTTGAATGTCTCTTATAATAGTGAAATATCCTATGATTATATATGTGAAGCCTACTATGAATGAAAACTTGATGTATACTTCTTTAAGGCCTAAAAGGGTGTAAGTGGGTATGTATATTATCATAGAATTTATGCCTATTCTTCCTATGATATCATTAAACTCTGTACCTAAGTTTTGAGCCATATATAAAAGCTTGATGCTTGCTTTTAGGATTAGTCCAAGTAGATGTGGAATGTGCATGCATATGCTTGGATTTGGATGTTATATATTTTTGAGGCAAGTTTTAATCTATTTAAAACCACTCAATATACTGCAAGCACAAAAGTCGTAGGTGTAGTATGTAAGATGTCGATCCCTCGAGGAGTTGTCGAACTAATCTAATTCTAAGTTATCTAAGTCCTAAAGAATTATTAAAAATGAATATAAAAACCAAACAGAAAAGTAAACATATGAATATGATTGATTGGAATTAAAATGTAAAATTAACACACAAAGAATCAAATTCAGCACCACCAAATTAACAATGGAAATCACACAAGGAAGATTAATCTATTATAAGAAGGAGGATTTATCCTATCATCAAACACTAATATAATTACTTTTGAGTTAATATGGTATTGGTCTTAGAACTTCGAAGGGTGAATTACTCTCTCTTAAGTTATCATCATTAAACCTTAAATCATAACCCTTAATTGAATTATAGATTTTGCAATCTCTCAATTAACAAAAAGCCCATAAATCCAATCAGATCTTAAGCCCTCTAATAAACTAGCAGCTCCTTACATGAGATCTCTCTTTGTCTAAATTCTTGATTTGATTATTTGTGTGATTTGTTAGATTGTTTAACTCCTATTATCCAATCTAATTGTTATGCTATTAGTTCACTTTCTCAATTTGTTACCGAAGCATGTAAATACAACAAATAATCACAACACCTAATGTATTAACATCAAAAGATATCACATTAACTTTTATTCAAGAACAAATCCTTAAAGAAGTTTAGAACATCATCATCAATCCCAAATCCATCACTATCAAATCCATCTTATACATTCAAAATAAAGAATAATAAAGAAGAAATGAAATGTCACTTGGAAAGGTCAGAATATATCGGGAAGATAACAGTACTGCAACCCTTTTTCTCCTTCTTCCTTTCTCCTCCTCTCTTCTTCTTCCTCTCTCGTTGGATATTTCTCAAAGTGGCAAAAAATGGAGCCCCTTTTTGGGTCTTCAATCTTTTCTTTTTATATCTTTTCCATTTTAGCCAAACATTAGGGTTTACTTGGGCCCAAAAGTATAAAATATCCTTAAAAAATTCACGTTTTAGAAGTCGTGTTTGCTATCGTACAGGCTATGGTCGTTGCACTCAATTTTTGCTTTCTGTCATGATTATGATAGACCACCAGGCTTCTATCACAATCGTGGCCCTAGACCTTACTTCGAATTTCCTTCAAATTCTCTCCGTTCTTTAATATTTTATCTAAAACATAAACAAACACATTACAGCATCTCAAATACGTAAAATTTAAGCTCAATAGCATACTCTAACCCATAAAACACCCAAAACACAAATATATAAACAAATAACATAAACCTAACCTAAACTTGCACTAACCATTCAATTTAACAATTGAAAACCTATTAAATTACCTACTAAAAAATTATGCAACCTACCACTATCATATACTCATTTGTCACATTTGGCAATTTTTATTCACTATACAAATATTTTCCTTTAACAAATGTGGTTTTAGAAATTGCCTTCATTATCATACTCCAAACCTATCATTGGAATTCTTAAGTTTATAACTTCATTTTGTTCTTATATTTCTTTTCATCAAAATAATGAACTGATTAGTAGTATATATGTTTTTTTATCATCAAAACACCAATTTGAACCTCCTTTGGTTCAACGATGTTGAAAATAAAATAGGTTATTATCTAGTAACTGGTTTAGAAATTAAATACTTGATATGAGATTAATTGTTCATACATTTAATACTTGAAACTTAGTGATTATAGCTTTAAAATGCTTAAGATACTCACTTTAGTTCATATTTGATCTTAGGTACAATTTGGAAGCATAATAGCTAAAATGAGCCGAAAATATATTCGTTGAGCCATGTTTATGAGATTCACACTCAATTGGCTTCATGAAGCAGGAAGGAGAAGGGTTAGAATGAATAAGGGGCTAGAAAATACCAAGAAATGAAAAGATGCAAAGTCATGGCTATAGGAGGTGGTCACGGCCAAGAAATTTTGTCATAGGCGTGAAAATAGGTGAAATTGGCATGACACACACCAAATCATGCCTATCACTTGCCACTTCCCATTTTTAACCTAGTTTTCTTTTTACTATAAAAGTGTTAAGTTCTGACGACAAACACAGTTTTGAAAACAAATCGATTTTCTTCAATCCTTCTTCAGTTTTTGACATCCTAGAGGTATTTCATAGGCCTTTATTGGAGATTAATGGAGATGATAGAGAGTTAAGCTTCTCGACACTAGTTTGGAGGTGAAGTTGATGCCGAGGAGCACATTTAGGCATATTATAGTTGTGTATTGTTTTCTTTCCCTCTTTTCTGATTGTTTATGTTATCATGTGTTTATTGATTGGGTATCGTATAAAAACAAATTTGATGCTCTATTGGATTATTTTTAATGAGAATAATGTTGCTAGGACTTTGAATACGATACGTAATAGTTGTGTTCGAATTCGTTTGTGCCAACTAATGGTATTATATAATTATAGATAATGTAACCTAGGTTAAGTAATCCAAACTTGTGTGATTATTGCTTATATTAGTCTATTTTTCTCACATATAAGGTGGATGTCCACCTAAACTTAGAGTGCTTATTCTAGGTTATCGGAATGTTATGGTTAATTAATGAGCTCTTCTTAGTTAACTATGATCTAAGGAAAAACCAAGATTAACAAAGCATGATGTTAATTCACGATCAATAGTCTAAAGAGAGGTGAGAAAAAGATACTGTAATGACGGATATGAAATTGTGTAGGATGAGATTAAACCGAAGAGTTGGATTTCAAACCATTCATATTTTATCACTTTACTGCTGTTTAATTTGAGTTGCTTTTATATATTCAATTTTACTTTGTTTTCTAATTTGCATTGAACCGAAGCCCCCTATTTTACATAAATGTATAATTTAGGAAAGTAATTGAAATTAATCTCTATGGGATCGAGCTAGACTTTCCACTGTTATAGTTGTAGGTTTAGTTATTTTGTGTAGTGTTAGGACATGCTATGTTAATACTGCAAACTTAAGGATGGTTTATCATGAAAAAATTAAGACAATTCTACAACTGATGGATATAAGCTTGCACTAACACTTATTTTCAGCCATTCTTAAAATCCTTTGCAAATAGTTAGATGTCTAATTACTAGGGCAAAGACCTAACGCATGAAGATAGCTTTGGAAGGATTAATCATAAAGATGCAAGAAAAGGAGGTTATTCAAGATGAATAAGATGTACTGACAAGAGTATTCGTTTTCTACTTATTATTGAAGAAGAAATATGCTTAATACATGAAAAATAAGGCTTAGAGAATATCTAACAACTTAGTCCACTTCTTTTGAGTTAAATGGAGCTTAATTCGAAAATTAAGATATATTTAAGGGCTTTAGTTCACTTTATGTTATTAGTCAGCATATTTTATTCCAATTAGGCTATAACTTACTTAATTATAAAGGCTAAATTGTGTTAATATCTTTTTGTAATCTCCTATTTATTTAGGCATTTTTTAGGGTTAATTTCTAATCTAATTAGAATTTCCTAAATTTCTATTTTGATTAGGATTCCTTCTGACATTAAGGATATGATTGAAATAGGATTCCTAGAGTGTTATAGTATTAATAGTTGGTATTTTAATCATTGTTACACTTAATAAGAAATGTTCTTTTAGGAATTTAGTTTTCTTTTCCTTTTAGGAATCTAGTTTTTAGGAGTTTAAGCCTATAAAAGATCGTAACACTTTAATACCCCCTAGAGTATATACAAATGTCACACAAAACAAACCAAGACATTCCAACAATGCCCAGAAAATAAGGCAAACATACATCACATTTCATATATCATTGAGTTATAAACAGGACACAATATACACATTGTATTTATCAAATCCATGCCATAAAATCAAACCCATAGTATGTTATGGTTATTATAGGCCATTTACACAATCTAAAAAAAATGTCTCATAATATTGAATACAACTCAAAGCTTAAGCACAAAATCTCCCAAAACATAATACGTCCTTTTTTGGTCACTGCGGTTGTCCCAGTCCTAACCCTTTTTATCAAAACCTACACGGAGAAAAAACTACCGTGCTATACATATAGCTTAGTGGGAAAATAACTAAAGCAAGATACAAGATGACAACTGCTTACTATAATCGTCTAATATTTACATGCAAATGAATCATGACATATCACATAGCAGTCTTTGATTATTCAAATCAAAGAGTAATTTGAATATCAATTACAACAAAACAGAATAAATATCAAAACACATACAGAATTGCCTGCGAATCTTTTCAGAAGTAAGTAATGAGAACAAAGAAAAAAATAACTATGATTAGTATCTATAGAAATAAAAGAGACTTAAGTCTCTAAAATAAAAGAAACTGTAGTGTTTAAAAACAGAAGCAGCTACAGACCCTTTTAGGCATGCCTATTTACCCACAACTAGGACTTGGTAGGTTAAAGCAAATCATATCACATTTCAGAGCCACATGCAAGAGAAATAATACATAACACATGAAGTTATTCCTTATGCTCAAATTGAAAGTGTTCATTCATGTCCTATCAAACTTATTATGGATATAAACCTTTGCAATAATGCATCAATGAAAGCGTTTAAGTAATTACGCATTATAAGCATGAGTCTCATATTACCCTAGCAACTGGGTTTGATAAGTTGCAGTAATATCAGAAAGAGTTTTGGAGGAGATTCAGTCGCAATTGGGTAAGGAAAAATTCATGTTTAGGCTAAAAATGCGGGTGAGGTATAGAAACTAAAGTTTTTAGGCAATATGTTCATCTAAATAAATCTTGCTCTATGTCTTAAGTTTATAATGACATAAATTTAATGCGATTTGGTTCATTATTCCAATATTTATATCCAAAATACTACAAAGTGTTCTCAAACAAGGACAACAACCAGAACTTAATTTCATGCCAAATTTCAAAACCCTTAAAGACAAAACTCAAATTTGATTCCTTCATGAAAGTTGTAGAAATATGTATTTTTTTAATCTCCAATTAAAATTATCCCATTTAGATATTTACAATTTAATTTATAGCTAAAATACCAATGTCTATTTAGTGGAACCACTCCATTTAACAAGGTACACACTCCAATTGACTCATTTCAGTCTTATTATGCAAAAGTAACGGAAAAGAATCATGAAAATGAGCTAGAAACATCCCATTTTCATCTAGGATACTTCTCTTAACAAACCCCTCATGTTACAATAAAAAAGAAACCAACAATATATCAAATTTTCCATACTTTTGAAAGGAGTGTTTTAAAACCCTTATTCTTCACTACAATTGCTTGCCTTCTTTGCTATTCTTCTCTTCTACACAACATACCCATTCACTACTCATTTCCAACAATCACATATGCATAAAAAACCCTAATTGAATAGGGGATGAGAAAGCAGCTAAATTTCACACCAAAATATGCAACTAACATACCTTAAGTTCAAATGCACAAAGGGTTTTAACAAGATGATGGATAAAGAGAGAGAAGCTTAATCTTTTGCAGATTTTTGTGTTTGTCGACCCTCCCTTTCTTCATCTGCATGTTTTTAGAAAAAGGGAGAGATGGGTGACATGTCATTTTCCATATGGCTAAGTGTTGGTTTCTACTTTTCTCCTTTCATTAATAACAAAAATGACCACACCTTTGTCTTATCATATGAAATTGCATTCCATCTTAATACATTTAGCAATTTATTCCATGATTAATGTGTATTTCTGCATGTATAACACAATTAACACAAATTATCGAAATGCCCTTAAAATTTCATTAATATCGATTATGTCTCAAACTTAACACTCACTTTCCTAATTGTTAACACCCGTTACATATACTTTCATGGACAAGAAACATTCTAGGATATAGTTTAAAGCCTCACATTTCTCTCCCCCTTAAAAGATTTTTGTCCTCAAAATTCATATATGAAAATAATAGTTTGGGATGCTGAGCTCGTATAGTCGATTATGGTTCCCAAGTTGCTTCCTTAAGTCTATAGTGTTGCCAAAGTACTCAAACTTATCTAGCCAAGAAAGACATAGGTCCTTCCTCATAAGAAAAATCCGATTATACTTGAATTTTTTACACAGAAACCTTATGTGTACCATCAAACCGATATCTTCTCAACATAGAAACATGAAACACATCGTCCAATTTGGCTAATTCTTCAGGAAGAGCAAACTGATAAGCTACTGGTCTGATTTTCTTAAGAATCTCATTAGGACCGATGTATCATGGGCAGAGCTTACCTTTCTTCCCAAACCAAAGTAAAATTTTCCATGGTGACACTTTCAAAAATACCTTATCTCCTACTTTATACTCAATATCTTTCCTTTTTAAATCAGCATAGGATTTTTGCTTATCACTAGCGGCTTTCAATCTTTGTTAGATAATTTGAACTTTCTCTTCATTATCTTTTAAAATATTAGGCTTGATCATCTTGTTTTCACTTAATTTAGTCCAACAAACTGGAGTCCTATACTTCCTACCATATAGGGCTTCATAAGACGCCATGTCAATACTAGTCTGATAACTGTTTTTGTAACACCCCATTACCCTAGAGTACATACCGGAACGCCCGTAGGTCATTCCGACACATAACCTAAGATAACGGAGCATTACGTGTAATTACTATCGAACTCCACATGGCATCACATACATTTAAAAGAATAAGAACCAGTAAATGTAATTCACAAAATTTTAAAA